>CM054183.1:80579570-80979570 GCA_028829895.1 Sinotaia quadrata | reverse complement strand
AGTTAACCTGGGTGTTTCTTTTCACTGTGTCAACTCCTTCAAACAGAATAATAAATGTAGCAATGTCCAACAACTTCTCTACACTAGAAATTGTTCAGGCAGTCAGCATATCTTACCACCACACATCAGTAGAGTGTAGTGTGTTCTTACACTTACACATCAGTAGAGTGTAGTGTGTTCTTACACTTACACATCAGTAGAGTGTAGTGTGTTCTTACACTTACACATCAGTAGAGTGTAGTGTGTTCTTACACTTACACATCAGTAGAGTGTAGTGTGTTCTTACACTTACACATCAGTAGAGTGTAGTGTGTTCTTACACTTACACATCAGTAGAGTGTAGTGTGTTCTTACACTTACACATCAGTAGAGTGTAGTGTGTTCTTACACTTACACATCAGTAGAGTGTAGTGTGTTCTTACACTTACATGCAGCTTCCCGACTTACCCACAGTCGGTCATAGTGGTTTACAAATAATAAACCAGGAGGTTCAAATCAAACATTGAAATGAAAACAGAAAGGGCCACTTGATTGCAAAATACAATCAGAGAACAAATGCTAAGCTTCCAGTTTATTGCTTTATAACTCCATTCTTTCTTACATTCCAGTCACAACGTACAGATTCCTACAATGGTATTTATTAGCCCAATACATGAACACAGCATAATAAATACAGCATATCAAAACAATGTCAAGTGCTTAGCAAACTGTTTGTGAACAGCTTAGTTCAAACATTTGTAGAATTAAAAGTCAACTCACATAGTACATCTTTACATAAAACATAAGTATATCATATCAATAGCGAAAATGCAGAAAATAATTCTAAGTCCATTCTCTCTCAACCAGACATTGAATTTTGTTTCTGTAAACATAATTTTGCTCGTACTATTTTAACTTTGTTCCTATAACACCATTTTGACTTTGTTCCTGTTGCAAAAGGTAGACATTGGTGTTATGGCAAGCCGTACCAAAGTGAAACCTGTTAAAAGCTACAGACATTGGTGTTACGGCAAGCCGTACCAAAGTGAAACCTGTTAAAAGCTACAGACATTGGTGTTTTGGCAAGCCGTACCAAAGTGAAATCTGTTAAAAGCATTAAGATTATTAGTTTTTTACTCTGATTTCTATAGCTAGGCGTTCTGTGGGAACGGTAAATTTTAAGGGTAAGCACTCTGTATGATCTTTAGAAATCACAGGCGATAATGTTCATCATTTTAACCATGATGGAAGTCAATGGTGTAGTTAAATGAATCATCAACAACAGATCATTATTTTATTTTATTAATTTATAATATATGTTATGCGACCAGTAAGTTGTCCTGTGATCAGGGTCTCGCTGCTCTCATTTCCCTAAGGGAAGGACTTATAATCTATAAATAGTAAATTAGTGAACTTTTTCTAAAGTGCTCAGAGAAAGGTAGATGTACTAATGTAAGTTTCACTACAATTGAACTCAAGGTTTGGACAGTGATCAGGTAAGTAATTTTCTAATATGTATTCGTACCCTTTGTTTGCGCAAACCAGATTTTTCAGGTTATTCTCAGTGTTTGCTTCTGTGTTAGAATATCAGAGCACTAAGGTACATTATCACGGTTGATTGAATAAATAAAAGATATTTATTTCTTTATTATAGAGTAAAATTTCTTATGTTTCTTTATTTGTAAAATAACTTTAATTTTCTGTCCGACAGAATGTAAAATGTAATTTAATTTTCCTTTTTATTCCAGTTCACGGCGCTATTCGGCATTTCGAATGAGTTCAGTTGTTTCTTTGAACCGTCAGCGTGTGAAAGTGCTACTTGTTGAAAACACACGATCACTTTAAGTGTGAAAGTGCTACTTGTTGAAAGCACACGATCACTTTAAGTGTGAAAGTGCTACTTGTTGAAAACACACGAGCACTTTAGAAGTGTGAAGTTCTTTACTTGTTGAAAACACACGAGCACTTTAGAAGTGTGAAGTTCTTTACTTATTGAAAACACACGAGCACTTTAGAAGTGTGAAGTTCTTTACTTGTTGAAAACACACGAGCACTTTAGAAGTGTGAAGTTCTTTACTTATTGAAAACACACGAGCACTTTAGAAGTGTGAAGTTCTTTACTTGTTGAAAACACACGAGCACTTTAGAAGTGTGAAGTTCTCGTTTATTGTCCCGTTATTTAAACTGACGTATACAGACAGTTATAGAGTATCAGTGTTTTCTGTCCAGTTCGGAGTGAGAAACATACCTAGTTTCAACCACTGTCCATATTATTAAATTGTATTACACTAGGTTTGTTTTATAAATTGTTATTTATTCTCTGCACAGTTTAGTATAGTTGGTTTTTATACTACATCTTTGACTCTTTGTGGAAAGGAGGGGGAGTTGGACCAACTGTTAATTATCTGAACATTAAGATAATTAATTAATAAATTCTCGCTAATCATTCGTGGAGGCTTTGACCATGGTCAATGTTCACTTAAGGGAGACAATCCTAGGACAATGGCGTTCGATGGAGGAATTCAAGATTCCTCTTAGAATGTCAGCAATGATCCATCCCAAACTGCAGGTAATATATTTAATGTCGGACATGCTATTTACACTATTTCTTACAAGACCAATTTCCTCCCTCGTGCTGTGTCGTTGTAATGTGTGTGGACGACGTCGTTGTAATGTGTGTGGACGACGTCGTTGTAATGTGTGGACGACGTCGTTGTAATGTGTGTGGACGACGTCGTTGTAATGTGTGGACGACGTCGTTGTAATGTGTGGACGACGTCGTTGTAATGTGTGTGGACGACGTCGTTGTAATGTGTGTGGACGACGTCGTTGTAATGTGTGGACGACGTCGTTGTAATGTGTGTGGACGACGTCGTTGTAATGTGTGGACGACGTCGTTGTAATGTGTGGACGACGTCGTTGTAATGTGTGTGGACGACGTCGTTGTAATGTGTGTGGACGACGTAACGAGTATGGTATGTGAGGATTCCACCACCACCATCTTTATTATCTTTGTTATTTTATTAATTTATTTTAGTTTAAATTTCACATCTTGCCTCCTTCAGAGTGCTGATTTTGTCTTTATCAGGTCGAATATGAATTTTAAGAGTTAATGTGTATGTTCGCGAGTGTTAAATAAAATATAATTTCTTTCACCATGTTCTCTTATAGTACTAATAACTCTCTGATCTTTATGGAGTGAACTCTTTCACTCCTATTTGGCCTCTCTCTGAATCGTGTTCGTCTTCAAAACTGGTTCAATGTCTTTTGATCAATTTATCCATCAATGTGTTTAACTTATAGTTGCCAAAACGTGTAGTAAATTTTCATCTGTCTTCTCGAATACTGGTTCGACTCTATCAGTGTAGGTCTATTTATCTTATAGTAATTACGTGTAAATCTATTTTTTTCGTTTTAATCTATTTCGTTTCTTCACTAATACTTTTCTTTCTCCAGCTGTTTCAAACTGTGGTCTTATGTTTACTAGTGACCTCTATACGTATTACAGTTTATTTTATTTACTCATTTTTCGTCGTACATCGCGTGTTAGGCAATTTGTCAATCGTTATAATTTGCTGATTTCTATCAATGTATTGTGTGACCTTTACTAAAGTCTAATATCTCTCAGACAAGTGTCTTATACTTATTAGTATTTATCTCTGTCATTGCACTATCTTACATTTTACAAAGCTGATATCTCATTGTCTTGTAAGTATCATTTCTGTTTCAGTGAATGATAATATCTCATTGTCTTGTAAGTATCATTTCTGTCTCAGTGAATGATAATATCTCATTGTCTTGTAAGTATCATTTCTGTTTCAGAGAATGATAATATTTCATTGTCTTGTAAGTATCATTTCTGTTTCAGTGAATGATAATATCTCATTGTCTTGTAAGTATCATTTCTGTTTCAGTGAATGATAATATCTCATTGTCTTGTAAGTATCATTTCTGTTTCAGTGAATGATAATATCTCATTGTCTTGTAAGTATCATTTCTGTCTCAGTGATTGATAAAGAAAAAATAAAACAATCCGCACCCTTCGCATTGGTTTTACCAGTACACACACACAAAGAAAGATGCGAACAAAGAATCACACACACACACACACACACACACACATACACACACACACACACACACACACACACACAAAGAAATACACACACTCACTGAAAGCCATTGTTGTCTGTCGCGCTGTGATGGAAACTATACCGTACAAATTTGGGAGCGCCGGCTGCACTAAATGACCTTTCCCCGCAAAAACAACACTTTACTAGGCGACCTTTCGTTGTGCTGCACACGTAGAACTATCCTTAGAACTGGAAATACCATCTTCAGACTAGTTTGTTTGTTTGTGTATGGGTGGGTGGGGTGATGGGGAAGGAGGAATGAGAAGCAGTATGAGAGCGCATACAAGGAGATCCTTAATCTGACCCCAGTGCCGTGTATGGCTGCTCATCTATGTTCCACTGCCACAACTGAGTAGAATGAGGTCACGCTCACACGCACGTCATCATGCAAAGGATGGGTAGTGCCTTAGTACTGACGGTAGGGACAAAAACACGTGCACTGAATACATCCACTGTCGGTGAAAGGAGATTGATGGAATTAAGAAGAGTTCAGAGAAAAGTCTGAAAGTAGGACACAAGGGAAACGCGTCAATCAGGTCTTGACTTGTGCTATCAGTTATCTCCCCTCACACACATTATTTCCCTTCATTTCTCTTTAAAACGACTCAATACTCGTACGAGTGAAGACATGAACAATAGTAGTATGTATTCTTAATTTTTTTAATTTTTTTTTTTACACATTTAAAGCACTAGCAACTATAAGACTATACCCACTTCGAAATCAATTGAGTTCATAATAGTTCAGATCCTTTTCGTTCGCTCGAATTACGGCCCCACTAAATCAGTGAAACATACCTATCAAATAAGAGTACTCATTTTGTTAGCTTATTATAACCTCTTTCAGAGTATGTCGCTCTTTTTCTCTTTTTTCCTCTCTCTCCAAACTAAAAAAAAAAAAGGGGGGGGGGTAGGGGAGAAAAAGAAAACATAGAGGAGATGATTATGATAATAGTAATGATTCTGCTGATAATAATGAAAGAGAAGATGAAAGAGGATGAGCAGAAGATAATAAAAGTAAATGAACAGAAAAGGGATAAGAAGAAGACAATGATGATGATTATATGTTAGAGAAAACGAATAGGAAAGAAAGAAGAAAACAGAAAAGTGGAAGAGGAAGAAAATGATTAAAGAGGGTAAAAAGGAGACAAAGAGCAAATCAACAGCAACAAGCTGAAAGAAAAGAAGAAGAAAGAGGAACACATGAAGAAAATAAAGAAAGAGAAGAAAATGAACATGAAGATGAAGAAGAAATGGAAAAAATGTGAAGATATAAAGTAGAAGAATAAAGAGAAGAAAAAGAAGATGATGAAGATGGAGAAAGAGAAGAAAATAAAGATGAAGATGAAAGAGAAGAAAATGAAGATGATCAAGATGAAGAAGAAAGAGAAGAAAATGAAGATGATCAAGATGAAGAAGAAAGAGAAGAAAATGAAGATGATCAAGATGAAGAAGAAAGAGAAGAAAATGAAGATGATCAAGATGAAGAACAAAGAGAAGAAAATGAAGATGATCAAGATGAAGAACAAAGAGAAGAAAATGATGATCAAGATAAAGAAGAAAGAGAAGGAAAAGATGAGGGTGAAAAAGAAAGAGAAGAAAAAAGAGGAACAAGTGACGAAGATGAAAATGAGGAAAAAAGAGAAGAAAATGAAGATGAAGAAGATAAAGAAGGAAAAGGAAGAAGAAAAGAAGAAAATAAACTAAAAAGGGAAGAAAATGGTGAAAAAGAAAAAGAAGATAAAGAAATAAGAAGACGAAAACGATCAAGATAATGAGTTTGCTGTAAAAATATAAACAGAAGAATAAAAATCAAAGAAAATATCCGAATGTGAACAATAACATAGTAGCAGGTCCTTAGCAACAGTTGAAAAACATATAAATAATGTATAGTTACAATGAATGAATTAAAAAATATATATAGTTACAATCAGTGAATTAAATATATATATAGAGAGAGATACAAAGAATCAATGAATTCAAAAACATCGTTGTGCGAGAAAAGCAATTAGTCGACAATCTGGTATCTGTTTCTGCAGCCGGAAAAGGATGAGCTATTTATAGCCCGTTGGTGAGATAAAGGCGATATTGTATGTCAGGCTTAAATATAAACAATCAACAATAGTTGGGTCTTTCCAAGTTGGGACCCTGGCATTTCTGGTGAAAGAGTTGCATATAGAAATAACGATTTTATCGAAAAATAATTTGTACGAAGCAATAGCTACAAACTGGCGAAGATCGCTTAGAAGAACCAGTCAGGTATTTTTAGAACAAGTAAAGGAAAAATAGTGGAACGGTAAAGAAAAGGGAATGTAATCGCTTGTCTGATTCTGGAGCGAACAGGTTTCCAAGTGGGAAGAATTTAAAGCGAAATCCCTGCGAATGTTGCAATGTAGCGCTTGAGGCCTTGTCATTTGTAGAGCGCAAAATGATTTACGCCGTTTGAAGATATGCAATGTGAAGATAAGCAGGATTTTAAAAGATCTGCTTTAAAAAAAAAATATAATCAGCGCTTGAAGGGAATCAGTTTTCACAAACTCTGATCAGCGCATGCGCTTTGTCTGACTTGGCCGCCTACCTTAGAAACTGAGTTATGCGTTTATTTATTTATTTATTTATTTGTTTATTTATTTGTTTCGTTGAACGGCTGGACAGTTTGTTTCATGTTGCTCCTCTGTTTTGTTGAACGGCTGGACCGTTTGTTTCATGTTGTTCCTCTCTTTCGTTGAACGGCTGGACAGTTTGTTTTATGTTGTTCCTCTGTTTCGTTGAACGGCTGGACAGTTTGTTTTATGTTGTTCCTCAACGCGGTAATCCTGTTGCACTAGAAAGTAACGTGCTCTGGGATGTCAACTGAAACTAAACTAAAATTATGATCGAGTGTAAATTTTTTTTTTCAAAATCCTGAATCGTGACGACCAGGAACAAAAGTGCACATTGTTGTCAGTCACACAAGGTCATGACGTCACAAGTGCTATCAAACATCGCTACGAAAACGTTAAAATTAATATATTCTTTTCATTTTGTTTAATTAAGCAGACTCCTTGTTCACTAACATGCAGTATGAGGGAATTCTTAACAATCGATTGTATTGTCATCATCAGAAAGGTTACATGATGGGTATAAAAATAAATACCAAAAAATTATGAAGAACTAACATTACTATCGGTATACATTGTAGCCTCTCGTGACAAGCACATCGTGGCCATAGTTCACCGAGACGTAGCTACAGAGTTTATCGTGACCTTCGCAATAATGATAATTTATCGTGACTTCTTCGCAATAATAATTTATCGTGACTTCTTCGCAATAATAATGTATCGAGACTTCTTCGCAATATTGATAATTTATCGGGACTTCTTCGCAATAATGATAATTTATCGTGACTTCTTCGCAATAATGATAATTTATTGTGACCTTCGCAATAATGATAATTTGTCGTGACTTCTTCGCAATCATGATAATTTGTCGTGACTTCTTCGCAATCATGATAATTTGTCGTGACTTCTTCGCAATCATGATAATTTGTCATGACTATTGCATCGACAGAAGTACATCGCCTCTAGTTGCTCGTGACTTATAATTTATTGTCAGTATTTTCTCCTATGTTAACGTTTATCATGACCTACTTCATCTCGGCTGTTGATTATCATGATTTTTTCCACCATCTTCAGTTCATCGGAACTCACAAGTTCTTCATGATTAACTGATGATTTTAGTCTTTCTTGACTAGCTCAACTTTAGTTCGTAGTAACTAGCTCATCTTGACTAAAGTTTATGACTAGATCATCATGATTGTAGTTTGTCGTGACAAGATCATCAGGAATTCAGTTTCTCATCACTTCTTCACCACGACTAGCCTCTTGGTTATTTCACCACGACTAGCCTCTTGATTATTTCACCACGACTAGCCTCTGATTATTTCACCAAGACTAGCCTCTTGATTATTTCACCAAGACTAGCCTCTTGATTATTTCACCACTATTTCTGAAATGTTTCAAGAAAGAACGCTATTTGTGAAATGTTTCAAGAATGAACACTATTTGTGAAATGTTTCAAGAATAAACAACATTTCCCACACATAAAAAGAAAAGAAAAGAAAAAAGACTTTAAAAATGAAGACATGAAAGAGAAAATAGAAAACAAAATGAACTCAGAATGTCAAGGTCAAATTCTGACTAATTGGTAAGCGCAATCTGAAATGAAAACCATCAGCACGGATCGTGACATAACATAATCCATCATACGAAAATGGACGAGAAATGGCAAGTACATTCAATGAGATCACAAATGATTGTTTGTCTTGAATTTAATCTGAAATTCTACAGGAAAGTGACTCGTTTGCTTTATGCTAATCAGAGCGCTGTCGACATTAGATAATCAGTGCGGAGGCATAATTATTCGTTGCCGTCATACATTCTCAAGCGAGATAACTCTCATGCATTCATTACAGATCCTGCACGTAGACAGTGGAGAAAACAAACAGGTGAAAGAAAACAATAGGGGACACAAAAGGATATGAAAGCTGTTTTATAAAAAAAAATAAAATGAGTCACGTCAGGTACACGCCAAATGTTAGCTGATGTATCATGAGTACAATGAGTTTTCTCAAGTTTTCAAAACTTGCAACAAAGCACCCTTCATTCGTTAGCCTTCACAGTATCTATGAGAGCAGATTGCAGAAGGACATTGGATATACACGACTGCGCAACACAAAGCTCTTTAATAAGAGAGATATAATAAAGAAATAGTCTGCTAAAGTGCGTCACAGGTCGTCATTGAAATCAGCTATTCCTGGAAGCGGATGTAGGTTACGTTTCCACCAAATTCCTAAGCTTAAAGCAATTTTTTTCGCTCATTCATCACCAATACACACCATTTATTCCAGGGGCCGCGATAGCTGTACTATTGATGGAAATGTGGAGTGCTTACTAAGTATGCTAATTAAGAAATCATGTGACATCATCGATTTGGACCAATAGGTTTCAGCAAAAATTTTCTTTCTTGTTAGGCTTAACGCTGAGAGAGTTACAAGAATTTTACTGTAGTGGAATATATTGGACACATCTGATGACGTCATATTATTTCAATGTTAGTACAATCTATTGGACACATCTGATGACGTCATGTTATTTTAATGCAATCTATTGGACATATCTGATGACGTCATATTATTTCAATGTTAGTGCAACGATTCTGAAGCAAACTGTAAAAGCCATTGGTCAGTCTGAGTAATCCCCAGTGTGTGACCTCTCAAAATCCAGACATGGCAAAAGTTCAGTGTCCTATCTCGTCCTTCCTAATTTCCGGGTCGTCTGCTAAACAGAACTATTTTTCGTCATAGCACTATGTTCTACTACTTCTTGCTCTGAGTGCAGTTTCAAAATGGAATTAACTGATAAATAATTGTGACACCCTGATTGCCAAGAATAATATGAATAACTGCATGAATACGACCACCACCACTACAGCAACAAGAACTACTAAATTCTGTCCATTTAGTCAGTGTGCGTTTTGTACTGATTGGTAGAGTTCGCATGGTAACGAAACTAACGCTTAGTCTACGCACCACTCAAAAGGATTAATAGTCGGCCCCACCCACCAAAACAAGAAAACCACTCAAAAGGATTAATAGTAGCCCCACTCGCCAAAACAAGAAAACCACTCAAAAGGATTAATAGTAGGCCCCACTCGCCAAAACAAGAAAACCACTCAAATGTTCACCAGCCTGAGAACCACCATCCCCACTCAAATCAATATGACACCTAAACGGTGTTTCAGTTTAAATCATTTATTAACTTTAATTATCAAACTAGAAAAAAAAACTAACCCTAACTCTAACCTATTGTGATGCCGAATATAAAATGCAGTTATATAAAACACATAAGTCAGCGGTAGACAGGATGACTAAAATTTCAGCATAGAAGTCAGTGATATATAGAAAAAAGGAACCCCACTAAACATACAGCATCGAAGTCAGTGATATATACAGAAAAAAAGGAAGTCCCACTAAACATATAGCATAGAAGTCAGTGATATATAGAAAAAGGAACCCCATTAAACATACAACATAGAAGTCAGTGATATATAGAAAAAGGAACCCCATTAAACATACAACATAGAAGTCAGTGATATAGAAAAAAGGAACCCCACTAAACATACAACACACGAGTACTGAAAGTCAGTACTACTACTGGAAAAGTGGTCTCCAACCTTTTGTGGCTAAGATCACATTAAAATTTGTAGAACAATGCTGCGGGCGCCAACAATTTTGAAAAGCTTATTTTGAAAAGGATATTAAATATGTAAAATATCATAATACGTGTATCTATGACAATAATGATGTAATTTTAAAGTAATAGGTTTTCATGAAATTAATCCGCAATGGACATTATCAGTGGTACTGTGTTCTGTTTTAAAAATCAACCTGGAAGATAAATTAAATAGTTTTCACAAATTAAATATAATAAATGTTTGTCATCTGATTTATTTTTTAAAGTACAGTGTTGTTGAAGTAGTGATCGAAATATATTTATTTTTTACTTTCACATAGACAACCAGTAATGTTTCATTAAAACTGTCACAGTCAGCCAGTAATGTTTATTTAAAACTGTTACATATACAGCCAGTAATATTTATTTAAATCTGTTACATAGACAGCCAGTAATGTTTATTTAAAACTGTCACAGCCAGCCAGTAATGTTTATTTAAATCTGTTACATAGACAGCCAGTAATGTTTATTTAAAACCGTCACAGCCAGCCAGTAATGTTTATTTAAATCTGTTACATAGACAGCCAGTAATGTTTATTTAAAACTGTCACAGCCAGCCAGTAATGTTTATTTAAATCTGTTACATAGACAGCCAGTAATGTTTATTTAAATCTGTTACATAGACAGCCAGTAATGTTTATTTAAAACTGTCACAGCCAGCCAGTAATGTTTATTTAAATCTGTTACATAGACAGCCAGTAATGTTTATTTAAAACCGTCACAGCCAGCCAGTAATGTTTATTTAAATCTGTTACATAGACAGCCAGTAATGTTTAATTAAAACTGTCACAGCCACTAATGTTTATTTAATTAAAAATGTCACAGACAGCTAGTAATGTTGAAACTGTTACATAGCCAGTAATGTTTAATTAAAATTGTTACATAGGCAGCCAGTAATGTTTAATTAAAACTTTTACATAGTGTGACAAAGTAAATATGCCCTAACTATTTTAAATTTTAATTATATATAAGTTGCTAAATTATCAGAGTGACCCGACCTGGGCATTCGTATGGTGTTAGTTTGAAAGTGTCTGAGTTTGAAGTAAACAGCCTAAGGGAAGAATATTCTAGATTTGCTGACCTAGTGGAAACTGAGTGAGCAAGGTTTTTTTTTTTAATTATCCAATGATTATGATTTATGAGAACGAGACTAGCCAATGGGCAGAGTTTAAGGAGTTTACTTGTAGTAGAGAATTTTGCTGTCTATTCACTTTTGAATTTGAAGACAAAGAGAGAAGTCCGGCTCTGAAGTTAACCGGACATATTGTAGCTATATATGGACACTTGAATTCCGCTCGACATATGCAAACCTGTGGTCAAACTCAGGTATATATATTTGCGCCATCTCAACCCGATCTTTTCCACAGTGTGCCATGATTCAACTGAGGATGACAGAAAATGACTTTTGCAAGATACCGTGGGTTGGTGAAAATGTTATGTTGACTTCACAATAATAAATTGAAATATATTAATTAGAATGTTCAAGACTTCTGTTTCTCTTATTGATGATTATTTGTATGTATGTTGACTTCAAAATAATAAATTGAAATATATTGATTACAATGTTGAAGAATTCGAAGGAGCTTCAAGTAAGCAATACGGAAACACAGTTGGACTGTTCACTTTCACTGAGGATCAAGCTAAGTGTTATCCTCGAGACCACTCTCCATTGATAATCAGTTGTTTATGAACATTTGTTAGACAAACGAGGCAATGCAGGGTAGGAAATGTTCTACCAGCTTTATTATATCTCAAAATAATTTTTTTCCTCTTTTATTATGTTCATTATTAATTTTTTCTGTTATCTCATCCCTCATCTTAATTAATTCTTTGGAATGACCGTTAATATAGGAATCGGCTGGGGTCGACCAGTATATCAATGGATGTTGTTAATTAATTAAGAGGGAGAGATAATGTCACCATGTTCCAAAAGGTACGCCAAGTAATTTATAAGAGTAGATTAGCGAGTATGGCGGTTATCAGCAGTAAAAATCAATTTCATATTTAATAATTCAGTTAGGTAATGTTGTTAAAATAACGCCATATATGACAATGCTCATAGTTACAAAAGAGCTTCACAAAATAATTGAAATATAATTTAGTTTCGTACGCTACGATTTTAGGAAGCAGGAAATCCTGTTCTGTCAATCAGATTTTTTTTTTAATTTCATTTGTTGCGCACGAGTTTAGAATAATATAATTCTGAAGGTCCGAAATCTCCAGCTCCACTTTTTCATCTTACTTGAATGAAGCTTACACTCGATGTAGAAATGTTTATTTACCTCTAGTTAGCAAGTAACAGATGCACAAGTAAAGCCCAATGATAAAGAACTATATGTACTGAAATCTCTTCTCAAATGTTTGAAAGTGGATAACCAGTGGTGAAGACTTCAAATCAATCACACATACCATTCTCTTCATACTTGGGAAATGTACAAGAGACTTTATCTTCATGCATGGCATCCACAAGATTAGTTTTACTTTAAATAGTGTTAAAGAACCTATAACGAATGTAGAGAGGTTGAAAGTGACAGCCTACATCTGTACCACTTTTCACATCTCGTCGTGAGTTCACGTGAGTGCCTCGTGACAGGCGCATGGCGCCCCACAGGCAGCGGGTTAGGGACCACTGTACTAGAGGAATTTGGGAGTCAGCCCCAAGCCCCAAACTTTTTGATTACAAGAGGCCTTGACCTTGACCGTTTTGACATCCATTTCAGTGAATGTATTTTCACTGGTTACTTCCACCTACGTTACGATTGGTGCTAAGGTGCAGCGAGACACAAGTGCTGCATTTGTTTTGAGTTAGCCGGACACTAGGGACAACAGCCCAAGAGTTCTCCCCTGCGTGCTACATACACCTTGGTTTGCTCAGGACCAAATTTGTCCCGCAATAAGTGGTCACAGCTCTTGGTTTCTGAAAACGCCATAAGTGTTTTGCATTAAAGTAGAGATGCAATAATTAAAGCACTTTCAGATTCGATTTGTTCAGATCTCGCTCCGACATTTCTCCACACGTTGTCAGGCTGATCAGCTTGTTCTTTGTCCGACCGTTGCGTGCGACTCGCTGTTGTGTACGACATGTTTCAGAAACAAGTATTGCGATGCAATATAAGCAGAGAGATACCAGCATATCACTTTCACAATCAAATCATAATCACCGCACGTTTCACTCCACCTCTCCCCCCCCCCACTCCCCTCCAAAAAAATTCTGTTAAAACAATTAATTGTAAAGTAATTAATTTCAAAGAGATACAACAATAAATAACAAATCTTGTAATTCACATAGAAACTAGCAACACGTTTATAGAACTCCTCAGAAAATAACAAGCTTTACCACATACACACACGCACGCACGCACGCACTCACACACACACATACACACACACACACACACACACACACACACACACACACACACACACACACACACACACACACCAAACAAAAAAAAAAGGAACAAAAGAAGTGCATAGAAACGAAGAGCTAGATCTGATAACGAGAGAAACTTACAAATATATAAGAACCCAATAAATATCTATTACAGCAAAATGAACTAATCAGTAGTTTTTAAACCACACAAATCACACTATAACTATTAGATCACGATGAATAAAAACTAGCAACCCACAAAGTTACAAATAAAACAGATCATATATATATCGTGAAAAATCCAACACAACAACAAGATTTAATTCTATCAGATTTCAAAGTTTAAGTCAAAGCCCCCCAAATATTAAGAAAATAAATTAATTAATCCGCTAACAAACAAACATGCTGTCCCACTTTAACTGTGTGTCCTTATGTATCACAAACAAACATGCTGTCCCACTTTAACTGTGTCCTTATGTATCACAAACAAGCATGCTGTCCCACTTTAACTGTGTCCTTATGTATCACAAACAAGCATGCTGTCCCACTTCAACTGTGTCCTTATGTATCACAAACAAGCATGCTGTCCCACTTTAACTGTGTGTCCTTATGTATCACAAACAAACATGCTGTCCCACTTTAACTGTGTCCTTATGTATCACAAACAAACATGCTGTCCCACTTTAACTGTGTCCTTTTGTATCACAAACAAACATGCTGTCCCACTTTAACTGTGTCCTTATGTATCACAAACAAACATGCTGTCCCACTTTAACTGTGTCCTTATGTATCACAAACAAACATGCTGTCCCACTTTAACTGTGTCCTTATGTATCACAAACAAACATGCTGTCCCACTTTAACTGTGTCCTTATGTATCACAAACAAACATGCTGTCCCACTTTAACTGTGTCCTTATGTATCAAATGTCAACGTGTACGTGCACAAATGCGCAAAAAAGCAGCATGGGTAAGGTTACAGTGACCTTTTAGCGAGCAGACAACCGTGACGTATAGTAGCACGTTCCGTTGTTAGAGACGCTTAGCAACAGTGACGCTAACAGGAAAGGAGAAGAGGATAAGCCGTTCATGTAGTTCAGTCACCACTACCCCTTCCAACTTACTTTACCCAGTTTAATGCACACGCACGCACACTATAACCCATCTCCCCGCCCACATACAATATATACACACACACATATGTATACAAACTAAAAACACGAAGATGTAATGTAATTGAACAAAAATTTGTACTATAATACTTATAGGGGTAGAATACTAGCCACTCGCTCACTGCCCCCCACCCTCCTAGTTAGATCCATTCTCGAGGTAAAATGATCTACAAGCGATCCCCAACCATTTTCTACTTAAAGGTGGTACTTGGTCCGTGGAATGATTCGATTAAATCAGGTTCAGCATGCTACAGATCTTGGTTGCTAAATAATCTTTGGCAGTTAAGGTGAGTTACCAATCCAGAAAACTAAATCGCTTCCAGAAAGAAAATTCCAAGAAACCTTTCTTAAACCTATTCTTCATATAGTTCTCCCTTTCAAAAGCACATATCCTCCATAACGCCTGCTTCAAATGACTACTTTCGCTGTTGTATGTTTGCTGATTTCGGAGACAGGCTCAAGTTCCAGAATAGATTTATGTTCTAGACGGTCATAATGTCAAAATAATGGGCTCCTTATTTTTATTTTTTATTTCTTTTGTATGCTCATTGTAGTGGTGGTGGTGGTGGGGAGTATGTGTATGTTCAAAAGATTACGGGTTCACATGCTGATATTTTTGTTTGGTTGTTCATGCATCTTTTCCTTTCGTGTTTTTTCTTTTAACCAATGAAAAAAAAACGTAGTTTGATTGGATTGTAAATATTCGTCTAACAGGAGCGAAATAAATAAGTCACCAACAGATGTCTTGCTTGCACAGAT
This sequence comes from Sinotaia quadrata, assembly GCA_028829895.1. Lineage (NCBI taxonomy): Eukaryota > Metazoa > Mollusca > Gastropoda > Architaenioglossa > Viviparidae > Sinotaia > Sinotaia quadrata. Next base: position 80,963,886 of record CM054183.1, on the reverse strand, counting down.
CAAACAAACAAGTTCCATTATTTTTTCTATTCTTTCTCGGCTTCTCACTTGCGCACTGAATGACGTACGGAAATACGTCACGCGACCTAAATTTTGTTTCCTGCTCCACGTGCGACCTATTTTAATTTGGTCGCGAGCACGTTGCAGCAAAAATGAATGCCACACACACATGGCTCAAGCTGCTGGCCAGAGTCGTTAAGTCGTCAGCATCTGAGCCTGAACCAGCCTGTAGTTCCTGACTGAAAAAATATTACTGTAATTCAAAGCTACACCACACTCACCTCATCTCTGCCTCTCCCATTTTCCAAGCATTCCTTTTTGCGCACCCGCCGGATGCTGTTTCCTTCCGTGTGCAGATTCAGGCCCGGCTGTCGTATTTCTTGATGACTATTATTACTTTTTGTTGTTGCTGCTGTTGACAGCTCGTGTTGATTCACCAGGTCAGTTCGGCAGTAGGCTTGGAGTGTCGTCGGAGCTGCATTAACACGACCAGTGTGCCATTGCTGTTTGTCATTAGCTATGCATGACGACACAGTTTTGCAAATTGAAGGACCAGGGGCATGCTGCCGAGGCTAGCTTGATTTTGCTCTAGAAGTCGATGGTTCATTTCCAGTTCGGACGAAAAACGTCCTTGACACCCTTCACAAATCTAAAATACCACACTCAAATGTGAAATAATGAAACGTACTTTACTGTAAGAACATGTGAGAACCACTTCTGACCCAAAGTGTACATCTTGTCAAACTAATACAAAACAAAGAGCCGTGCCAGTTTTAAAAACATATCATTGTAAATTTTGACATACTGGATCCAATCTGTGATTCGTCATGAGTTAAGAGAATTTTGATTATGACAGGACAATCAAGATTTATAATCGATTATTAGGGTCCCATTTTAATCGAAAGCCAACGTGAATAATTAGCAACAGACCTCACGATGAAGTTAATTTATTCCCCCCTCCCCCAATTCCTTCCGACCGATTCAACAATTTCTCACGAGTGTTTCTCACTTTGTCTGAGACCAGACAGTTTTGGATAAACCCATCTGGGCAGGAAAATATTAGAGTTGGGTTTTAGTTTCCCTCTCTTGTTAGGCGCTATTTTCTTTTTTAAAAAAATATTTGTACGTCAGTGGACATTTTCCTGGCGAGGTTTATATATAGCTCAGACTCAGGTCTTGACCTTCACCCTTTCTAAATCTCTCACCACAGGTCGGCCGTGATTCAGTTGTCACTGTGATTTAACAGCAGCGAGGCATCATTTCTAATGATGAGAGTCTGCCTGTCAACGATTGGCGTGCTATCTAAATACTGGTCAGAAGCAATTGCATTATAATATGATAACTCAGGAAATATGCGCAAAATGCACTGTCATTAATCAAAGAATATATTAATTCCATTATATTACAAAGCTGATGTGCTGTTTTTTATTACGTAAGAAATCAGAAACCGATGACTGACGAAATCAAATAAAGTTAACACGGCATTACTTTAAACCCTTTGAATAGTGTAACAATACGACTACAAAGATAAATATTTAGTTATTGTCGCTTAGTTAGAGAAGATTTAGACTATTGTAACTGTAGAAATATTATAGTCTGTAGATCGTCTTGAAATCAACACAAAGCTTCCTATTTAAGGTCACGTGAATACGTATTTTCTGTACCGAGAGACTTTGAGTTGGCGAGTATCTCATAAGGTGGATTGAGATCTCACTAAGTGGACTAGAATCTCATTAAATGGAATGATATTACGTGGAGTGAAAATGTCATTACATAGACTTAGATTTCGTTAAATAGGGTGGAATTTCACTCGGTGGAATGAGATCTCGTTATGTAGACTGGTATGGCGTGGGGCTTTTGAAAGGTGTTATAAAAAAAATTAAAACGATTACGTGGCCAACCACACGTCCACCCACACTTCAGCGGTGTCGGGTGTCACGAGTATTTACGTTTAAACAATATTTAAAACATTACCACTACAAATGGCTACGACGAGACCCCCAAACCAACCTGACATACATTCAAAAATCGAGGATAACATATAACAGAAAACAAACACTCGTGACCTTTAGGATAAAATAGAAAAAACTTTATAAGGAAAAAGTAATGAGAGCGGAAAGAATTTATAATGAAATTAATCACAAAGACACGAGTGCGACATTCGTGTTCACTGTTAGGCTTTGTGTTCACAACATGGCTGAAAAGGCGTTTGTGTGTGTTTTGTCTGTTTGGACTTGCCAGGCTGCGACTGTTGATAGGCTGACTGACGGTGGTGATTCTCACTACAAAGTGTCAGTCAGGCGTGTGGTGCAGGCTGTGAGCTTTGCGTACGTCTCTGTGCGCCAAAGAGCGATAGCCAGCCTCGGCCTGTTCACCGCAGTCGCAGGACGGGGTAGGAGGCAAAGTAGACAAAGAAGGATGCTGATGGCATGGGTGTGGTAGATAAAATGTCAATTGTATAACACATATATTTACATCCACTAAGTAACGTGTGAACAATAGGGTGACGTTAAGCACACCAAACACACGTCACTCATACATGAACAATAAGGAAAGGTAAATGACAATTAAGCAACGATGAAAAATATATAATATTATATTATTATATAATGTAAGAAACAATGTAGTTGTATTGTACAAAGATATCAAAGGCGTCACTTCTTATATTCGTAAACGTTTTAAACGGTATTCGACTGTCTTACAGTGATTTTAAAATTTTGAGCAGATCTGCGAGCTTTTCGCAGCAAATTGTTTCGACGAAACTCGAAAATATCTGTAACGGTATTGCAGCTGTGTCAAGCCGAGCATGGCGATGATTTATGAGTGTTTACACAGAGTAAACTATGTCGACGTAACTTTAACTAATCTCCAACGGTATTGCAACTATGCCAAGCCCTGATTTTTGAATGTTTACACAGAGCTCGTTCAGTGGAAGCTGTGTACGCGGTTCCTGTTTACGATGTCGGTTTTACTATGAATATTTGGAGGTCTGCAGTTTTGCTCAAAGATTACAAGAATGCAGTCACAGATCTTGAAATGTTGCTACTCGAAGAATGCTTGTGCAAGTCTGGTAATTTGCCGCGTTATTTACAGAACCTAATTAGCGATTCTTGTCCGGCGCTCGCGTTTGTCAGGCAACCAAGCGTGACCTTTGATCATAGGTAAAATAAATTGTTTCCCCGAAAATACACACTTCGTCATAATATAAGTAATTTTTTAATGCGAGAAAGTATCATGGTTGTACGTTCACTAAAACCGATATGGATGCTTTAACACATAATTGCACATAATAATTCACGTTCGCTTTTCGAATAAAATTCTGACCTGCTCAAAACTAATCAGGACGAGATTTGTGGGTTAGCGAGAACTCACTCGTGAAAGCAGATCTAGCCCTATTGGTTAGAGTCGTGAAAGACCAAAAGGGTCAAGGCTGCACGGTGGAATATTCCAGTGAATGAATAGTAACCGATCAGCACAACAGCATAATTTCAAAATCGATCTGCTGGGGCTTGGAAGCGAAAGGAAGTGGTCCTATCTTTTGCACACAAAAATAAAATTGCCCAGGTTCGGGAGCACGGGATTCTTACACCAATCGTCGGAGAAGAGGGGTGGGTGGGGAGGGGGCGGGTGTGGTGTGGTTAAGATAAAAGTTTATTAAGACGCAAAGCATATAAATCAGTATTGGTAATTTCGCAGGTAACGGGGCACACCCCCACCCACGGAACCAGTCCTTTTAAATTATTTTTGAAATATGAAAGAAATTTCAACAATGCATGAGAGCTAGTTTGCATGCCAGTCAATCCTACGCAAACAAGAAAAAATTCTTACTATTTACCTGAAATACAAATGTTATAAAAGCGTTCAATATAAATATCCTTCCAGTGGAACCATGCATTCTGCTATTTTGGGGGCATATATAAATAATTTGTTTCGCCTGGGCATTTACCTCCTCAGTCGCCTGGAGTAATCTGCCCTTTTCGAGACGTCTTCGCGTTATGCACTACCTCCAACTCTCACACATCAATTTTCTTTTAGCCTTTACACTGTTGGAAGAGTTGTGTGCCCTTCAGATGCGCTTGTTGATTCAGACGGGCGAGGAATGGGTTGTATGTCCGCAGCCTGTTCACTGTTCTCCAATGTACACATTGCAGACTACTGTCTCCTGGTGAGTCAGTCTGATCTTTCTTTGAAAGCTTCAGTCCACCAGACTTTGTTGGTCATATCTAATAGGTGGTGTACGCCCAGTTTTAACAGGGAGACCAAGGATATCGAGTTACGTTAATTTCACTTCACTTAGTCCACTCAATCTCTTGATGCAGTCTGACATTTTTTTTTTTTTTGGAGGGGGGAGGTTGGAGGGAAAATATTTGTTAGACTAATCACGACGATTCTCGTTGTCACATGGCCGGTCAATGTTTAACGACTCTGTCCTATTTTAGATTCCAGTTATCAATATTGGTTTATTGAATAATTTCTAACAATAGCCAAGCCGGACGGCCGGACTTATCCCTTTATTATGGCTCGCCCCCAGTTAGCTATCCAGTCGGTTACAAACAATTATGTAACAACAGGTAAGATAAAAATAAATTTAATAACAATTCAATTAAATAGAAAGAAAAATAAACAATTGCGAATTGCGACTAACAGAGAATATTATCGCGCTGCCCGAATAGTTTATGCACACACTTCTTAGTTCTGCCCCCAGATGGGTATAGTGACCTATCTTTTAATGTTTGTTTGTATAATAGCTGAATATGTTGTCTTCGGTTGCTCTGTGCAGTTCTGACGTCATGCAGCAAATATCTTCAATCGGCCTTTCGCTGTCCATTTATGACTTCTGGCATAGACTACAGACAATGCCTCCAGTATGGAGGATATCGAGTTCAAGTCGGTCTTCCCCTGGGTTCCCGTCTTTGTAGGACTGTAGATTTCCAGAGCTCCAACTCCCGACCTACTCTAACAAATATTATCACACTACAGTATCGTGTTGCAATAAACAATTATTTGGGCTTTGTGGTAACAGCTATAGATTACTCTTTACAATTCAGGCTAATTCGCTTAAGCTAATTCAAAGTTTCAAATTAATTGTCTGACCTTACAAGCAAACTAACACTCCGCCAGTCAACACACTATTTGTCTTTATTAACTGAAATGTATTAATAATAATAAACAAGAGTTAAACAAAATAAAATAAATTGAACTTGAACAAATGAAAGGAGTTTTAACTAAATAAGACCAAGGCAAATCAATATGCAAATATTTAATACACAACGACCACAAATAAGATGTTAAATTAAAGACTAACATTCTAAATAAGTTCAGTCAATTTTGTGCATACTTGACACAGACTATCATAAAGAAAATAATTGTGTTTCATGGTCAGTATAGATTTCTTTGAATTTCTACAGTTCTTTGTTCATTTTTTTCACTTACATTTAATATGACATAATACATGAAAATAATACAAATGGAATAAGAACAAGAAACCATCATAGAGATAAATTTATGAGAAGGTGTATATAATGGAAGAATTCACCTGTTAGAATTTTGTATCTGTGCGTCTGCTTAGAAAGTATCATTTTACGACAGGTGTTGGGGCCACTTTCAGTCCCTGAATGAAGCATTGTTTCTAAGATCTGGCACCTGGCAGACAGTCACTCAGACTGCCCCAGGCACTGCCGATTGCGGATGAAGGAATATAGCACCCTCACGTGGGTAATCCACAGATCATTTATCTTGTCTGAAAAAAACACTATTTTTCTAAAGTAGACAATAGTGCCGTGATGCGGGTGCAGTCTCCGCACCAAAGCCGACACCACAAGAATAAAGAAAACAGTGGAAAAGAAGGAAGTCACCTCACCAAAGCCAACACCACAAGAATAAAGAAAACAGTGGAAAAGAAAGAAGTCACCTCACCAAAGCCAACACCACAAGAATGAATAAAACAGTGGAAAAGAAAGAAGTGGAAGAAAATGAAAACGGCTTGCACATACAAAAAAAAAAAAGGGGCGGTCTCATGTGAATAATCATAACGGTGTTCTAATTGTTCCCATCACCTCTGTGCCTCAGACATACATTAAAAATTGTACCGGTGAAAGCCATAATAACCTCGATTCTAACATCTAAATCATGATAAAAAGACATTAGGACATACATTAAAAATTGTACCGGTGAAAGCCATAATAACCTCGATTCTAACATCTAAATCATGATAAAAAGACATTAGGACATAATTAATTTCTCTAATGACAAATTTCACTTCCAAACATAACTGTCCTAAATTTCTGTTTACCAGTGATTGTCTCAAAATCCTTCATGAACAATATGACCACCACTGACATGTTCATACACAGAAACGGTGTATTATTCTCCACCTAGTTATACACAGTTTGCAGTATGTGAATGAACTGTGATTGTTTCCTTAATCCAAAAATCTATGCATAAGGAATCATGCATATCATGGCCTGGAGCTAAGCTACTATTGTCTGAAGTATGAAAACAAAGATATAATTGGCATCTGTTCTTAATCTAATGGCACTCGAACTTATACAAATGAACAGTGAAAAACCTGCAGGCAAAACGTGCTCATTCATGCAAGTCGAATTGCTTTGCAAATTTGCCGAGATATCTTTCAGCCAAGAGTATTATTTTCTATATGATGTACAAAGAACACTGGAAAAAAGATAAGCTTAACACACATACACACACACACACACACACACACACACACACACACACACACACACACACACACACACACACACACACACACACACACCTAATAGAGGGACTGTCCATTAGTCATGACCTCGGGCAAACTAGCTTTACAACATGAGTGTCTTGCTGCCATTCACATTTTCATTTAATTAATTAGGAAAAATAATGAATAAAAATAATGCATTTGTTGTTTTATATTGTCACACATTTTTCTTTATGAATAAAAGAAGGTTCGGTTCTACATTACATACTATAACAGTATAGCGAGTGACGGTACACAATAAAACAGAATACATGTTTTAGTTATTTTTGCCCTGGCACTTCTGTCTACTGAAACATTTCCTAAAGTTAAGGACTCCTACCTGGCTATATTCTGGTTTGACACTAAGACCTACTCTGCAGGCCGTTGCTAATATTATTGGCGTTAACTTTGTTTTATCTTTCGAGTTCACATATCTATTGAAGCCCATGGCCTTAATCTTCCATTTTGTTATATATTAAAGTCACAAGCTTGATCATCAGACTTTTCTCTTTATTATATTAAATGACTACACCTGACCAGGTATGACTGAGAGAGAGCATAGGTAACCATCTTTTGATATGTCTAGTAAGTAACCAGTCACATCGATTTGTGATAGTGTTATGCCTAGCTGCAGGTAACAAGTGGTATGAGTCTGGTACATATCAACATCTACAGTTGCATTCACTCACATCTACTTCACAAGTAAGAAAGGAATGTATGAGGCAAGACAACATTCACTCATACCTACTTCACAAGTAAGAAAGGAATGTATGAGACATGACAACATTCACTCATACCTACTTCACAAGTAAGAAGGGAATATATGAGAAAAGACAACATTCACTCATACCTACTTCACAAGTAAGAAGGGAATGTATGAGGAAAGATAACATTCACTCATACCTACTTCACAAGTAAGAAAGGAATGTATGAGACATGACAACATTCACTCATACCTACTTCACAAGTAAGAAGGGAATGTATGAGGAAAGACAACATTCACTCATACCTACTTCACAGGTAAGAAAGGAATTTGTGAGGCAAGACAACAGAAGAAAGTGAGAGAATACATGAAGGGAAATGTTAAACAAGTATTTATTTAGACCTACATTCCATGTATTTTGCTCAAGGACACACATCTGTACACCAATGTAGATTGGAAACACTGCAAATTAATGGTTTCTTGATTACAAATTGCAGTATAATAAATCAGATAGAAATACCGAGAACTAATGATGAAATGATTATGCAGTGGTTTATAAATCAAAGAGAAACATGGAGCTAACTGTAATATGATTATATCATAAATTATAAATTAGAGAAAAACATGCAGCTAAATGTAACATGATGTTATCATAAATTATAAATCAGATTAAAAACATGGAACTAACTGTAAAATGATTATATCATAAATTATAAATCAGAAAAACACCAAGACCCAAATCAGAGAGAAGCACTGAGTGAAACAAGACAAATGCCTTATGATCAATAGATGTAAATGAACATTAACAAATTAGCTAAGCCAAAAAACCGGAACCATTTTAGAGTGGGTGGTGAACTTCTGATGAGAAACCAAAAAGTGTGAGATTAAGAAAAGTAAGTCACTAAAAGAGTAATTAAGGAGTAAATCCGAAGGTCGTACATACTAACAGATTTGAGAGAACGTCCATTTGAATTCGTCAATTGATGGAAACAAATGGTCTTATGGAATACCAAATTCATTGAATTCTAGTGCTGTTATTAGCAGTGCACGTATCTGAATCAAGTTATTATATTTTATTCAAACTATTGAATTAAGTGTTAAACTTATCGTTTAGAAGAACGTAACATGATTTGTTTAGTATTGAATTAAAGGTGGCCAGCGACAAAAGGTTTGCGACAACTGGCCAGATACAACCGGCTAGCGACAATCGGCTTCCGACAAGTTGTTGATGACAAGTGGTGCAGACATAACTGGCGGGAGACATTAGGTTTGCGACATTAGCTGACTCGGTTGTTGTTTACGTGTTGTTATGTGACGCGCCTGGTGCGTTAGTACTAATTATGCATTATTATTTATGAATTAGTTTATCATTAATAAGCACAATCGCTTACCAGCGATAAAATTCCATTTTAACGCTAAAGTTTCCTATCACGGCATGGGTAACTCAGTTGGTAAGCTGTCTTTTCAACTTACAAATTTTCACTCACTCAAATGTCTAATTACTTAAGTAAGTGAAAATATCAAAATAAATTTCTGCACAGTGAAATATCAACAATGCAAATTTTCTACACAGCAATAATCTATAACAATAAGATTATTATAACATGCGTGTTAATACATCAATGCATCAAAATAAAATCAAGGTGTTAATAATAAAGAATTCAAAGAGAAACTATATTGAAAGAAGACAAGTTTAAAATAAGATCAAAAATTTATTTTGTAGAATAACGCTACACTAATGTGACTGTTTCTTTAACTATCTGCACTTCAATTAGCCCTGTCCAGAGGTTTAATGTTTACAAACATTTAATCACTTATTTTACCACTGACTAATTTCGACACAAGTGACACTGTACTAAAATAAAGACTGAAATTATCTATGTACTAAAATAAAGACTGAAATTATCTATGTACTAAAATAAAGACTGAAATTATCTATGTACTAAAATACAGACTGAAATTATCTATGTACTAAAATAAAGACTGAAATTATCTATGTACTAAAATAAAGACTGAAATTATCTATGTACTAAAATAAAGACTGAAATTATCTATGTACTAAAATAAAGACTGAAATTATCTATGTACTAAAATAAAGACTGAAATTATCTATGTACTAAAATAAAGACTGAAATTATCTATGTACTAAAATAAAGACTGAAATTATCTATGTACTAAAATAAAGACTGAAATTATCTATGTACTAAAATAAAGACTGAAATTATCTATGTACTAAAATAAAGACTGAAATTATCTATGTACTAAAATAAAGACTGAAATTATCTATGTACTAAAATAAAGACTGAAATTATCTATGTACTAAAATAAAGACTGAAATTATCTATGTACTAAAATAAAGACTGAAATTATCTATGTACTAAAATAAAGACTGAAATTATCTATGTACTAAAATAAAGACTGAAATTATCTATGTACTAAAATAAAGACTGAAATTATCTATGTACTAAAATAAAGACTGAAATTATCTATGTACTAAAATAAAGACTGAAATTATCTATGTACTAAAATAAAGACTGAAATTATCTATGTACTAAAATAAAGACTGAAATTATCTATGTACTAAAATAAAGACTGAAATTATCTATGTACTAAAATAAAGACTGAAATTATCTATGTACTAAAATAAAGACTGAAATTATCTATGTACTAAAAAAAGACTGAAATTATCAATGTACAAAAATAAAGACTGAAATTATTTATGTACTAAAATAAAGACTGAAATTATCTATGTACTAAAATAAAGACTGAAATTATCTATGTACTAAAATAAAGACTGAAATTATTTATGTACTAAAATAAAGACTGAAATTATCTATGTACTAAAATAAAGACTGAAATTATCTATGTACTAAAATAAAGACTGAAATTATTTATGTACTAAAATAAAGACTGAAATTATCTATGTACTAAAATAAAGACTGAAATTATCTATGTACTAAAATAAAGACTGAAATTATCTATGTACTAAAATAAAGACTGAAATTATCTATGTACTAAAATAAAGACTGAAATTATCTATGTACTAAAATAAAGACTGAAATTATCTATGTACTAAAATAAAGACTGAAATTATCTATGTACTAAAATAAAGACTGAAATTATCTATGTACTAAAATAAAGACTGAAATTATCTATGTACTAAAATAAAGACTGAAATTATCTATGTACTAAAATAAAGACTGAAATTATCTATGTACTAAAATAAAGACTGAAATTATCTATGTACTAAAATAAAGACTGAAATTATCTATGTACTAAAATAAAGACTGAAATTATCTATGTACTAAAATAAAGACTGAAATTATCTATGTACTAAAATAAAGACTGAAATTATCTATGTACTAAAATAAAGACTGAAATTATCTATGTACTAAAATAAAGACTGAAATTATCTATGTACTAAAATAAAGACTGAAATTATCTATGTACTAAAATAAAGACTGAAATTATCTATGTACTAAAATAAAGACTGAAATTATCTATGTACTAAAATAAAGACTGAAATTATCTATGTACTAAAATAAAGACTGAAATTATCAATGTACATCCCGAGGACGAAGCCTCCACTTTACGAGGCAAGAATTTATTAAGCCCCGGAGTCACGTAGATGTATACATTCTTGCACCACATTCTCTTGCAGATTTTCTCTTTAACTCTTTTTTTCTCTGCCATTCTTACTCATTCTCTGTCATTCTTACTCATTGTCTCTGTCATTCCTACTCAGTCTCTGTCATTCTTACTTATTCTCTCCTGTCTCAGTTATTCTGTTTGTTTGTCTCTCCCTCTCTTTTTTGTTTGGGGATTTGCTTCATGGGTGTGTCAGTGTTTTCATATTTGTCTTCTGGGACTGCTCCGCACTAAGTCCAATGTTTGCCAAATCCCTTTCAGCATAGGATTTGCATTCGTTTCCCTATCTTAACCCTTTCCTCCTTCCGTCTGCTTATCTCTCACACCCGGTTTACATTAACGGTTACTGTTGACCTATATACCTGAGAATTAAGCTTGAAACGTTGGACTAATTAAACAGAACACGTATGCCAATATTAAACCTATTTATAGACATTGATAGGCTAATCTCCTTCTTTCACAAGATTACACAGTCATTAAATGAGTCTGGTTTGACGTCAAATGCTTAACTGTCACCTGTGAGCGTCAACAAAGCAGAAATCGTAATGGCGTATTCAAGTAAAGGACATTTTATGATATGCCTTTAACCACACGTATCCCTGAAGAGAACCTCGTTTCACCGGTTGTTGGAGTGGAGAAATTTTTACCAGCCCGCCAATTGAGCACATAAAATAATATGCACGTGTACTGTTTCAGAGACGTACGCGCAGGAGAGTGTGTATACTTTTCTGTGCATGTGCTTGTTCCTTTGGACTGTATGGATGTGTGTATACTTAATTTACAGTGTATTTTGTGTTCATGTGCTTGTTCCTTTGGACTGTATGGATGTGTGTATACTTAATTTACAGTGTATTTTGTGTGCATGTGCTTGTTCCTTTGGACTGTATGGATGTGTGTATACTTAATTTACAGTGTATTTTGTGTTCATGTGCTTGTTCCTTTGGACTGTATGGATGTGTGTATACTTAATTTACAGTGTATTTTGTGTGCATGTCAGCGTTCCTTTGGACTGTATGGATGTGTATATACTTAATTTACAGTGTATTTTGTGTGCATGTGCTTGTTCCTTTGGACTGTATGGATGTGTGTATACTTAATTTACAGTGTATTTTGTGTGCATGTGCTTGTTCCTTTGGACTGTATGGATGTGTGTATACTTAATTTACAATGTATTTTGTGTGCATGTGCTTGTTCCTTTGGACTGTATGGATGTGTGTATACTTAATTTACAGTGTATTTTGTGTGCATGTCAGCGTTCCTTTGGACTGTATGGATGTGTGTATACTTAATTTACAGTGTATTTTGTGTGCATGTGCTTGTTCCTTTGGACTGTATGGATGTGTGTATACTTAATTTACAGTGTATTTTGTATGCATGTCAGTGTTTGTATACATGTCAGTGTTTGTATACATCTTTTTTGTTTAAAGTTTCTGTTTGTGAATGAGTGTCCATTTGTACATTTTTTTTAATGTTTTTTTTTAAAGGACGTGTTTATATACTATACGTCAGTGTGTGTGTGAGTGTACAAATGTCAGATGTTATATGACTCTAGGGGTGTCACTACGTGAATGTGACGTGATACGGGTAGCATAAACTATTGAACTAAATCTCACACATATACACACACTTCTACAGCTAAAGCTCCCATTTGAATTTAATTGACATTCAGATTCGGCTAGTGACGTCTCAAAGCAATAAAACAAACGGGTCTTGTAGTAGGATTGTTGAAAACCCAAACTAAACCTTAGAGATGGGATAGTGTTCTCTCCCTTAGCACGTCTCTTGAATGTTACGCGGTCAGATATCGAGACCACCCACGGTCTTTAACCCTTTTAAGGCCTGGATGTTTGGCTTAGTTACTGAGTTGAACAAGAGCATACAAAGGTACCTGTCCAGAGCGGTTAGAAAACAAGAAAAGCTTCTATTTACGGCTTCACATAGGAAAACTAATGTGGGCATTGACAGAGTTGACTACGTCACAGCGACACATTTCTGTCGCTCTGAGTTTGTCAAGCGCTTGGCTTGTAGTGTAGCCGTTCATATCAGGGTCTGTTGGTTTGATTCTATGCTAGTACAAATAAATTACTCCATAACCCTCACTCCACAATTCGTGAAGCCTTCATCCATAGACGGTTTGAAGTTGAAATAGAAATTTCCCATGATTATATTTTAAATTGTGTATTCGGTCAATCTTGCTGTTCTGTATAATGCTCTGCATTAATACAATGGTATTAAATTCCCCCAAACAAAATTTACACCCTCCTTCATGCACATTAACCTTACGTCACCAGGCAAATAGTCATTAACAGGGAATCGTGAACTCTCGATGCATGCTATCCTCACGTCACTAGGCAAATAGTAATTGACAAGAGTCTTGATGCACGTTATCCTCACAAAACTAGGCAAATATTCATTGACAGGAATCTCAAACACAAATCAACATGAAGGCCGTAAAAAGACCAGTGAATTAACTAGATTGTTGTACCAAAGAAACCTCTTTCATGTTACATGTATCTTTAAAAGATAACAAACCAAGCGTAGCATACTGTTTGGAGTCAAAATATAAAACTATCTTTTAAAACTGTATTGCAATGCATTAGTTGAATTATTTTGACCTATTTTTGGCCGCTTAGCTGACATCAGTTCGCATCAATGAGATCATCAATTTGAGGAGTATGATGGATATCTGGAGACAAAATTAATCTCAGTGCTGCTTGCAAATTTTATTACTAAGCTGATAATATCATTTATTGGTAAATCTTTATGGAAAAAAAAAACTGTCTACACAGATGCACGCACGCACACAAAGTATGTGTACATCCAAACATTGCCAGTACTTTCGAGAAAAAGATGGTGCCTGCAGGAGTCTTTCTCCTGAACGAAATTTGTAGAATTATAGTATTCCAGCATCGAAATTCTTCTGTTTCAAAATGGCACGACATTGAAATTCTTCTGTTTCAAAATGGCACGACATTGAAATTCTTCTGTTTCAAAATGGCACGGACATTGAAGATTCACTAACTCCATCTGCATACCCATCTGCAACATTGTCAGGTTTCAAAAGAAATGGTGTGGAGAAAAATGAAACTGTAGCTCAAGTGCTTTGAAGTTTTAAATCGCAAATCAAATTGTATGCATACGTTGGAAATATCTGCATGTTCTTTCCAGGTCTTGGGTTCAACTGTTCCTCAAGAATACAGAGTTGAGAAATGAAACAAACTGTCAGCTGTCAATTGTTTCCTGGTGAAGCTAGTTTCTGGAATACTGGTGAAGCTAGTCTTTGGAATACTGGTGAAGCTAGTTCCTCTATTGCCATACATATGTCACCATCTGTTTTCTGCCCTGAACCGTCAAGTTCAGTGCATTAAGGTGGTCAATAATACCTGTCCGAAAAGCAAGAATGCAGACAAAAGTTGAATCGGCACGACGAGGAACCTCCTTGTTTTTCAGTGTCATGAAGAAATTAGTTTCTTTTTCTAAGGGAAGAAACAACAAGAACATACACCCACACCCACCCACACCAAACAGACAACGTTATAGAACGCTTCCACGGCTCACTCACGTGACTTGTGTGTGTTAGAGAAGTTTCCCGAATTTGAAAAGAAGTAAACTATCTATGATTCACTTCTATTGTACTTATTAAATTAACGATTGTAACGACTTTTTTCAGTCGTAGACTTTTACTACACTTTTACACTACTTCTTGGTGCAAAATGCAATGCCTACTGGTGAAGCTAGTTTCTGGAATACTGGTGAAGCTATTCTTTGAATAATGGTGAAGCTAGTCTTTGGAATACTGGTGAAGCTATTCTTTGAATAATGGTGAAGCTATTCTTTGGAATACTGGTGAAGCTATTCTTTGAATAATGGTGAAGCTAGTCTTTGGAATACTGGTGAAGCTATTCTTTGAATAATGGTGAAGCTAGTCTTTGGAATACTGGTGAAGCTATTCTTTGGAATACTGGTGAAGCTATTCTTTGAATACTGGTGAAGCTAGTCTTTGAATAATGGTGAAGCTATTCTTTGAATAATGGTGAAGCTATTCTTTGGAATACTGGTGAAGCTATTCTTTGAATACTGGTGAAGCTAGTCTTTGGAATATTGGTAAAACTAGTCCTTGAATACTGGTAAAGCTAGTTTCTGGAAACTGGTGAAGCTAGTCCTTGAATACTGGTAAAGCTAGTTTCTGGAAACTGGTGAAGCTAGTCCTTGAAAACTGGTAAAGCTAGTTTCTGGAAACTGGTGAAGCTAGTCCTTGAATACTGGTAAAGCTAGTTTCTGGAAACTGGTGAAGCTAGTCCTTGAATACTGGTAAAGCTAGTTTCTGGAAACTGGTGAAGCTAGTCCTTGAATACTGGTAAAGCTAGTTTCTGGAAACTGGTGAAGCTAGTCCTTGAATACTGGTAAAGCTAGTTTCTGGAAACTGGTGAAGCTAGTCTTTTGGTTATCCAATCACACCAAAGTTCACAGAGCACATTGATGGCGCCCCGTCCGGAGTTATAGATAAGAGGCTTTCTTGCCCATGGTAGTGGAGCTATTTCAATTCCCAGCCCTTGAAATATGGCCCCGTTTTTGTCCCTGTATCCGTCAGTGGTAGTGTAGCTATTACAATTCCAGCCCAGTTTCGATCCAGTATCTGTCAGTAGTATTAAGTTCAACAATTCTTCAGTTACAATCTACACCTCTAATGAATATTTCACACTAGCCTTATAAGATTTATTTGTATTTTTTGTCAACAGCAATTGAGAATGCTTGAAAGCTTTTAAAATTTTTGAATCAACTGTTTCGGCACATTATCTGTAAAGTCCGTAATCCTGCAGGCTACTAAATTAGCAAAGAAACTTGTTCCTTGAAAAGTTTTCTTTTTATCAGGACATAACATTTCATTGGTCTTTACAAGACACAACCGACACAATCACATTTAAATCCATTCCTCACAATCACATTTAAATCCATTTCTCACACTCACATTTAAATCCATTCCTCACAAACGCAATCGCAGTAATGTCTACTTAAATCAATTTGATTTCAAATGACAGCGATTTGTCGAACCGTTTTACAGTTCTACTCGCTTTACCTTATATCGTTCACAGTTCTACTCGCTTTACCTTATATCATTCACAGTTCTACTCGCTTTACCTTATATCATTCACAGTTCTACTCGCTTTACCTTATATCATTCACAGTTCTACTCGCTTTACCTTATATCGTTCACAGTTCTACTCGCTTTACCTTATATCATTCACAGTTCTACTCGCTTTACCTTATATCATTCACAGTTCTACTCGCTTTACCTTATATCGTTCACAGTTCTACTCGCTTTACCTTATATCATTCACAGTTCTACTCGCTTTACCTTATATCGTTCACAGTTCTACTCGCTTTACCTTATATCATTCACAGTTCTACTCGCTTTACCTTATATCGTTCACAGTGAACGTCATGCTAAGAAACAAGTCCAGTTATTACATTAGTATATTTTAAAGGTAGTTGTAAATCTGAAAAGACATTTAAACAAATCTATAAAATCTGTCTTTTAAAAGTGTGCAAGTAAAAGATGTTAATTTAATTTGAGGTCGAACACACTGGTTAGCTCTCAAGATTCAGTGTCTGGAGGGGGGTGTTTCTTTTGTCACTATTTAATTAAAGTCGGATTTTCATTTTCTTTAACTGTTCAGTGGGGGAATCCACTTGATTGCTTCCTGAAAATAACTCTCAAAGAGGAAGACTGAAAAACAAGAAGAGAACACATGTTTAAAGAAAGTGGCTGTAGACTCTGGGAAAATACGGAGCGATTATGCTGTGTCAATCAGACGCTGTTTTTCTAGTGCTTTAAGTTCGCGCAAACGTTGCTGCTGTTTATTGGTCTCTATAGAGTTAACGTGTCAACACTCACACAGACAGACAGACACACACACACACATTCCTACAAATATACACACACGTTCTTTCACTCTCATATACACATGAACTATCTCATGTATTCACACACAAACACGCATACACACACGTTCTCTCTCTCTCTCACACACACACACACACACACACACACACGCACGCACTAACACTCAGATGCTTTGCACGCGTCTCCAGTGCGCATTTCTCATTCAAGACTTTCTTCTCTCGTTAAAGTGTGGACGTGAGCTATTGCACAGCGACAAGAATCCTAATGAACTGTTTCCAAAGAGCAGCAGCAAAATACTGTATGAAAAGGAGTGATATCCATCTTTAATTCCTGAATTGAACTAAGTGAAATTAGAATTATGATGGTGAAGATGGTGATGGTGACGGAAACTATTATCATCATTTGGAGTATTTTGAATGATATGATTATTTTTATTTTCATGATTCATGATTAGGTGCTAATATGTGTGGCTGAGTAAATTTGCCTATCCCTATTTCTAAACTTAATTGTATATAAATTGTTAAATTGTTGAAGTGACATGACCTTGGGCACTCCTTATGATGGTAGTTTTGCATGTGTCAGAATTGGAGTAAACAACTCAAGTTGAGAATATGCTAGAAAATGCTGACGCAATCCAAACCAGTTCCAACTGGATGAGCAGTTTTTATTAGCCAATGGTTAATATTTACGGGAACGAGACCAGCCAATGGGTTGAGATCAAACGTTTACATGCTGTAGAGAATTGTATTGTCTAATCACTTGAATTTGGCATGGCAAGAAGCCTGATCAGGAAAGGCAGTCGTTACTTAGTTTGTTGAGTTAGCTGACCAATTGAGAGAGGATGGACTTAGAAGTATTTCAAGCACTTTTGCTACTGATGTGTTATATTTGCTTTTCATGTAAATATGTATTATGTGAATAGACTAATGTTTCTACAAATTGTGAATTGTAATGCTTAAATGTGGAATGCTAAACACTTGACATTGTTTCAAGTGAACCCGCTCATAAAACTTATTACACTGTATTCATTATGCTGTGTATCGGGCTAATAAATAATGTTGCAGGTAACTGTAAGTTGAGACTTGAATGTATGAAAGAATGGAGTTAGAAAGGAATAAAGTGGGGAATTTAGTGTCATATTTTACATGGGAAAAGCTGCCTTTCCTTGTTTTATCTGAATTTCCTGGTTTACTGATTATTAACCGCTATAAATGTGATAGACACGATAGCGCAGTGTGTAAGTGTAAGGAATACACTACACTCCGTTAATATATGGTGGCAAGGTATGCTGACTACATTGAGCAATTTCTGTTATAAGGAAATTACTGGAAATTGCTACAATTAGTTTGAGGGAGCTAATACAGTGAAGGAGCGCCCAGATTAGCCTCAAGAGAATAGCAGTGAGTCAGTGTTCTACAGTGTGAGAAGGGAATCATGTGGAATTGGCAGTAGTAGTGTGAACAATAAACTTGTGACGTTGTTACAAAAAAAAATAGTGTGCCAAAGACTTGATACAGTGACTAAGCCAGATTATTTACAAACTATTAGTGCTTATCTCTAATAACTCCATTTCTGTTTTCAGATAAGTACTATCCTGTGATTTGTGTTGACACTAAATTGTTGAATTGTGTTTTATAAGACTATATACATATTAAAATTATTTGACAGGGTTTCATGGAAATAATGATGTCAAGTAATCCATTTTACATTGTATTTGTTATATGTATATTTGATTATTGATTTAATAAATTTATTGTTAAATTTATTGACCTTCTTACATATATTGATAGCCTTATGTCGGAGACGATAGTGGGTTTTGGTGGCTCGCTAAATATAGATTAAAGATGGATTTGTTTTCTCATTTAGTAAGAAGTTTTCCACCTACAGAAATATTCTGTGACAGTAAATGTTTGTAATGTTGCGGAACATAGAAAACATTTACAGCGCCCGCGTATCCTATATGTGAGAGAGACGAGTGGTGTCTTCTGAAGAATTAATAATAACATATATTAAGATTCTCATCACTTGTAATTAGTTATAGACGATTAATTAATTAATAATAGTCTTAACCATTAACTCGATGGCGTTGGCATCACAATATGATTATATGATGATGAATACATCCATGAATGGATAAAGATGATGATGATGATGATGATGATGATGATGATGATGATGATGATGATGATGATGATGATGATGACAATTGACATATGATGTATATTTATAGCTTTAAATACTTGCAAAATGCGATGAATATCGATACTATGGATTCGTGGATTTAAAAAAAACAAAACAATCAGACCCAAATTAGTATCATTGCCAGGATAATCTTAATGTCAATTAACCTCCACTGAACGACATCCCATAATATAACACCCTACTGTCCAAGTACCAAGAGTGAATTCATTGAAGATGGCCAGGCAGTAAAGCATCAAAATTATACTCTGCAGTGTTTTCAGTTTGGGGAATGACGATATCTATCATGTACGAGTGTCATCATATTACGTCAGAGGAGCGCCCAAAATAGATATAGGTGTGTGTACTAGTTTGGTGCAGGGTGTCATCATATTACGTCAGAAGAGCGCCCAAAATAGATATAGGTGTGTGTACTAGTTTGGTGCAGGGTGCTCAAATTAAAGTGTGAGAGAGCTGCAAGGGGTGATGGTTTATATTACAACGTTAGTGCAAATATACACATTGTAACTTTACGTTTGAAAGTTTATATATTGTAACTGTACGTTTACAAGAAAAAGCATCTGGTTTTTTTTGCCGTCTGTACTTTACTGTTTGTCAGTATGGGGCACACACACAAACAATCATTCTTATTGCTGTGGTCAATGGCACGAGCTGGTTTAGCTTTGCGTGATAGAAATTCGACTGCTGCTCGAGGAAGACACTCCCCCCCCCCCATACCCTTTGTTTGTTATGTGGTAAACAAATGAGACCGTAATGTGAGGACGAATTAATAATAAACAAAGCAACAAAAATCTAAGTCATCATTTAACCTTATCGTGACCTAATTTCCTTATTGGTATATTTGGTTTTTGTTTTCGTAGCCTGTTTTTACAGTTGTCTCTTGCCTTCCCTCACCCCACGCCCCTTAAAAAGCAATAATGATAGCATCTATACACAAATACAATAACACACAAACACACACATACGCACGCACGAACGTACACGATAAGAGTGCTGGTAAATCTGGAAAGAACACCACCATTTCCCTGGAAAAGAGATTTTAAACACTAAAGCATATGGCTCTAGAAAGAAACTCCTCATTCACGTATACACAACACACACACACACACACACACACACAAGCACACACACGCACGCACATACGTGCAGTAACCAAGTTTGCTCTAACCACATAGCTGAAACAGCTTGCTGGATTAGTAAAAATGAATAGAAGTATTTTCAATGGACCTGGAAATTTGCTGGAAACACATGCTCAGTCTACTTAACCGACAGCAGAGATTTAAGAAAAACCTATTGTGAATATTTGTTTGCGAATTGTCGGGTTTAACAGAACTCTGACTTAATGGACGCGGCCCAATCACCCACATCTTCTGTCCGTGCGTAACCACATAACCAAACACACTGATACAATATAGTTCGCCTTTTCAGACTCTTAAACAAAACGACAAAATGAAATAAACAACACTACCTGAAGCAGTCATGAGAGAGGAATACGCTGTGACAACCGGAAGCAGTCATGAGAGGATAATATTTTGAGTCAAGCGGAAGCAAGTAATAATTCAGGGCCAGATAACTCAGTGGTGTTGCGGAAGATTTTGGGGTAGCTTCCCTCGCTCCCCACACACCCCGAGATGGAAGCGTCATACTATTGATGTGTAAGTTACTGCGTACCGGGCCCACGAGGCGGCGCTATAAACCAGCCAGTTATTATATATTATTTTTTCATAGCTCAGTGATTGCAACTTTACGTCAAGTGGCTTTGTCATAGCACCACGAAACTTTTAACAATAACACTCATAGACTAGTCAGATCCATTGTACTTGTATCCATAGACTATTCTAATTCATTGTACTTATTTTCATGGACTAATGAAATCCATTATACTCGCATTCATAAACTAGTCAAATCCATTGTACTAGCATGCGCGGTCTAAACAAATCCATTGTACTCGCAAGAATGGATCATTCAAATCCTTTGTAGTCACATACGTAGAGAAATCAAACTCACTGTACTCGAACACAGAGACTAGTCAAACCCATTGTACTCGCACACACAGACTAATCAAACCCATTGTACTTGCACACACAGACTAGTCAAACCCAATGTACTTGCACACACAGACTAGTCAAACCCAATGTACTTGCACACACAGACTAGTCAAATCCTTTGTAGTCGCATACTCAGAGAAATCAAAACCATTGTACTCGCATATACTGACTAGTCGAATCCACCGTACTCTCATACACAGACTAGTCAAATCCATTGTACTCTCATGCAGAAAGTGACTGCTAAACCTCACGCACCAGATAGTTCCATTTGTAAGGGATGTAACCCGAAGCTGACAGAGCAAGCGCTAAATTTGTTTTTGGTTTTCTGGTTTGGCAAAAGACTCATATTGCATTTAAACGATCTGCTCCATATATGTCAGCAAGTGGTTTGGTATCGGAAGTTCAAGGATGAAAAGAATTTAGGTCTACAATGTTCGGGCAGTACGCTAGAGTGAGTACTTGTACAGTAGGCCTACAATGTTCGAGCAGTACGCTAGAGTACTTGTACAGTAGGCCTACAATGTTCGAGTAGTACTCTAGAGTGAGTACTTGTACATATAGGTCTACAATGTTCGAGCAGTACGCTAGAGTACTTGTACATGTAGGCCTACAACGATAGTGCAGTACGCTACAGTACTTGTACAGTAGGCCTACAACGATAGTGCAGTACGCTAAAGTGAAGACTTGTACACATTCATGAAATCGTGTTTGTATGCATACATAAATTCGTGTTCCTGCATGTTCAGGTGTGTACATGTACACGCACATTCAATTGCATGTATGTATGCATATTTACATCAAATTATGCAAAATCATGTACATCAAACCGTGACCATACATGTACATTACAAGAACACGAAGTCTTGTGTTCACAAGCACGTGTACATCAAATCAAATGTCAGTGTACACGTACTTCAAACTGTCAACTGTGTGAGTAAATGCACTAGTACATTAAATCAAATGTGCATATTCACACATATCAAACTTGACATGTTCGGTCTATCTATCTATCTATCTATCTATCTATCTATCTATCTATCTATCTATCTATCTATCTATCTATCTATCTATCTATCTATCTATCTATCTATCTATCTATCTATCTATCTATCAGCACTCTCTCTTATGATGAACTACATCAACAACGCATGCATACGCACACACACACACACTCCCACACAAAAATAAAATATGTATACAAAGACATAATGCGCATTTAAGTGTTCTCTAACTTCAAGCAGTCTAATAAATAAATAAATAAATAAGTACACTGGTCTGTGTAATTTCAGAGTTCACTTTCTTGCTTCTTATCCAAGCCCATCGGCTCTGTTTATATTGCTTTCTTTATCTCATTTATTTTTTGTTATTTACTCTCTAAAACCATGAAGACACTTGTTTTGCTGTGTTTAGTTTTCTTGTAGTATGGGTGCATTCAAGATATACATGAAGTACTAGTATTTGCACCACTGGTTGTAAGAACTGTAACATGCAAGTAGCAGTACTAGTATTTGCACCACTGGTTGTAAGAACTGTAACATGCAAGTAGCAGTACTAGTATTTGCACCACTGGTTGTAAGAACTGTAACATGCAAGTAGCAGTACTAGTATTTGCACCACTGGTTGTAAGAACTGTAACATGCTAGTAGTAGTTCTTGTTGCAGGAACTCTCACAGTAAAGGTAGTAGTACTTTTGATTGGAAGAGCTAGAATTGGTTGTACGAGATGTAACAATAGCGGTAGCAGTACTACTAGCTGCAGGAGCTGTAACAGTTGAAATAGTAGCACTACTGTTTATAGAAGTAGTAACAGTAGGCCTACTAGTACTACTGGTTGTAGGAGTTGTTACCTCAATAGTAGTAGCAGTAGTTTGCAATTGGATTCAACAGCTATACTATTAGAATAGAAGTAGGAAGCAGCAGTAGCTCCTGCAAAAGTAATAGTAATCGAAATAGAAGTAGCAGAAATAAATTATTATAGACTAAGAATTTGACATGTTCGGTCTATCTATCTATCTATCTATCTATCTATCTATCTATCTATCTATCTATCTATCTATCTATCTATCTATCTATCTATCTATGTATCTATCTATCTATCAGCACTCTCTCTTATGATGAACTACATCAACAACGCATGCATACGCACACACACACACACTCCCACACAAAAATAATTACTTCATTACTACCATAATGAAGATTATGGTAGTACCTATTGTAGTGTTGTTGTTGTTATGTAATAACAGTACTTGCAATAATAGAAGAAAAAATAACATCAGGATAAATAGCAGTAGTGAAGGCATGGATGGTAATAGTAATAATGGTGATGTAGTTGCTGTTGTTGTTGAGTAGTTATAGCTGTTGCAGCAGTAATAGTAACAACAGTGCAGAATATAGTTGTATTATCTCTTGTTAAAACTATTCTGCTTGCTAGTTAGTTAGTTCAACATTGGTCTCAGAATTCGGCCAGTGAGTTACTGAGAATGTGAGCCTTTCTATGGAGGGTTATTTAAAAAGTAGCACAGGTCTGTGATTCCCTGCGCATGAATTGAAGAAACCTTCCATTTTTAGAGTATAATGTTGGTATGAAGATGTGTGGAAATTCCACCATTTAATTATTATTTTATTTAAAGTAAACGGTGTCTAATACGACCTTTGCATATAGACTATTCTTTTAATCTTAAGAGATTCTCAATATTTCCCCATTCATTAAAAATAAATTCAATGTGGAGGAACGTTGAATGTTCAATAATCGGAAGTGCTACTTCCAAAATGTTATGCTATAATATGCAGAAAGTATTTTATAGTAATTAATCGGAATCAACACTTCCAAAGTTTCTTGAGCGTAGTAAATGAGAAGTGAGAAGTTTTGTATAGCAAGCAATGGGAAACATTTTTAATTTTCTTGTGAAGGCAAATGGCTGTTACTTGTTAATGATTATGATATCATCGTCTTGGAAACAGGAAAGTGTAATGTAGCCTCAGAATTACAGATGATTGATAAACCAGTCAGGCATAGAATAGCTTGAACTGAGGCTGCAATGAATAGGACATCAGATCTAACTGAACACAAGGAGGCACATACGCAAGCGCATGCAGGCACACAGTGCGGCGCATGCGTCCCAAAGAACCAGGAATATAACTAATTCATAAAGTTGTGTATCACAGAAAGTGTGATGTAGGAGAATATTGTGACCAGTGTCGACAGTTCTCTTAGAAATCATTTTGTGGTGCGCAAAGCTGCAAGAGTCAAATCACAAGGGCAGCGCTACCTTTCAGGCATATTGCATCTATAAACTCCTTTCTCTCTTCTACATTTTCTAAACTTACAAATCATGCAACAATATTCGTTAACCCAATACACACATATCATTAGAAATATGTCATCGATCAAAATTCACAAGAGTAATGTACATGTAATCAAAATAGTGAACATAGAAATAATGGTTCAATTACACAAGCAGAAAGAAAGTTGTTATCTATCTATCTATCTATCTATCTATCTATCTATCTATCTATCTATCTATCTATCTATCTATCTATCTATCTATCTATCTATCTATCTATCTATCTATCTATCTATCTAGCTATCTATCTATCTATCTATCTATCTATCTGTCTGTCTGTCTGTCTATCTAACTGTCTGTCTATCTATCTCTCAACCTGTCTATCTATCTATCTATTTATCTGTCTATCTGTCTGTCTATCTCTCTCTACCTGTCTATCTATCTATTTGTCTATCTATCTATCTATTTATCTGTTTGTCTATCTGTCTGTCTGTCTATCTATCATTATTTAATCAACAGATAACGAGAAAGTGCATCATACAAAAACATAAAACAGAGTTTAGGAAAGAAGACAATTGATAGAAAACATTCACCTTATGTTGCTGCATGGTCCGGATTCCTTGTCTGTGGTCCACGTAAATGCGCAAAGTGATTGATCACTCGCAAGAGTTCCTTTGTCAGACGGATTTTCTGCTCACACATAACCATTCAGAATTTTCCAAACTTTTCAAACTACAGCCATTCAGCAGGGAGCCATTAGTTAAACCTTTTTTTTTTTTAATTCTCATTCATGTAACGTTGTGCAGGAAATGGATGCAGTTTGAAAAAAAAATACATATAAAAAGTAAAAAAAATACAGCCATACGAGAATAATAAGTAAACAATAAATAATAACGTGTTACTCTAAATACTTTGAAGTAAGAGTGATCTCTCCGTCTATATTCCATGTTTAAAAATATTTGACTTTGGGGAAAAAAAATGACTGACTCTGACTAGTTCTGGACACATTTTAACTGCAAAGATAATGACTGATTGTGTAAACATTTTACATTTCTGATTACGGTCGTGTCACTGAAACCATTGCTGGCAGCCATAGAAAACTATTTGCATACATGCACAAATTGTACTCACACAAATACAGACTGTACCTAGTTATATCTTTAAAATTATTTTCTTCTCCTAATTCTTCCCCTTTTCACTCTCTCTTTCTCTCTCTCTCTCCTGAGTATCTACCAGAAAGCGTGCTACAGGGAAATTTAAATATTGTAAATTGATTTTTTGTTAAGCAGAGTCATGAACTTTGCAAAAGCTGGGAAATAATGAGTAATCAATCATTCTTTATCGGTGTCTCTCTATTTCTCTCTCTCCTTTTCATTCCTCCCCCCCCCCCAAATCTTTCCTTATTTTTCTCTGTGTTTACTCTAATCTCTTCTCTCTTTCCTTATTTTTCTCTGTGTTTACTCTGATCTCTTTCCTTATTTTTCTCTGAGTTTACTCTGATCTCTTTCTCTCTAACTCTCAATACTGTCCATCTCTGTCTATTCCATTTCTAGTGCTTTATATTTTCATTTCATTTTGGAAATGTCTCTATCTCTAATCTTTGTTTTTCCATCTTGCTTTTTCATTCTCTCTCTTTTCTCTTTATACCATTCTCACTCTCTCGTTTATCTTTTTGTCTTCTTTCTCTCTGTTTACTTCCATCCATTTTCCATCATTTATTTTTCTCTCTGTATATAAGTATCTTCCCATCTTTCCCTCTTTCTTCCTTTATTTTCACTCTGTAGGGGAGTCTCTGTCTCTCTTTCAAATAAAGTATATTTTCTGTTGTTTGCTGAAGCATCAACAAGGATTAGCAAAATGGAAATGTCAGCGATCACAATCGGAAAGTTCAAAAGTAAGTTCGTTTTCCTGATTATCTGATTCATCTCCTGTGCACGCGTGCAGTGGGGTTTCTTTCCCCTTCCCCCTCTCTCCTCCCCACCTCAATGCTGGATTCAAAAGTCTCCCATGTCATTATTAAGTCTTGCAACTAGGCAACAGATTGAACACGCAATACCGAGTTCTCTCGTTTTTATTCTCTCGCTATGGGTTATGTTTGCTTGGTTTTTTTTTGTTTTTTTTTTGATTTTTTTGTTTTAAATTTTAAACAGTTTAAATCGTCATGTTTCCGAGCTCATCTTCTAAGATAATAAACACTGCCTGTGGCGGGTCAGCTTGCGAAGTGGAAAACAAGCGGGCTAAACTCAAAAGAAAATGAAGTCGTTGACGTAGGGATACTGTCATTACTATTTATAAGTGGCACGTGTGATGGGATGGAACTGGGATTGACCTGATTGGACTGAGAATCGTGTCCACATAATGATTTCCCCCTTTGGGAGCAAGCGACATCAGAAGTAATAGTGTTGCTAAGTTGTACATTCTTTCTTCTTCCTTCAACTTCCACTCTGACGAGTTGGAGACCGAGTAAGGATGAGAGAGTGGTTGAGAGAGTGGTTGTATCAGTCAGTCAAACTACTGGCAGTTTCTGAATTTTGATCTCTTAATCGCCTAACAAAGTGTAGCCTGTCTAACAACTAGCAATATTTTAGATCTAATTCTAAATGCCCAATGAAAGTGGTCGCAATGTCTAAATTCTGTTCATAAATACCCGAGAACTGTAGTCCAGAAGGAAAAAAATATGACAAGACCGTTAAGTTTGAGAAGACCTAGAGAAAATAAGAAAGATTTGCGATAAGAATGTAACACATGAATGGCTGTAGGGAGACTATGAGATGATAATAAAGTTGTGTGTTTAGCATTATTTGCAGCTTACAGTATTAATTCCTATCAAACACAATCACACACACATGCACACAGAAACATTCATTATTTCTCACACACATAGACACAGAAACACGCACACACAAATTATATAAGGCACCTCTTGGTGGATGATGGATTGGTCTACCACCCAGGATACACACAGTTTGCTTTTGGATATAGCTATCGTTTGTGTTATTTTAAACGCCATCTACACCCAGAGAGAACCAGGCAATAACATAGATAACACAGCAAATCAAAATACGTGTAATCAAGACACAGTACACAGCCCATCAAATACACGCAAGTCCATCATTCCTTTTTAAACACAACACAGTAATATTTCACACTTCTAAAGAAAATCTATAGCTGTCTCACTTTTCCACCTGCTCAGCACATTTCTCTTTTTCTCGTGCGACTAACAAATTCTACGTGATATATCGTTTCCTTACTTTGCCATAAAAACTAGTTTCCACTTCAACACTTAAGTCCATTCCAGCCCTTACCCTGACTAAGCAATCTCCCGTAATGACCCTAACTAAAGTTTCTCCTTTTCTTCTGTCCTCGTTCTCGCGTATAGTCTGCTAAAGTTCTGGTTAAAGACCGTGTCTTGGAGGCAGACTGGAGGAGAAACGGTCATGAAGGGTGATTATATTGCTGCCCATGTGTGTTTGGTTCAAAAGTCTGATTGCAAAGGAGGGTGCTGATAATGAAGTTGACATGGTCAACCTCAAGTTCCCTGGTGGGGTTAAAGACAATGACAGGGCCAGCTCACCATAACAAGTCAAATTCTATATACAAAGTTACTTCTCGCACAGAGATAGGCCCAACGCACGTGTAAATATCCCGCTACCAGCAAACGAAGACGAAATAAATTAAATCCCCACAAAACATCAGCCCCACCACACACACACACATGTACACATATATATGAGAGAGATTTCTATATACATATATAGACCCACCTACGCACACATGCATACGTATATATGAGAGATAGTTCTATATATACACTCACACACACACACACACACACACACACACACACACACACACGCACGCGCACACACGCACGCGCGCACACTTAGGAATGTTCTGTATGTATATAGACTCGTACACACACACACACACACACACACACACGCACACTTAGGAATGTTCTGAATGTATATAGACTCGTACACACACACACACGCACACTTAGGAATGTTCTGTATGGATATAGACTCGTACACACAAGCACACACACACACACACACACATACACACGCACACGCACACTTAGGAATGTTCTTTATGTATATAGACTCGTACACACACACACACACACACACACACGGACACTTATGAGAGCTCTGTATGGATATAGACTCGTACACACAAGCACACATACACACACACACACACACACACTTATGATAGCTCTGTATGTATATAGATTCGTACACACGCACGCACACACACACACAAACACACACATGGACACTTATGAGAGCTCTTTATGTATAGAGACTCGTACACAAACACACACATTTTCTGACTGCCTAGAGCGTCCCGGACGTTTAAACCTGAATCCTCAGTAAATGGCATAACAAGGTTGTTTTCTTATTTTATTTATTCTTTTATCTAGAAATTACTAATCTTGAAAAGTGACAGCGAAAATGCGCATCAAAGGGCAAAGGGCAAATGTCTTGCTCACTATCATGTTAACTGCACTGAAGAGACTAAACATTTTACATAAATCTTGAAGTTTTCTAATAGTTTACGAGTACGATTTTTTACAATATAAACAAAACATTATATCCTGACGAGACACTGCTTACTGCATAATACATAAGGTAAAAGTGTTGTAGAAACAGATCGTATTAATAAAAAAATAAATAAAGACAATAATTATTGCAGTCGATATTAGACAGACCGCTTCAAATGTAGGTGGTTGTGTGAGTATGTATATATGTGCGTGTATATATATATATATGTGTGTGTGTGTGTGTGTGTGTGTGTGTGCACTTGCATATGTATTTTTGCATGTGTGTGAGTGTATATGTGCGTATGTTTGTGCGTGCATGTGTATGTATGAGCGTAAGTGTGCGTATGTATGTATGTGTGTATGTATATGTGTGCGTGTGTATGTATGTGCAATGCATGTATGTGTACACGTGTGTGTGTGCGTGTGTATGTATGTGCAATGCCTGTATATGTACACGTGTGTGTGTGTGTGTGTGTGTGTGTGTGTGTGTGTGTGTGTGTGTGTGTGTGTGTGTGTGTGTTTGATCCACAAAATTTGAAGAATGTTTCCACAATCGATTAAGTCAATTTCTTTAGCCATTAAAGATTGACACTTTTTGTTTGCTTGTTTGTATGAAGTTTATTTGGCAGTATTGGGAAGACATAATATACTTTAGTTTAGAATGACCTTTTAAGTGTTTTATCAACACCTGATCCGACTCCATAGAAAATTTTACGACTGCCATCAAGTGACAAAGTTTTGAAAACCTCACAGCAGGCAAGTGTTTCACCGCAATGCAGACAGACTGTCGCGGCATCTTTCTCCTCGCAGCTAAATATTTATTCGTTTAAAAGGACGGAAAGAAAGATCATTTTAAGATATATTAAAACAGCGCAGCAAATTCGAGAATAATCATTATACCAAGAAATATTTTAAAAGAAAGGAAAAAGAAAGCTATTACAAGTACAAGGCTAACTTGACACAAGAAGTACACTGTTATCACTAACGCAAGAACATTAACTTTTACGATATGAGAAAGTAGACATTCAATGGTTGAAAATTCTTTAAAGATGAGATACTCTTCTGTTCCTCGATGTTCTTAAGGTATTCTGAGCAAGTTCAAGGACATCCTTATGTAACATTAGACAGACTTTTTGCGGCAGTCATTATCAAAGTTGTGACTTTACGCTGTCAGTAAATATGGAGTCCTGAGGAGGGCGGAAGGGGGAAATACACAAAGAGCAAAGATCGTGTCTCAACCTTGAACGCTATTGCAGTTTCACCTATAACATTATTAATTAATGAACAGATATACCAACGTAACTCTTTTGTATGCGCGAGTAAAATATCACTCCCTCGGGTTTGTTTGCGTTGAGAAATGTGCACGATTCGGGGCGCCACCGATTCCGTTTGATTTGCTGTTTATTCTCTCCCCTTATAGAGTTTAGTGCTAAATCAATAATTTTTTGTTCGTTGGTTATCGCGCTTTGTGCCGTTTGTGCTACACTTTGAAATGGGCTTCTTTGTAATCTTCGCTCAATTTGTACTGTTTATTTATTTGTTTGTTTATTTTGTATTTTTGTTTGATTTATTTTAGGGGAGTGGGAGGGTGGTGGATTTTTCTTTGTGAGCCTGCATTTTTGTCAGGTGCAAAAATTGATTCTGTGAAACGGAATATTTTATTCAACGGAAATGTCTGTGTGCGGTAACTCTCTGGCTTCCGAGTTAAAAAAATTACGATACAAAAAGTGCCCATGACCGGTATATGTAAAAGGACGAATGGAATGCAGAAATAAAAAGAAATTGGAATTTTCTAACTGCGGTAGAGCCATTGTGTACTTTAGCCATTGAATGAGATACAAAAATTTAATACAAATTTGGGAGACTTCCGCAAAAGTTCTGAATTGTTAGGCGTGAGTATGACTCAGACATACTCATGATGGCGGCCTTGCGCCAAACTGTGTCATTTTGAGACGTGCAGTCAGTAACGCTGAGAGCAACGTTCACATTTTCCATGCTCTCATATTTTCTAGCCTCCATTCCCCTGTACTTTCCATTTTCCACGTACTTTCTAGTATCGCGCACTTTCTAGTATCGCACACTTTCTAGTATCGCTCACTTTCTAATATAGCGTTCTCTCTAGTTTCCATCCATCTTTTGTGCACTTTCTAATAATTATCGCGTATTGTTTAGTCTCGCGCATTTTCTTGTATGTGTGCATTCTCGCCACCTTCCCATTCTCGCGCAATCTGATACCCTCCCTTGACTTTCATTCAGTATAAACACTCCGGATGACTATCGACCCCTTCCTACTTTCGCTTTTACAGGCATCGACCTTTGTGTCCTCGTACCCAATATCGGCTTGCTGTTTGGAACAGCAAGTAAATAGTTTGGCGCCTACTCTAAAAATAACTTTATCCTGCATCCGTTTGTTTTCTTCGGATATCGTTTGCAAGGGGGTGGTTGCAAGGCTGTTGGCGTTCCCTGAATCGCAATCCCGGATGGTGGGAGAACCCACAAACACGTACACACGCTTTGTACTCTGTTCGACATGTATGTATAACTTCTTTCTCCAGGAAAGTGAAACTTGATATTTAACAATAGCAGTCATTTTATTTCTACATCACTTTAAAGTGCAGATTCTTATTACTAAAATGAAGACAAAGCAAAGGGAGATAAATATTGTTATTTGTCAATGCTTGTTCATTTGTTAATATTTTTTGGGTGTGTGTGTGTGTGTGCTTGTGCGTTTGTGTGTGTGTGTGTGTGCGCGTGTGTGTATGTTTGTGTTTGAGTGTGTGATTTTGTTTTACAGAATTGCTGATATTAAGTCTATATAGCTCACACTGGTTAAGAATTGCTATTAAATCTATAAAGCTCATAGTGGTTAAGAGTTGCTGATATTAAGTTTATATAGCTCATACTGGTTAAGAATTACAATGGGTACGACCTAAAGCCGTCTCTGAGTTTAGGTCATATGGGCTGAGAAATGTGAGAACTATAATGCTAAAAATGTGCTCATCAATTTATCATATGGGTTAAGAACGCTATAACTCTAAAAGCTGTCAATGAGTTTATGAAAGTTGGTTGATAATTGTGAAACTGATGACTCTTAAAATTACCCTTGAATGAAATACATGGCGGCTAGAATTGTGAACATTAAAACCTAACAAGTGTACATGAATGTAGCAAAATTTTGACAGTTATGAGTTTTGAAGCTGTATATAAATGTAGAACTTGGGGTTAAGAACTGTGAAAGCTATGATCCTTGATGCTGTCCTAAATGTAGCACAAATGGGTTGAGAATTGTAAACAAATTATAACTATGTTCATGAACTTTATTAGCTGTTCTCTCAATTGTAAGTGTACTTTAAAAAAATCAAATGTATATGAATGACTGCCACCCCCACCCCCACCCCGGTGTAAAAGACATTCAAAGTACGAAAACAGGGTGATATCTGTCACACTCGGATGAAAACAAGTGTTCATTGCTACACGCGTGTCTAGATAGAATTAAACAGAAATGTTACCTAACCGTGACACAAATGTCAATGACTGCACAGTTAGCAATTAAAAAAATATATCTACTGAATAACCAGCAATGGGTCGGTAGTGAATGAAACGAGCAGAACAGGACTTGAAAAGAGCGGTGTGACATTTAAACGAAATCTGTAAAACCTATCAACTCTAACATTATGAAGACAGCGAAATCTGTAATACCTATCAACTCTAACATTATGAAGACAGCGAAATCTGTAAAACCTATCAACTCTAACATTATGAAGACAGCGAAATCTGTAAAACCTATCAACTCTAACATTATGAAGACAGCGAAATCTGTAATACCTATCAACTCTAACATTATGAAGACAGCGAAATCTGTAATACCTATCAACTCTAACATTAAGACAGCGTATGTTAGAACCATGCTGTAATAGTTCTTTAAAGACAATTTAACGTATTTTGTTTAAGTCCTTTTACACCTTTGTTTAAAGGTTTCAATACAACCTGTCATAAAAGGTCAAGGTACCTTTTTTCCGGCCTGATCAAGTCACTCTAAAACGAGGCTTCAACGTCGCATTCGTATCGTTTTTACTGTTAGTGACGTCACGAGAGTTTTTTTGTTGGGAAACAAAATGTTGCCTACCATGTCTTGTATTCACTTATGTAAGCTGCATGTCCTACTTTGACAAAACACATATTATTTTTTATATAATACACACTACCCTAATTTGATATAATACACACTACCCTAATTTGATATAATACACACTACCCTTATTTGATATAATATACACATTAACCTACTTTGATTTAATTCATGCATCACTGTTACCTGAATACTGGTACAAATCAGCTTGTCATATCAAACGCAATTAACGGCCAAACTTTCTTTATTGTTGAATACATTTAATCTCGTTTCTGATCATAAAGCCTGTCTTTATTGTTGAATACATTTAATCTCGTTTCCTTTCTAATCATAAAGCCTGTCTTTATTGTTGAATACATTTAATCTCGTTTCTAATCATATAGCCTACCTTGGATCGCGTTAAATAATCTCGAACCTTACATGTACAAAATGCATCACGTTTTACATCCAGTGTCTCGGTTGCTATGGTCATCGTGTTGTTCGTGGTGTCTCATTACACCACTCATAATTATTGACGTGTGCAGGAAACAACACACATACACACACACACACACACACACACACACACACACACACACACACACACACACACACACAACCTCTGCTTTGTTTATACCAAGAATATTTGAAAGTATCATGCTGGAGTGTAAATACTACTCGAACATAAATATTTTGCCGCCTAGCAAAAAAAGAAAAAAAGAAAAAAGAGTGATTCTGAGAGTTGTCTCCAGTGTGAGAATCAGAGAATCTCCTAACTACTGTGTTTGTAATACAATGCATGTAATGTGAACACCTTATTTGTGTAACAAACTAAAAACTAAATTCTAATTTTCTGGCAGTTTCTTCTTTTATTTTACCAACTGTAGGTTCAAGTCACACTATGTCTGAACTGGACATCTATACACAACTGTGTTCAAGTCACACCTTGTCTGAACTGGACGTCTGTACACAACTGTATGTTCAAGTCACACTATGTCTGAATAGGACGTCAATATACAAGGCAAAACCAGGACACCTGAACAAGTTCATGCATATCTAGTGTAGGGACATACAGAAAAAGGCAAGCTAGGGGCTGATCAAAAGTGACCACGTGTGTCAGGTGACTGGATGTCTCAAAAAAACCAAGCAATATTAGGACTGACCAAAAGTGACTTACATATGTCATGTGATTGAGCGCCTATAGAAAAAAACAAGACTACGACTACCAAAAGTGGCTTAAATTTGTCACGTGTTTGGACGTCTACAAAAACACCCAGAGTAGTACTGACCCAAACTGGCTCAAGTGTGTCCCATGGCAGAACGGCTACAGTTAGCTGCACAAAGACAGTTTCAGTACACAAGTAACACAACACAGATCTTGCAGACGAAATGAAGTGTTTTTGCTGTGTTCTCAGTTATCGCTGCTATACATGTCTTACGCTGGCTATCATCAATAGGGTCCAACATCTATGTCGCACATGAAAGCGTTGTGTTTCTGTTATCACTGCTCCGTCTTGAGAGGCAATCACCAGCTCGTAACCGCAGAGATCGCATGTTCTGATACTTCGAGGGGGCAGTCAAGTGTGACGGATATTGGCGCATTTGATAACGTAACGCCTGTCTTCGGTTACTCTCTGGGTGATTTTCCGGTGCTGATAACATCTCTCATTCGTATTGACGATTGAGCTTAAACTTCAGTGCAAGTACAGACATAAACGTGGGCAATGAAACAAAATATTTCTTGAAGGTTTGTCGATTAGGGACTCACTGTAAAACACATTCACAGGTAAAAAGGAGAAATCCTGAAAACAAGTATGAGAGTGTGTGTGTGTGTGTGTGTGTGTGTGTGTGTGCGTGTGCGTGTGTGCGTGCGTGTGCGTGCGTGTGGGTGGGTGGGTGTGCGTGTGGGTGTGTGCGTGTGTCTGTGGTTAATGTACAAAATTTGATTTAAAAATTTAAACTTGAACCAAGAAAAGCTATAGTTTCAAAGTGTATTACTTAACCAATGCGCAATCTTGTTAGCAAGTAGTGAGTACTCGTCTGAGTATGATGAACACGCCCAAGCTACGACAAGAGAAAAGGTCATCGGGAGTATGTGGTCACCGATTTTATGTATTTGTTTGGATGTGTTTGGTATGATTTATTCGTTTCGATGTATTTGTTCTGGTGTATTTATTTTGATGTGCCCGTTGTGATGTATTTGTTCTGATATCTGTTTTCTGACGAAGACGTGTTTATGCAATTTTATTTTGATGTAATCATTCTGACGTTTTTTTGTTTTTTACTCTGTTGCACTTGCTTTGATGTATTCTTTCTGATGTTATTGTGATGTGTTCGTTTTCTTGTCTTGAAACACACAGTTCTTTGTGGACTTAACATTTCTTTGAGTCATATTGCAATATAGAAACGTGACATGAGCTGACACACCAATGGTTTTTTGTGTAGTTCGTTTTGTGAAATAGGTCAGAGTATACTTTACATAACACCAAAATTTCCACCGATTACTTGGAATCCAGCCAAAGACTTTTCAAAGTGAGAGTGCATGCATGGACGATTACCAGCTGCATGTCTCCACCTTTCACTGTACTTTGCATACAACGTACACATTTAAAGCCTGGCTGTCTATGTTTAATTCACTTTGTTGAGTTAAGAAAAAAAACCTGTTTAACAAGACAATCCAGTTCAATTTGTGTCCTCACCCACTCACCGCCCCACCCCATCACTTAGGATCTTCTTTCTGTTTAAGTTACTCAATGTACTTGATAAGAAATTTTATTTCAATGATTCCTTCACGCGAAGCTTCTAAGCTTGTCTTAACAAAGTCTAAGAATTATCATCCTTATTAGTAAACAAACAAACTTTCGTCCCGTGGAAATAAATTTCTTCTATTAATGTACTAAGTCGATCTTTATAGCTCTGTAAAACTGAGAACTGACAAACTATTCCACCTTCTACCAAAGTTGGTAGCAACAACAGAAATAGTCGACCAATATTGAAACTTTCAATAAATGAGCGCAATTTCCTGTTATTGTGAATGTGTTTGTTGATTGGTGTGGTGTTACCGAGAAAATAAAATAAGCCAAACGATGGTTTCGACAGACAGAAGCAAGTGCATTGCACAATTAACTCGTCTCGCGGCACTGACTGTTACCAGAGGACCGTTGTCGGGTTCTGCCGACCACACTTGCTCTGCATACTTCACTAGCTCGTGGCCCGACAGCTGTGTGCGCGCGCGGGCTGTTTACAAACACAGCTGGAAAGATCGGCATGGCCTTGCACTTGACGGAGCGAATATGTAGGTCAGTCTATATTTGGATATGATGTCGCGAAATCTCTTGCTGTTTCCTAGCAGGAGTTTGACCTAATTAGTGACTGCTATTGTTGTCACATACAGTCCTGCTCAGTGCATGAATATGACTTCTGAGTACTGTGATGATGTTAACAGGCAATGGAGAGACTGAACTTTTTCTCCATGCTGATGACACTTCGTAATGTCCGACAGCATGCCAGCACCATACAAATGAATCCCAGAATAAAATCCCTCGTTAAAAGAATATCTCCTCAATGATCTCCAACGGCAAACATAGCAAAAACAAGCATGCACAAATCATAAACTTACTCTCAAAAAAAACAAAAAACAAAAAAAAAAACCACGGGCACACGTATTAACAAAAAAAAAACACGCAAAAGCAAGCCCTCACGGCGCGAGTCATATTAACCATCCTATATAGTCGGGCCTGAACGAAACACTCTTGTCAAACGTGCCTCCTCCCCCCTCACTCTCTTTAATGGCCGACTTCGGACGATTTACGGCAATAGAGATCTGCGTCGTTTAAGGAAATGTGTTTATCAGACGAAGTAGAAACTGTAGTCGGTGATGTTTGTACATAACCAATGCACGTCGGTAATGGAGGTTTTTTTTCCTCGTCTCTCACACGAGCTTGTTTTTCGTCAGTTTTCGCTTTCACATGTAAGTTACTGTGTCACGGAGCATTTAGTTCTAACTACCGTTGTTGGCTTGATTGTGTTTTGATTGTTTTCTCATTTCTTGTTCATTATGCTGCTTCTTCGACATTACAATTGTTAAAGAAAGAAAAAAAATATCCACCAAACAAAGAAATGTCAGAATGAAAAAAGAGAGAAAGACTGAATTTTATAACAAACAAGAAAAAAAAAAGAAAAAATAAGTTTAACAAGAACGAGAGAATAAAGGAATGACTGATTAGAAAAAAGAAGAAATAATGACCGAATGAATGAATGAGAAGAAAGAAGTATTTTTTGTTTCTCTTTGTAAGATTATTGTGATTTAATAAAAAAAAAAACTTAAATACTTTTGCTAATCATTATGATTAATTAAATTCGCAGATTTATATTTATTATTATTGTGATTTAATTAAATTCACCAAATAACTTGTTAAACTCGACATTCAAGACACATTTTCACAAAATACTAGAGCTTACTAGGAATGTTTCTAGGAACCTATCAACCATAAGAAAAACCCTAAACGTGGTGTGCAACTTTCCAAGACACCGTTCTCAGTCCATTCCTTTCTTGGAGGCACCAGACTTCTATTAAAGTGCATACGATTCTGAATTGACTGACAAAACTATAGTCCGTTCAAAGACAATTGTCAAGCAGTCTGACTGTGCCTACATTTCTTGTAATCAATCAGGATCGATCATCGAACACGTAGTTTGAATGTGCTATCCGGAAAAATTAAGTCAGTTTGACTAGATCGAAGTTCTGATGCTGACGTCATGTAAACAACAATGACGTAGTATGGATGGTGTAACTATTTTCTCGCTAAATAGATGCAAAATTTCAGGGCGCACGACCTACACAAATACCGGCGATAACTCTCCCAGTACAATTGATCGAAAAAAAAATTAAATAAATAAATCTTAGATATAACGACTTCTTAGAATAATTAAAAGAAAAATAAGGATTTTTCACAAAAGAAAATTCGGAAGGATTCATAGGAGTTCCTACGTGCCGGTCGCTAGGATCAATATCATTATATTTGAGAGAGAGAAAGAAAAAAAAAACCTGCTATCAGTCATCTGTCGCACAGGTGACAGATTTTCCATGCATTCCTTCAGTTGTATTACCCCTCTAGTAGCATGGCCTCAATTGTATAAACTGAACCTGAAGTATAATAATAATTGTAAATTTCAAAACCTAGTACTAACTCTTATCTAGACTCAAATCTTAATCAAAATTCTAATCACAACCCTTGATATCATTTCTATGAATAACATTTTGTAATATTATTATGAAGAATGGTGTTTTATATCATTGCTATTACTAACATGTTACATTTAACATTACCGTGATTGTCATTTTATATTAATACTATTTAGTAACATTTTATATTAATACTATTTTGTAACATTTTATATCAATTTATATCATTACTATGAATACCATTTCATATAATTACTATGAATACAATTTTATAACAGTACTATAAATAGCAGTCGCTGCTATAAATAATATCATCATTACTTAACATCTCCAGAAACGTTAAACGCACGTGCTGGGCTTTAACTGTTTTCTGACACTTGCAATAATGATTACGATATTCCAACTTGACAGATTGCGATGAGATACTTCTTTAACAAAACACTGCGTGTGCGCGCGCGTGTGTGTGCGCGTGTATGAGTTTGTGTATGTGTGCGTGCCCTACGCACGCCTTATGTTGGTGAAAACATTTCGCGACTTGTACCAAATTATTATATTTATTATTTCTGGGTAGGATTAAGTGGCAGTGGACTTACAGTAAGTAAAGTAATTATATATATTAATACGTATTTACAGTAAGTAAAGTAATTATATATATTAATACGTATTTACAGTAAGTAAAGTAATTATATATATTAATACGTATTTACAGTAAGTAAAGTAATTATATATATTAATACGTATTTAAGTAAAGTAATTTTATATAAACAGATAGTAAACCACTGATTCACAGATTTACAGTAAACCAAGAAACATTCCTGAGACTTGGAAGACATAATATTTTCATGGTAAATATGTCAAATACATAGAAATGGTGATGACAATTTTTCTCCATAATAATATTACATTGCTCCATAGTGACTGAACAAAATTCAAAGTGGAGAAATGTTACGGAATTGGCGTTCTTATTCTGCATTCTTTCTTTGTTTCTGAATTGTGAAGTGCAATCCGTGCTGACTGTATTGTAACGGGCTTTATAAGTTACAGATATTGATGTGTCACGTGAAGTGCACTCCGTGCTGACTGTATTGTAACGGGCTTTATAAGTTACAGATATTGATGTGTCACGTGAAGTGCACTCCGTGCTGACTGTATTGTAACGGGCTTTATAAGTTACAGATATTGATGTGTCACGTGAAGTGCACTCCGTGCTGACTGTATTGTAACGGGCTTTATAAGTTAC
The DNA here is from genome assembly GCA_028829895.1 of Sinotaia quadrata. NCBI lineage: Eukaryota > Metazoa > Mollusca > Gastropoda > Architaenioglossa > Viviparidae > Sinotaia > Sinotaia quadrata. The sequence continues at coordinate 80,924,276 of CM054183.1, read as the reverse complement.
AGATATTGATGTGTCACGTGAAGTGCACTCCGTGCTGACTGTATTGTAACGGGCTTTATAAGTTACAGAATTGATGTGTCACGTTCGAATCCGATTCCTGCCGTAAAAATGGCGTGTGAACGGGTTAATGCACTGAGCGATGTGTTCTGAACACGTCTATACTGACGGGTATTCTGATCACATTCTCATATTGCCGTAAAAATGGCGTGTGAATGGGTTAATGCACTGAGCGATGTGTTCTGAACACGTCTACACTGACGGGTATTCTGAACACATTCTAATATTGCCCTAAATTTTTATTTATACACTGACGGCTATTCTTTTCCCTTGTTTCAAACTTAAGCGTTACATGTATTTAATCTGTGATAGTTAACTCAGTCCTTGCAAAGGTAAGTTTGAGGCTGTCTGGGACAATCCTTGTTAAATATGCTTGAGATCATTTGGCTCAGTCCTTGAAAAGCAAGCTTGTGACGGTTTAGGTCAGGCCTTGTAAAGCAAGCTTGAGATTATTTGGGTCAGTCATTATAAAGCAAGCTTGAGATTATTTGGGTCAGTCATTATAAAGCAAGCTTGACTCTTTGGATCAGTCCTTGTAAACTATAAAGCAAGCAAGAGAATATTTGACTAAGTCCTTGTAAAATAAGCTTGAGTCTGTTTGGCTCAATCTTTGTAAAATAAGCTTGACTCTTTGGCTCAGTCTTTGTCAAACAAGCTCCGTCTTGCTCAGTTCTTGCAAGGTAAGCTTGAAACCATTTCACTGAACAAAGGATTTAAGACTACTTCACACTGTAAATTGTAGGAACAAAAGTGCTGTTGCTAGCCTCAGCTCTGTCGTTTTATGAATTTGAGACAAAGGGAGATCAAAGAAAAGTCAGAAAAACAAAGAAAGAAAGGGATGTAAGCCGGGGAGAGAGAGAGAGAGAGAGAGAGAGAGTTTTATCAACTCACTCATATATTAATAAAAAAAAATAATAATGACAGTAACTTTGAATTTTGTAAAGTTCAGCCCTCACGAAAGATTCAGACTGGTTTCAATTCTTCGATTACCTTTAGATTAATGTCACAGCTTAGCAAGTATTTCGCTGCACAAAATTGTGTATATGTACCTTTATCCTTGATTGTGTAAGTGGATGGATGGAAGTACTCACAACAATCATCATGTGTTACTCACGATTTCACTCTGAGAACCATTGAAGTTGTGAGCAACACCGACAATTTTTAGAAGCACACGTTGAATTGAGTCGTTTAAGCAAACAATCGATTATTAAATCAATAGGTCAAGTACATAACAATCCGAAAGTTTGAAAAAGCCAATAGCTTAGGAAAAGAAAGCAATAACTAGCACAAAGACTCGCGTCTTTTAATCTTTGCATGCTGTCGCCATTTACCGGAAACAGCCGGAAACTGCGCACATGCTGTGAAAGAGTGGAGTCAGTCCACAGCGAGGAGTCAAGTTGTGCAAGAACATGAGTTCATTGTAAACGTTTTATTTTATTTAAAATTTTCATTTTAAGGCATTGTCGGTGTCACGTGTTGGCCCCCTTCTCACGTTTTATCAAGTCACTCAAAAGATAAAATCATTTTAATTCATAATATTTCAAATCTAACAATAATAATTTAATAATAAAAGTTGTGACTTTGTCACTTTAAATTCTTATAAACAGTTTTCCAACTGGCAGTTTTGACACCTTAATTAAACTTAACCTTGAACTTCCAAGATAACTAGTTATGTAATTTTTAATCTAGCTGGCCAACCATCAGCCACCGTACGTTTGCACACGGCCTTAGTGTTCCAGGGAGCAAATTCTTGTCCCCTGACCAGTGCCCACTCAGATTGGAAATGACCTGTGAACAGAGTAAACAAATCGTTGTCAACCCCTGGCATAAGGCGTAAATATGTGTGTTAGGAAATACTAAAATTAGATTGCCTTTGACCCACAGGAGCGTGTCCTATCAGAGAGAGTGAAGTTCTCTCTCGTAAAAAATTTTCCAGACAAAAAGCCTGAAGACCTGTTTGTGGGATACTTTTTATTGGATTTTATTATTCAGATTCATGCCAGCAAATGTTAGCTGTCCTGGTTTCTGGAGCTGCTGCTATCATTAAAATTCTCCACAGCTTACTTAATACTTATCATTCATACATGTGTATTGTTTGTAGAAGTAATTAGTAATGAAGTAGTAATTAGTAATGTAGTAGTAATTAGTAATGAAGTAGTAATTAGTAATGTAGTAGTAATTAGTAATGAAGGTCTGAATGAGGGTGAGTGTGTTGTCCTGCTTTCCCCCCCCCCCCCGTCTCTCTGAACTGTCTGAATAAGTGCGAGTGACACCGTCCAGTTGTGTAATTATAAACGATTTACAAAAATGGCAATCATATTGTTTCATCCCCAGTATGGCAAATTGTTACGGATCGCGGCTAATGGAAAAGCCGCTTGCTCGTCCACCTTCTCTAAACTTTGTACATTGATGACCAAGCTGAAAGGAAAGGCCATCATCAATCATCACATCTGTATTTCGAGGTCCGTGTCTATGTCACGTGACAAACCACGTACTTTTTTCAAGGATCAAGGGGACGTCACTGATGCTGTCTTCAAGCTGACTGACTGATTCTCCTCTGATCCATGCAAGTTGAAAATACAAGAGAGTCCCCAGAGACATTACCTTTACTTTACCAAATATATAGATTAGACCGTACATTATGGATCTGACCGTACATTATAGATCAGACCGTACATTATAGATTAGACCGTACATTATGGATCTGTGCCAGTGTGTTGGATAATGGCTCAATAACGTGATTATGGTTAATTAAAGGAGAAAAGACGGAAAGAAAAATCTTTCACACGGAAAGAAATTTTTCTTTTCTTTTCTTTCTTTAAATAAAGTAGAAACTAGATCGAATGTTGAAATAAGATAAATCTCGAATTTGTTCAGATTCATTATAGAAAATCTTTGTGCTTCAAATGCTTTTTGTATTATTATTCGTGAAGAGACGGAGTGTTCTGAGGACATCCTAGGTCCATAATTCTCTCTTTTCTGTGAAAATGAAAAGGTTAAAGAAAAAGGAATACAAGAAACAAAGCAACCAGTCTTTCATTTTCTATGACGCATTACGTCAGGAAGCACTCGCTATTCCGGAGAAGAGCGTTCAGATATTTCTTGTTGTCACAGAATCAATTATGAAAAGTATTGTGACCACTCTAGTGACATAGGTCTGGTGATGGTAGGTTTGATTTTAAGCCAGGCCAGACTATGAGTCGAGCACATAGACCACAATGCGACAGAGACAGACAGGAACAGAAAACTGTACAGCAGAATTCTTGAGACAATTAGCATATATCACTAGGCTATCTGACTGGCATAATAAATCTGACTGGCATAATAAATCTAGATGTATGTTCTACTTGTAAGAATGACAAAAAAAACCAAACAACGGAGGCAGGTATTTATGTAGGTAAACAGAGTTATCCAAAGTTAACGAAACGAGGAGTTAAGGAAATGTTTCTGAGTGCGTTCAAAAACAGCTGGAAATGAAAGAAATCCCTGCGCAGACAGGAGCAAATGTTTGATGACAGCCAGATTTTGAACAGTGCTGACAGGGACAAACGTTTGAGTGACAGCCAGACTTTGAACAGTGCTGACAGGGACAAATGTTTGAGTGACAGCCAGACTTTGAACAGTTATGACAGGGAACAGGTCACTTACAGAGTGAAGCTGGCAATTTTAGAGCCAGATATTTTGGCACCATTATACAGGTAAATATATTTATTTAAGTAGCTTATGAGTAAATAATTCCAACATGACTTACAAAATTAATTCAATATAGGGTTACATCATTACAAATCTGTCATCGGTTGAGCTTTTAACTTCGTTTGGTATAGTGCTTTGTTATCGTATGCATCCCTAACTACACCAAATTGCATGCTATTGATATACTCAAACATTAAGTACCAAGTTATCGTATGCATCCCTAACTACATCATATTTCATGCTATTGATATACTCAAACATTAAGTACCAAGTTATCGTATGCATCCCTAACTACACCATATTGCATGCTATTGATATACTCAAATTTTAAGTACCAAGTTATCGTATGCATCCCTAACATCCAAAATCCATTGCTAGGTAACGCCCGTACTATTTAATTTCAGTACTATTCACGAGATAAACTAACTGTATTTAGGTGTATTCAGGACATGAAACCAGCACATTACCTTCTGATCTCATATGAATGAATGAATGAATAAGAAAGAAAGAAAGAAACAAACAAACAAACAGACAGGAACAATAAACAGATAAAAATAATGAAGGAAAGAGAAGGAATAAAAAGAGAATGAAGCAATACGAAGGATATAATGACAACGAGAAATAAGAATTACAATAAAAGTAAGAGAACCCAGTCTCAATAATCTGATATTTTCTCTTTTATTCAGTTCGTCCAACCTTCCATTCTCAAGCTCAAAATTCCCTCCGAGGAAAAGGAAGAAATAGTAGAGAAACAAAAAAAGCAGATATGACAGAGAAAAAATTCTGAATGCGCCAGCATAATGCTGGCCAAAAAGCAGTTTCATTATCTGCCCTTTTAAACGAAGGGAAGCAATTCTTTCCTAATATTTACCTGAATGACAATGACATTCTAGAGTTAGCAAGGGCCGAGAACCGGGTCAGCAGCATGGCGGATGTCATTAGATTTCTCCCAAGCAGTGGCATTTACCTGTCCCAAGTTCAAGTTCGGATAAAGCGCGCAGAAGCCTGACCGCGGTGACAGATAAACACAAATGACGTTCAAAAGCAAAGAGCAAATAACTAGTACAGATGTTCAGCGAACACAGACTTCGCTGCCCTTATTTTATTTTAGGTCTTGTAGTTTTCTTTTGATTTCTTAAAATTCATATTATCCTTTCATTTCTGCTTCTTCTATCTCTGGTTATCTGTCACTATCTCACTAGTTTTTAAATATAATTATCATTACCAGTACATCTGAAAACCTCTGTAGACTAGTATAGCAGGCCTTCTGCACAACAGTACTGATTTGAGGACACGAACTTAGAACGGTTCACATGCAGTTGTGCGTGCCTTGGTCCAGCTGCTGAGTGTAATGAATAAAAGTGTCTTTCTCAGAATTAAACATCATATATATTTTTCATTATAGGTTGTTTTACATTGAACCTCTTTATAGCATCTTCACTGCACGTAATTGAATGCTTTTTTACATTACACCTGCTTATGGTATCTGCACACTGCAAATATTGTTCCAGTAACCTTTCCTACTTATCTCCCTTGTAGCTGCTTGCATCTTTTGAGTGGTAACTGAGTAACTCTTTCAGAGTACGCACTTTTAGCTTCAAGTTACGCATCGTCGTCTTGTGTGTATCAAAGCAGAATACTATGCAAGATCACTTTGGAGTTGTAAGTACCTGAATGATCTCTCAAGTGTGCACTCCTTCTAGAAGCTGACGCTCACTATCAGACACAAGCAGTTTCAATATTTCGTAAGCAAAGCTTTGTTCGAGCGGTCAACTTTCATTTGCTTATCAGGATTCATCTACCTGTCCAGGTGAGATACAAGGAGATTATGATCATTTTCAAGAGGATTCTTAAGACATTTGATATCAAAAGAGAAGCACTTTGATGCGTTAACTTGATACAAATATGAGCGAGCTGAAGCAGATGCTACTGGGCACCTTTGAAATGTGATCAGAGGTCACTTCGACACTGTCCTTGCCTTTTCTTTAAGCGAATAGAAAATCTCGACTGAGTGTGTGTGTCAGTCAGCATAAAATAAACTAGTTCTTCATTGAACCTAGATATAATTATTTTTAATCCGAAGAAATGTACTGACTCTTTTGTATAATTGTTTGTTCAAACGGAACAGTTGTACATTTATTTAATTTATTTTCTTTCGTAATTACAGTTATTTGCTATGTCAGTATGTTTATGAATTCATTTTGCTTGATTATTTTATCTTACGTTATCTTATGAATTGCAGTAGTTTGTGTGGTGTCACTCATTCTTCTTTCTCTGTTATTGTTAAATTTCGCTTTAATATAAAATAACACAATAATTAATATACACAAATTGGATTAATCAAGCACAAATGGATGAAATACAATAAAAATATTTTTCTTAGGGAGTCATCGCTCATCTAATTTCATTTAACGGATCTTTTAAACAGGTTATAAGTAATTATCTTTCTCACCTAAGCGACCTACTCATCTGTCACACGAGCTGCACATCAGGTTTTTTGCAAAGAATTTTCCCCTTTAAAATAAAAACAACATCAAGAAAATCAGAACATAATTTATTAGAATAATGTTTTATATTATAAGCTGACTGACAAAGACTCGGTCAAGATTTTTCCACTTATAAAAGGACACAGTTTAGAGTGTGTAGCTTACCCCTTGTCAACTGTCGGTTACAGTCTGCGAGCAGTAGCCTCCTGAATCAGTTCGCTAACACTTGGTATCAAGTTACCAAGCAATAGGTTTTGCTTGGAAACAGCGAAAGGCGTTGAAAAAAATTGCTAGACAAATCAATGTCCGTCTTGGTTGCATTCAGCAGTCATTTAGCTCCAGACTTTTCTCCAGAACAACTGAACAATGTGCCATCATTTGGCGGCAATTTTATAACCACCGCACTCACTGAACAATAATTACACTGGGCAACAACAAATTTGCTGTCTAAGATTTTTTTACGGATTTATGACAGTTTTATTGTGCTGGGTTCAAAAATGACATCGGTTTTGTTCAATGAGGTCAACTTTTTGAGCTACGTTTTTGTCAAGTCTCTCAGATACTACTCCACTAGATTTAATAAAAATGGTTAATCTTTTCAAATCTAAGCTCTAAGCACTTTACAATAATTGCATGAAACGAACAAATGCTTAATATAAATTGTGACTTTAGAAATTCATAACATGTATTCATATAATTACATTTTTCAGTATTAATGTAGATACTAATTTTCCATAGCTGATAATTAATATATCATGTGCTGACGCGCATTTAAAAAAAAAATTGGTATTAAATATTTAATTATCTAAGATTCGGAAGTTGAAAAGCCTGGTGGATTAGTGTATCCCGATTTGTAATGATAGTGGATTAGTGTATCCCGATTTGTAATGATAGTAGATTAGTGTATCCCGATTTGTAATGATAGTGGATTAGTGTGTCCCGATTTGTAATGATAGTGGATTGTTGTATCCCGATTTGTAATGATAGTGGAGTAATGTATCCCGTTTTGTAATGATAGTGGATTAGTGTATACCGATTTATAATGATAGTGGATTAGTGAGTCCTTAGTTGAAATGGCAGTTGATTAGTGTGTCCCTAGTTGTAATGCCAGTTGCTTAGTTGTTCCCCTAGTTGTGATGACAGTGGATTAGTGTGTCCCTAGTTGAAAATATAGTGGATTAGTGTACCTCTTTTATTAACAGTTGATTAGTGTTCCTCCTAGTTGTGACGACAGTGGATAAGTGTATCCCTAAGTTGTGATGATAGTGGATTAGTTTATCCCTAAGTTGTGACGACAGTGGATAAGTGTATCCCTAAGTTGTGATGACAGTGGATTAGTTTATCCCTAAGTTGTGACGACAGTGGATAAGTGTATCCCTAAGTTGTGATGACAGTGGATTAGTTTATCCCTAAGTTGTGACGACAGTGGATAAGTGTATCCCTAAGTTGTGATGACAGTGGATTAGTTTATCCCTCTTTATAATGAACAAACACAGGTTAAGTGTACGTATCCATGTAGACCGATAGAAGGGAAAATGTCAGGTATTGTATTTTAGTTATCAAGCTATTTTTATTTTATTTCTTGTAGCAACTAGGAGAGTTGATGTGTTGTATCGAAGTTGGATATTTGTGTGTCAGTATGTGTGGATTTTACATTCTTGTGTATTTTTCAAATTTATCTTCTACTCAAGTTCGATTAATTCATTTACTTACTCGAATGAGATGTCTTAAGTTTGAATGTTTTTGTCAACTAACTATGAGGTCAAAACTGTCAACAATACTCGAATGAGACGTCTTAAGTTTGAATGTTTGTCAAATAACTATGATGTTAAAACTGTCAACAATACTCGTGTATGACAAGGATTAGTGTTGAGAGAGAAAGAGAGTGAAAGTGTTTTGTGACTTTATTATCAGAAATACTTTGTGACTTTTGTATTAAAAGTATTTTGTGACTTTAGTATTCCAAGTGCTTGTGACTTTAATATTCGAAGTGTTTTGTGACTTGTATTCTAAGTGTTTTGTGACTTGTGTTCTAATTGTTTTGTGACTTGTGTTCTAAGTGTTTTGTGACTTGTGTTCTAAGTGTTTTGTGACTTGTGTTCTAAGTGTTTTGTGACTTGTGTTCTAAGTGTTTTGTGACTTGTGTTCTAAGGTCTTGATGAGGAATTTCCTTTATGCTGTGTGTTTGACTATATCCTAGAAAATTATGACTTTCACTTGAACTGTTGTCTATGTGAACACAGTGAAACGAACCTACTGAAATGCCACTAGCACAAACTGTTACATCACTCTGCCAGATTGCATTCAATCTTGACATTTTCTTCTTTTTCTTTCTTCTGTAATAGAAATATACGGATTGGACTGAACGTTATAATTAACTCTTAATGAAATGAATTTTGATAAGGTCATTTTGTTAATAGTATAGTTATGCATGCTTTTCATTCTGAATGTGAACATTATAATTAACCCTTAATGAATGGAATTTTGATAACGTCATTTCTTTAATAGTATAGTTATGCATGTTTTGATAACGTCATTTTGTTAATAGTATTCTTATGCATGTTTTGATAACGTCATTTTGTTAATGTATGTTTTTCATTGTGAAAGTTAATTGCATCACACTTTTGTGCAACTGTTCAACAGTTAATAAATATTTTTTGTTATTTGCACACACCTTCTTGCACATATTTAGTCAAATGGAATTAAAGAAGTGGGGCTGCCCCAAGAAATATTTTAATAAAATGGAACAAAATAATTCCTTGAAAGAAAAACACCTTCATAAAAGCGATAGCAAAGTTTCTCCTTTAGAGAATCAACAACCAGCCAAACAAGAAATATCGAATAAAGCTTTCAGTTTTTGTTTCGATAAAAATCCAAGTTGCTCACGCAGCGCTGACTGCGGCGAGAAGTCTGTAGAAAGTAATAGTTCTGCATTTATTTCTGCATTGAACGTTTTTCTTAATGACCCGCTAGATTTCTATCTTTTGTTTGCACGGCGATAAATATTCATCCATTACAGCAGCAATTTTCTGCAAACCGCAGTTAAAGAAACGATACGGCACAAAATACGGTTTTTTTATCGACAATTTTTTAGTGTAGACATTTTGCTGACCTGGGCTGGAAAAAAAAATATTATGTGTGGAAACAAATATATCTAAGAAAGCGTTTTACACTTTGGGCTGAAATTACGGGAGCAAAGTGTGAATAATTTAGCAAAAATAAAAATGAGCGAACATTACGATCGAAGTATAATTTTATTCATGCCAAATGTGTGCGTGTGTGTGTGTGTGTGTGTGTGTAAATGCGATGACACAGGAATAAAACAGTGGAGAAATGTGATCACTTGAGATGATTGTGCGATGTTTATTGGTAGCTGTAGGAGTTAGGTCATGAAGAAAAGATAACTTGGATTATGCCCCATTTAACGATGAACATAGAACGATGTCAACAGATCTAACAATAAAACTAGCAATCCTAAGTAAGATTTTATCACGTCCTCAGTTTTAAAAAAAATAACCACTGGTAACTAATTCTTACTTCAACTAACGTACGTAGACACATGTTTAATCCTAGTCCCAAATAACGTACTGGTCTAAATGGGATCTCAGGATTAGTCCCAAATAACGTACTGGTCTAAATGGGATCTCAGGATTAGTCCCAAATAACGTACTGGTCTAAATGGGATCTCAGGATTAGTCCCAAATAAAGCACTGGTCTAATTGGGAAATCCTGAGTGGTGTTGCACAACACCGTCTACCATGGTTTACTTCACTATTCTGGTCTCTCTACTCTATGGCAAAATTCCATTTGGAATAGAAATCAGCACATATAACTGTCATATAAAGAGATGCTAACAATGCAACCATCTGTTGGCCAGTATTACTCATATTGATACCATACACATCACTAGAACACACTCCCTATCCGTATGAGACCAGACGCGTTGACAAACATAACATACCCTCCCGTACCCATACTATTAAATCGCTAATGTAATTCGCAGCTTTTGCTGACAGTAAATGACTTTGCAAATAGGCAGTAATAAATAAAGAGTTGATGTTTATTTATACTTTTCAAATTACAGCGCTCCACGATGTCCACTTTACAAGTATATTGATTACACTACACCACTGTGGTAAATTGATTTGGACTGCACCACTATGGTATGTTGATTAGTCTGCACCATTGTGGTATATTGATTACACTGCACCATTGTGGTATATTGATTAGTCTGCACCATTGTGGTATATTGATTACACTGCACCATTGTGGTATATTGATTACACTGCACCATTGTGGTATATTGATTACACTGCACCATTGTGGTATATTGATTACCCTGCACCATTGTGGTATATTGATTACACTGCACCATTGTGGTATACTGATTACACTGCACCATTGTGGTATATTGATTACACTGCACCATTGTGGTATATTGATTACCCTGCACCATTGTGGTATATTGATTACCCTGCACCATTGTGGTATATTGATTACATGCACCATTGTGGTATATTGATTACACTGCACCATTGTGGTATATTGATTACCCTGCACCATTGTGGTATATTGATTACACTGCACCATTGTGGTATACTGATTACACTGCACCATTGTGGTATATTGATTACACTGCACCATTGTGGTATACTGATTACACTGCACCATTGTGGTATACTGATTACACTGCACCATTGTGGTATACTGATTACACTGCACCATTGTGGTATATTGATTACACTGCACCATTGTGGTATACTGATTACACTGCACCATTGTGGTATATTGATTACACTGCACCATTGTGGTATATTGATTACCCTGCACCATTGTGGTATATTGATTACCCTGCACCATTGTGGTATATTGATTACCCTGCACCATTGTGGTATATTGATTACACTGCACCATTGTGGTATATTGATTACACTGCACCATGGTGGTATATTGATTACCCTGCACCATTGTGGTATATTGATTACCCTGCACCATTGTGGTAATCACGAAGAGCACACACGCCAGCATTAATGGCTTCTTCTATACGCGATACTGAAAGTAAAGGGAGGCAATATATTTTTAGCTTCTGTACCAGTATTTTCTGGGGTGCCAGAAGACACCATTTTGTTGAAAGACAGTAGCAGAGTTCGTTTATATTATCGACAGCACAGTATACAGGACAATTGCAACAAAGGAAAACTCCCTGCAAATGCAGACATTCTTTAGGAATAAGGAAGACAAATTTGCGTGGAATTCCAGTGCCAGTATGTCATACTCTTGAGGTACCACATTCATAGCCAATCAATAAAAGAAACTCTCAGGTTTAAACACTTAAGCCTTTTTTATCACATCATTCTAAGTTTATTATGAGGATCAGATGAGAAAATTAAATTAATGAAACATATATTTATTAGTATATTAATCTAAAAATTAAAGGTCTCGTTTTTTTAGGACTGTGTAACCTACTTCAATGTTAAGAAAAAGTATATGTAGATATTAGAAATAAATGACATATCTTACTCAGGCAATAATTAATTATTTGTAATTTAGAAAAATACTCGCTGAATCGTCATGACAATACACTTTCAGCCACTGACAGTGAAATAAATAATGGAACAAGGGAGAATGAGGGTTCCAATCCATTCATTGCAGTTGAATGAATAATTGGTTGAGCCAAGTCATTCCGGGTGTGACTGCTGAAGTAAACGTGAGACTAAATGCCAAACATACTGAGTGCAATTTGGTTAATTAATTCATAGATTTTAGTAGGAATCTTAGGTAAATAATGAACGGTTCTAAGACGATGTAAATATGCAGCGTTTGCTACAAGTGTTTATTGATTGTTATTATCTTGGTGTTCTAAGATGATGTAAATGTTCAGCGTTTGCTATATGTGTTTATTGGCTATTTTATTATTGTCATCATGGTGTTCTAAGATGATGTAAATATGCAGCGTTAACTTTATGTGTTTATTGGCTATTTTATTATTGTCTAAGATGATGTAAATATGCAGCATTAGCTTTATGTGTTTATTGGCTATTTTATTATAAATATCTTGGTGTTTATTACTTTATTATTTCTATCTTGGTGTTTATTGGCTACTTTATTATTGCTCTCTTGGTGTTTATTGGTTACTTATTGCTATCTCGGTGTTTATTGGCTGCTTTATTATTGCATATCTTGATGTTTATTGATTACTTTATTATTGCTATCTTGGTATTTACTGGCTACTTTATTATTGCTGTTTTGGTGTTTATTGATTACATTTTTATTGCTATCTTGGTATTTATTGGCTATTTTATTATTGCTATATTGGTGTTTTAAAGTGGGTAATGAGGTAAGAGGTCATTTACAATGATTTGGATTTTAAATTTATAAAAAAAAAAACAACAAAAGTTTAGTGTGTTCTCTTACTACAAGGTCCTAATGACGTCAGGTTGTAAAAGGAAGCCGGGAGTGCAGTATGTGCACCAGAGAAACTGGTATATAATCAGTGAAGCAGAAAATTGCCCGTATGTCTCACTGATGGAAGAGAGCCAGGCAGCTGAAATTCTGCATGGATCCGTTCTCCCTCCCCAGGTGCGTCCCCTCCACCGCATATAAGTTGAGATATTAATCTGGGTCGGAGAACTAGAAGATGAAATTATGCACGAGGCTTGGTTTATGCCCAGGCTGTGTTAGCCTACAATCTTTGGGATGCTCCATACACCCTCATGTGTATGATGAGCTATTAATATTCAGGAGAGAGCTAGGAGCCTAAATTTTTCACGAATGCATGGTTTGTTCCAGTGAAAGACAAAGAGGTCAGAGAAATTCCTAAGACCCCAGATCATCACTGCTGTCATGAGTCTGATAAAAATGTCCGACTTCGTGACCCACTTGCCTTGTTTACTTCAAATTCGAATATTTGAAACCCTTGGCCCTTTGTTCAAAGCTTCCTTTTTCTAGGTGCTTCTAGAACAGGTCAAGATGTTATGTAACTTTAGGACCATTGTCCAGTTCTCGAACCAACCACATGCTTTGCGAACAGTCACGTGATACGCAATATACCTTTCTATATATGTACCCACACGCTTCCGCTCCCTCACTTCGAGCACATTTTAGCTAATTCCATCAGCTTACTCGGGTCGTGAGAGGCAGCCGGCGCCATAGAGAATCAAGGTACCCTTCGACTTCTCTCAAAGGTATCATTTTATTTAATAGTATTTGCCTATGTATTGTTTAAGTATGTATTTGTGCTATGTATTATATGATTTCCATATACACTTGAGCATGGTTCAGAGAAATAGCTGAAAACCTATATGTTACGGAATATAAATTTATTGTAACCATTTTTCCATTTCTGTACTTTAATTTATATTGTTTTAATTCACTAAGAGCCAGAATGCTGCGCTCGATATGAATTCTTCATGTAATTCAATTATTGCGTGTAATTTAAATTGTAAATTGTGAAGCGCTCTGTCGGCTTGAATTACCCCTTGTATGAACATTAATTTAACGTTGTATCTATTTTATTGCTTCATACGTCATGACTGTTAAATGGAACACATGTGAGACGATTATATTTTTTCTAAAATCTAATTGTAAGCGACGCGAAGTCGAAACTCTTTGTTCAGCGCATTTAATTGAGCCATGCCTAGGTAGGACCTGTTAGGTTGAGAATTATATCCAAACACGTTGCATCCACAGGTCGGCTCATGGTTCATATTTCACCATGCCTCACCTGCATTAGCTTATTGGTGTAAGCGTGTCGAAATCCACTCTGAGGGCCATGCTGCAAAAATTCCAGTTCCTAGCCACTAACAAAGGGACATCATTCCTTATGCACCACGTGTGTCGTTAAAGGGGGACTGAGGGAACGAATCAGCATGACTGAGTGTTGAGACCAAGGACACAAGAATAGAGCTAAGTGCAAGATCAAGTGTACAGATCTCAAAGGAACACTTTTCTGGCAATTTAGATTGACAAAAATCAGGCATAGGCGCGTAAAGACAGAGTGAAGACTATTCGCGTTGCATTCGATTTATTGTTAATTTGTTAAACTTTATTAAATCTTATTTTCTTTGTTAATACCTCTTAGTAGTTGATTTCTATGCACAATAGACCAATTAGATTAATTCTTAGATTTGAATGGGGGCGGATGAGCAGAAAGATTGATGACGAGTGCATATTAATTTAGAGGGACTTAACTGTTTTCAAATCTAGCTAAAAGTTCGCAGTTTATTAGTCTGTAAATTTGTCGTCTGAACTACAAGACGCACTTTTAATTAGTCAGATAATAAATTGAGCAACCAGTCTGCGTAGAATATGAGAGGAAGAATTAATTATATTTAAAGTCTTTTAATTATTCTAAGCAGGGTCTTTAAATAAATACTGGAAACGTAACAAGTGTGGGTCGTCGCGGGATTGATATGTATTAAATTGTAAATTGTAACATTTTTATACATAGGGCGCATCATAACCTAGAAACGAACGAACGAACAGAATTGCCAATTGTTCTTTTGATTTTTGTATCACTGATTTTCTTTGCTTTTGTTGTGACATGTGCATGTATTCTTTTGCAGAGTAGCGTGCATGTTAGTTAATGTTGATATATTTAAGCGTAGTTAAATATGTCATGTTAGCTATTGAATGATTTATTTAGTATTGTGTTACTGAGTACTTCATTGTGAGGAGTCGAAGGTTATACCGCCAGCTAGGAGAGTTATCGGTAGTAACAGACTTCGGACTATTATATTTAGGGTGCTAGATATAATGTGTAATGTTGTATGGTAGGAGCCGTGACATTACGAAAGTCTTGGAACAGCGGACACTGTGACAAGCAGGTGAAACGTGTAAAGAGTTAACGCGTAATTTATTTCGGAAGGTGTTCTGAGTAAATTAAATAATTTTTGTAAGGTTGTAGCCTAAAAGTTATTTTCGGGATAAGCGGAGTTATCGCCGACGGTTAAAACACACAATTCACGAGATACATTGTTATTGTAGCCAGCGCGCTAAGACAGTAAAATGGATCGCAAACAGGTTATCGAAGACCTGAAAGAAACCGGTATCATGATAGGATATCAGGGTGACGAACTGACGAACTACGTCAAAACTGAGCTAGAGAAAGCGGAAAAAGAGAAAGAAAGAGAAAGGGAAGAACGCGTAGCTATCCGCGAGCTGAAAAAGTTAGAAGCTGAGAAACTAGCCGAAACTGAAGCTAAAAAGCTAGAAACTGAGGCTAAACGCATAGAAGCTGATACGGAAGCCAAACGCATTGCAGCCGAAACAAAACGGTTAGAATTAGAGGTGAAGAAGTTAGAACTCACAAATCCAAACCGTGATCGCAGAAGCAGTGGTGATTCGCATTCTAGCGATGGAAATAATCACAGTAGAATTGAAAACATCATTCCAAAGATAAATATGGTCCCATTTGATGAGAACAAAGATCAAATAGACGCGTATTTAAAAACGTTTGAAAAGTTAGCCAGAGCAACAAACATTCCAGCGGAACATTGGGCGATAAATTTATCGGGGTTATTGCAGGGCAGTGCGAAAAACGAGTTCAATAAGCTTAGCGATTCTGAGTCAGATAATTACGACACAGTCAAGGCCGCATTATTGAAACGTTACAAACTCACAGCCGACACATACCGACGTAAGTTTAAACAGGCCACGAAAGCCAGTTCAGAGACGCACGCACAGTACATACGACGCGTAGCTGACTTGTTCCAAAGATGGATAGATCTAGCCGAAACTCCACAGACGTACGCAGGTCTTAGGGATGAAATGGTAAAAGACCACATTCTCGGGTCATACAAATCAGATCTACTGATTCACTTAGCAATAAGGGAAAAATCTACGCTAGAGGAGATAGGCAACGCCGCCGATCGCTTTGATGACGCACATTCTCAATTCTCGAACGCACACGCGAACAACAAGTCTCGACCGAACGAACCGCAGACTCGAAAGGATAAGAAAAATGACGGGAAGGCACATAGTGAGCGTGATGATAAAACATCTAAACCCGACACTAAAAACAAGTCCGACAAACAGAAAGATAAAAAGAATCTTGCATGTTACACTTGTGGTGATAGTGGCCATTTTTCACGAACATGTCCTGAAAAGAAAACAGCTAAAGTTTACGCAGTAGAAAGTCATACACCTAAAACAGAAAAGTCGAATCGAACACCAGTACAGGCAAACGGTCACGATACAATCGCTTTGCTTGATACAGGGTGTGAGCTAGACGCTATTGTAAATGCATCATTAGTTAACCGTACCGACTACACAGGGGAGACAATCTCTGTCACCTTTGCAAACGGCGAACAAGACATTTTACCAGTAGCTGAAGTCTCGATTGTTTCAGACTTTGTAGAAGGAACAGTCAAAGCGGCAGTTATGGAAAACTCACCGCATGACGTGATCCTTGGTTGCAAGTATGTTTTGCCGTGCAAAAAACAAACTTCAACTGAACCACCACTGGTTAACGCTGTAACCAGAGCAGCGAGTAGTAAAGACAAATCTGTAACTGCACCGATGTCTGCCGCACCAGCCGTAGATAAAGCAACAGTTAGCGAGATTAAAATATTACAAGCTGAGGACGAAACACTAGACAAGTTACGCAGACAAGCTGTACTTGTTAGTGACGTCAACACTGACGATTCGAATAAGAAAGCGTGCATTATTCTGAAAAAGGGTTTATTGTACCGCTATTCGAAAGTGGGAGACGAATTTCGGAAACAATTAGTCGTTCCACAAACCAAACGAAATGACGTATTACGATTAGGTCATGAGAGTCTTTTTGGTGCACACATGGGTGTACAAAAAACAACTAGTCGTATTACAAGTGAGTTTTATTGGCCGGACATCACTGCCGATATCCGTAGATTCGTGTTAAGTTGCGACACATGCCAGAGAACACAGTCTAAAAATTCAATCAGACCCGCACCGTTAGGAGAGCCTGAACTGATCAGTGAACCCTACAAGCGCGTAGCATTGGATTTGATTGGGCCTATAATACCCACATCAACGAGAGGTAATCGATACGTGCTGACCACTATTGATTACGCAACAAGATTCGCCGACGCAGTACCATTGAAAAATATTGATACTGAAACTGTCGCCGAAGCCCTTTTCGGTCTTTGGAGTCGTGTTGGAATTCCTACTGAAATTTTGACGGATCAGGGGAGTCAATTCATAGGCAACGTAATGAAGGAAGTAAATCGTTTACTTTCCATCAAACATCTTACTTGCACACCATACCACCCCCAGGCAAATGGTCTGATTGAAAAATACAATGGGACATTAAAAACAGCACTTAAAAAGCTCGCCACAGATAAACCGAAAGACTGGGACAGATACATCCCTGCCCTACTATTTGCATATAGGGAGGTGCCACAATCTTCCACCGGGTTTTCACCATTTGAGCTACTTTACGGACGTACTGTACGCGGACCGATGATGATTTTGAAGGCACTTTGGACTGATGAAAAGACAGATGACGAAGTTAAGACAACTTATACATACGTCACTGACTTAAGAAACCGTCTTGAAACTATAGGCAAGATAGCACGGGAAAACTTGACGATAGCTCAGTCTAGACAGGCAGAATATTACAATAAGCACACCAAACCTAGAGAATTTGAAGTTAATGACAAAGTGTTACTGTTGCTTCCTGAAGCACATAACAAACTTCAGATGAAATGGAAGGGGCCCTTTGTAGTTACCGCCAAGCTAGGGGGACTGAACTATAAGGTGCAGACAGGAAAGAGAGAGAAAATCTTTCATGTTAACCTACTCAAAAAGTACATAAGCCGTGAGGATCAAACCACTCAAGCTGATTTTGTCGTAGCGACGATAGTTACAGAAGACGAGGGGGATACTGATTGCGTCACTGGTACTTTACCAAACTGTCCTCTACAGACGGACGAAACTGTCAAAGACGTTAGGGTAAATGAAGCCTTGACAGAAAGACAGAAAAAAGAAGTGAATGAATTGCTTAATGAGTTCTCATCTACTCTGACAGACAAACCAGGGTTGACAGACTTAATAGAATTTTCACTGAAGCTGACTGACAACAAACCGATACGTTTGAAGCCGTATCCGTTGCCACACGCTAAGATAGATGACGTTAGACGTGAGATTAAGACTATGCTAGATCTAGGGGTCATAGAGAAGACTGACAGTGCCTACGGATCACCCATCGTGTTGATTAAAAAACGTGATAACTCGTTCCGTTTTTGCGTAGACTACCGCAAACTCAATCAAGTGACAGAGTTTTGTGCCGAACCTCTTCCTGATCCGGATCTCATCTTCACCAAGCTAGCTAACGCTCATTACTATACCAAAATAGATTTGTCACGCGGTTTTTGGCAAATCAAGGTCAAGGACACTGATCGACACATACTAGCTTTCACTACACCAGTAGGAAACTACACATGGAAAGTTATGCCTTTCGGAGTTTCAAACGCTCCAAGCATTTTTTCTAAAATGATGCGGTCATTGTTAGAACCACTGTACGGACGTGGAGTTGAGAACTTCATGGATGATTTAATTCTAGGCACCCAGACATGGGAGGAGCACTTAACACTCTTACGAGATGTGCTAGCCAGATTAAAGCAAGCCAACCTCACTGCCCGCCCTACGAAGTGTGAAATAGCACAATTCTCCTTAGACTTCTTGGGACACAAGTTGAGTCATGGAACTATGTCGCCAAGTGAAGCTAAGATAGCACAACTTAAGGACACTTCACAACCGCTAACAAAAACACAAGTTAGAAGTTTTCTTGGTCTTGCTAACTACTACAGAAAATTCGTACCAGATTTTAGTGCCATTGCATGTCCTCTGACTGACTTGACACGTAAGAATATGCCTACAAAAGTAGTGTGGACTGATGCATGCCAAAACGCTTTTGACACACTGAAATCTAGACTGACTTCAGATTTAGTTGTTAAACTGCCAGATCTGACAAAACCATTCTTGTTAAGGACTGATGCTAGCAACACAGGATTAGGAGCAGTGTTATTACAAGAACACAATGACACCAAACACCCAGTTGCATATGCAAGCCGTAAACTCACAACTACTGAACAGAAATATTCCACCAGTGAAAAGGAATGTCTTGCAATAGTTTGGGCCATAAAAAAGTTCGAAAACTATTTGTACGGAAAAACCTTTGTCATTGAGTGCGATCACCAGCCGTTGGCCTTTCTCGGACAGGCGCAATTTACGAACAGCCGTTTAATGCGTTGGTCTTTGTTTCTGACACAGTATGACGCAAATATTCATTACATCAAAGGGTCTTTGAATGTTGGCGCAGATTACATGAGTCGTGCTTGATGCCATCAAGTGCCGGTACTGATAGAATGTTGTTTAATCAATTAACTGAACCCTACGGATTCCTTCCTGTAAATATGAAATATAGTTGCACACTTTATTTCTAGGAATGTCGAAATTTTTTTTGTGTAAATTTTTCTTCATTGTGGACTTCTACATTTTATCATACATAATTTGTAGGAGGCATTTTATCTTTGGCAAGATAAACGCCTCAAAAGCAAGGGGGTGTCATGAGTCTGATAAAAATGTCCGACTTCGTGACCCACTTGCCTTGTTTACTTCAAATTCGAATATTTGAAACCCTTGGCCCTTTGTTCAAAGCTTCCTTTTTCTAGGTGCTTCTAGAACAGGTCAAGATGTTATGTAACTTTAGGACCATTGTCCAGTTCTCGAACCAACCACATGCTTTGCGAACAGTCACGTGATACGCAATATACCTTTCTATATATGTACCCACACGCTTCCGCTCCCTCACTTCGAGCACATTTTAGCTAATTCCATCAGCTTACTCGGGTCGTGAGAGGCAGCCGGCGCCATAGAGAATCAAGGTACCCTTCGACTTCTCTCAAAGGTATCATTTTATTTAATAGTATTTGCCTATGTATTGTTTAAGTATGTATTTGTGCTATGTATTATATGATTTCCATATACACTTGAGCATGGTTCAGAGAAATAGCTGAAAACCTATATGTTACGGAATATAAATTTATTGTAACCATTTTTCCATTTCTGTACTTTAATTTATATTGTTTTAATTCACTAAGAGCCAGAATGCTGCGCTCGATATGAATTCTTCATGTAATTCAATTATTGCGTGTAATTTAAATTGTAAATTGTGAAGCGCTCTGTCGGCTTGAATTACCCCTTGTATGAACATTAATTTAACGTTGTATCTATTTTATTGCTTCATACGTCATGACTGTTAAATGGAACACATGTGAGACGATTATATTTTTTCTAAAATCTAATTGTAAGCGACGCGAAGTCGAAACTCTTTGTTCAGCGCATTTAATTGAGCCATGCCTAGGTAGGACCTGTTAGGTTGAGAATTATATCCAAACACGTTGCATCCACAGGTCGGCTCATGGTTCATATTTCACCATGCCTCACCTGCATTAGCTTATTGGTGTAAGCGTGTCGAAATCCACTCTGAGGGCCATGCTGCAAAAATTCCAGTTCCTAGCCACTAACAAAGGGACATCATTCCTTATGCACCACGTGTGTCGTTAAAGGGGGACTGAGGGAACGAATCAGCATGACTGAGTGTTGAGACCAAGGACACAAGAATAGAGCTAAGTGCAAGATCAAGTGTACAGATCTCAAAGGAACACTTTTCTGGCAATTTAGATTGACAAAAATCAGGCATAGGCGCGTAAAGACAGAGTGAAGACTATTCGCGTTGCATTCGATTTATTGTTAATTTGTTAAACTTTATTAAATCTTATTTTCTTTGTTAATACCTCTTAGTAGTTGATTTCTATGCACAATAGACCAATTAGATTAATTCTTAGATTTGAATGGGGGCGGATGAGCAGAAAGATTGATGACGAGTGCATATTAATTTAGAGGGACTTAACTGTTTTCAAATCTAGCTAAAAGTTCGCAGTTTATTAGTCTGTAAATTTGTCGTCTGAACTACAAGACGCACTTTTAATTAGTCAGATAATAAATTGAGCAACCAGTCTGCGTAGAATATGAGAGGAAGAATTAATTATATTTAAAGTCTTTTAATTATTCTAAGCAGGGTCTTTAAATAAATACTGGAAACGTAACAACTGCCACCCCTCCACACACAAGCTGGGATGTTAACATGACTCAAGCCTGCAGGGTAGGGTCTGGAAAAATGGAAGGTTGAGGGAAGCGTGGTTTTCCACCAGGACGGACGTATGGACTGAGGGTCCACCCCAGGGGAACAAAAGGAATCCACGCTTAGAAGAGAGGAACAAAAGGAATCAACGCCTAGTAGAGAGGAACAAAAGACCAACTTGCAACTTGGAGGAAAATGGAGGAAAAAATCTACCAATGGCTGGATTGACTGTTAATGGGAATAAGATTCTGTTTTACATTCAAGTATACAAGATCACACCAGTGATACTAAATCTAGTCGAAGGAAGTTAAGTATGTTGTCTCATAATAATCATTAGTTACAAAATACCACAAGGCAAAAGTCATAAACATGTCAAAGAATTCCACACGTAGACTTTGCAAAACCATAGAAATGACAAAACATATATAAACCGGAGAAAGGTACCTATAAATTTGTGAAAGAACTACTAAATCAAAACACAGACTTTGCAAAACCATAGAGAAAACAAAACATATATAAACCGGAGAAATGTACCTATAAATTTGTGAAAGGACTACTAAATCAAAACACAAGAAAGAAAATGGATGCACCAAACAGAAGCGGCTATTAAAACAGAAATGAAAAAAATACTGCAAGATTTCAAAATAGAAACAGATCGTGTACTTCCTGCATGGTGACCAAACATTGTAGTTTGTCAACAAGTCAAACAGGGCAGCAACAATCAGTAACAAACGACAGAAACATAAGAACAAGAAAACAATTGCAAAACACCGGGGTCTCAGATTATAAACCCAGAGACTTTGGAATGTAAGAGTACTGTGGAACGTAACATCCGAGCTTGAAAGTTACCTGAATAATCTGCCAGAAAATTACAGACTTGTCGCACTAAAGACAGCTTACCTTAGTCGTGCCAAAACCCTACGTAAAACGTTGGATCTTCCAGAACCCTAGTGGGATTCCAAAGATCACAGCTGACAGATAACAGCAGTTGTGAAAAGGGTCAACAACAACAATAATATTACTAGGAAGAAATAGAAAAATCATTAACATCATTCTTTAAATTCATCACCACATCCATATCAACATAGTTTTTTGCAGTGTTATCATCATCACAATCATCATCATCATCATCATCATCATCATCATCATCATCATAGTCTTCATTAAAACCAATAAGGATGGTATTATTAAAGTGGGTGTCATTGTTGTAACTGTTCAACAGAAATAATCAAGCATTTGTTCCTATTACTGGCTAGGTGTTCACGCATGCACCCAAAAATAGAGGGAGAGAAGAATGAGAAATATTATAAACAAGGACCACGCCCCTCAGTCTGTTCACACAAAAGGGAGGTAGAGAAGGATGAGAAATATTATAAACAAGGACCATGCCCCTCAGTCTGTTCACACAAAGGGGAGGTAGAGAAGGATGAGAAATATTATAAACAAGGACCACGCCCCTCAGTCTGTTCACACTCAGAAAACGTGCACACTGACAATTTAAGTTTTCCAGTAAACACGACAACCCTCCCTCCCCTCCAAGCCTGCCATCTGCGTCTGATTGAGTCAAATGTTTAATTGTCCTAATGAGGTCCTGGCGACCGCTGCTGGCTTCCTGTAAGAACGTTCGAGTCCGGATGACAAGCGCACGCAAAAATTGCTGACATAATCAGGACAGGTGGGATGAATTATAATTAACCAGTGTTCTTATCTGTGGACACTCATGCATGCTGCACGAATGGCAATGATACAAGAAAGCAAAAGCAAAAACAAAAATGAATGAATGTGATGGTAAAAAAAAACAACCCTATTTTTTGTACTTACTGAATTTTAATCTTTTGTTAACTGATCTCTAGTCTTTGTGCGCACGTTCTACTCTTTTGATCGATGCCGACTCTGAGAAGAATAAGGGTGATGATTGTGACCATGATTGATTTTTTGTTGATAGCGTTGGTGGTGGTATACTGTGACAAATTTGTGTGTAGAATGCGACAATGACTGTTACAGTATCATGTCTAAAAATCACTTTTCTCGCAGTCTGCAGATTAGTTACAAGCTAAGACAACAAATGCATGCCTAGTTGTACATCTGACTTTATACGGATCATCCCAAAGCCACATTCATCCACGCCTTGAATTTCATCATTTTCATTCCCCCCTCCCCAGAACAACTCTGTCTTGAATACTGTCACACTAACCATGCGCACAAATGCATCTGGGTTACTGGCAATCAGATAAAGAGCCACTTTCAGGTATTCAAAGATTAATTTTATGTGCTCGCGAGCCCTAACTTTGGAGTACCGTAACACGAAACCCAGAATGCTGTTGGAGAGTTCCATCGCGTGCCTGAAGCAATCCCAGGACGTGCCACGTGCATTTCAGGGTAAAACCGCACCTTTAATGAAAGTACTGACAACCAAACACTGAAATAATATCTTCATATTTTCACTTCAAATAAATACAAGTAAAATTAATATTATTATTCATTCAGAGTGACATTGATTTCTAGTTGAAATGATCATAGCAGACCTTTTTACCCTGTTTTAAATAAAGATTAAAAAAGAAATATTTAAAAATAATTACAATACTCTGTCATGCTGCCGACTATTTTTTCTCTCAATGGAATTTCTTCTGTTGGCACCACAATGAAAACAACAACTATGCAATCGTTGTAGTGATTGTCATGGGATCTCGTTTACTTTATTAAGTCGTTGTCAACATCTTAGTCGTCGTTGTTTTCCTCTCCTTCGTTTTCCTCATCACATTGATGTTCCTGTTACTCGTAATTTTTACGGGATAGACTTGTTTCTTTGATGAAGTGTGGAATGATACAAGTGCTATTTTTGATGTGACTGTTCGGCATTGCAATGAGATAAAGCTATATATACGTCATCATGCCTGTGATGCATTAGGTCATCATGCCTGTGATGTATTAGGTCATCATGTCTATGATGTATTAGGTCATCATGCCTGTAATGTATTAGGTCATCATGCCTGTGATGTATTAGGTCATCATGACTGTGATGTATTAGGTCATCATGCCTGTGATGTATTAGGTCATCATGCCTGTGATGTATTAGGTCATCATGCCTATGATGTATTAGGTCATCATGCCTGTGATGTATTAGGTCATCATGCCTATGATGTATTAGGTCATCATGCCTATGATGTGTATTTACTCAAACACCATGGGGAATGTTCAATATATTATTCATGAATTCTCGAGATCAAACTAAAGCTTCAATTTTCGCCATATTGGCTCTCAAACGAAACTCACAGAAATCAACTTACAGCAACACGTTTATTGGTACGTATGTAACTCTGGATTCACACACCAACATAGGTACAGTAGTCACTGTAGCCTGAAACGAGAAAGACGTGCTTTCTTTTGCAAAAGTCAAATTAAGGGAGAGCACTACATTTCAGTCATGTTTCATCTCCAAAAACCTCTTTCTCTCTTACAAACATTCTCAACTTACAAATCCTCGAACAATTCCGTTATCCGATACTCACACAGCATAAGAAATAAAGCGTCAATCAAAATTCACAAGTATAACGTACAACGTAATCCAGTTAGTGAACATAGAAATAATAGATCTCTTACATAAGCATTCTATAATTCAAATCATAGACCAATAGCGACATGAACGAAATATTATAACTCCATTTTTTTTTTATTAGTCAGTTAACTTCCGAAAGCTAACCATCGCCTTTAGAACCAAATTTGAGTTTCGTCAAAATTAAAGTGATTAGAATATAGACTTTAATAACTTTCGGTCCATCCCCATTGGATGAAATTGTTATGAACAAGTATGAGACTATTAGTGAGAAAATCTACCCATCCAGTTGGAACTGGTTTGGATTGCCTCAGCAATTTCTAGCCTATTCTCCACCCGAGTTGTTTACTTCAACTTTGACAAAAATATCATCTCAAAGAGTGTCCAAGGTCGGGTCACGTTAACATTGGCAACAAATATATAATTATTAAATTTACAAATAGGGATAGGCAAATTTACTCCGACATATCGACATAGAGACGAGCTGAGAGAAATACAGAGGAAATCCACATTGGTAGACTGAGACGAGGTGAGAGAAATAGAGAGGAAATCTACATTAGTAGACTGAGACGAGGTGAGAAAAATAAACAGGAAAACAGAGAGAAAAGAGAAAGAGACGATCGACAGAGAGACACATACAAAAAGAGTACGAAAGAGTATCAGATATACATGCAGACAAAATGAGAGACACATACAAAAAGAGTACGAAAGAGTATCAGATATACATGCAGACAAAATGAGAGACACATACAAAAAGAGTACGAAAGAGTATCAGATATACATGCAGACAAAATGAGAGACACATACAGAAAGAGTACGAAAGAGTGTCAGATATACATGCAGACAAAATGAGAGAGACAAAATTAATTGAAAGTCGCACAGAGAAAACTTGCAATGAGAGGTTGAAAAGAAAACTTAAAGAGAGACACAAGACACTGAGAGTCAGACAGAAAAACGAAACATCAAACAGATCGAGAGATATTGGGACACATTGAAAGACTGACATACAGACAGAGAGATACTGGGACACACTGAAAGACTGACATACAGACACTGACATACAGACAGAGAGATACTGGGACACACTGAAAGACTGACATACAGACAGAGATATAAAGATTTTTGAGACAGTCTTAAAGACAGACTAACAAACAGGAATTAAGTCACAGAGAGAGAATGAGGCATAAAAGTGACTAATATATGCACACTCACAAACCCACTAACACTCCACAAGCGTTTACACATACACGCTCACAAACACTCACAAGCCCAGACTCAATCGGATCTCCTTAAAACATATCGGCCGACGACTTTGAATTTAGGGCAATGATATAAAGTCACATGTTCTTGAGTGTAGGTCTTAACATGTGTGTAGTGTAGCAATTGACAACATTTAACAGACGTGGATAAACACTGCAGATACAACTGTATTATTTAGTTCCATTATTTTCTCTCGAGGACATACATGTGCAGACCACCGAGCGATTGACATTTGTGTCCGGAAGTAGGTCACGTGATTATCTCGGTAGATACTTAATATAGTGCAGTCGTGCTGACTTCCCGTTTTTCAGGTCAAGTGGTAGATGACCTCATTTACTTCACAACGCGCTGGGCGTAGCAGTTCTGCGGATACCTGTCTTTGAGTGAGATTAGTAAATAATTGTCAGTAATGTTAACAATTTCCTCTTCGGGAAAGAAACAGCTTCCGTGGCGAAATGAGCATACGCGAGAGTGCACGCCAAGGGCCCATAATTATGTGACATGAATTTTAGGTATTAAGTTACACCGGTTTTCATCAATGACGTTGCCATCATCTATTCATATAACACACGGTTTATTATATATTTAAATTTCCTTTAGAAGAAATATATTGTTAAACTACCTGCTGTTGTGTTTATTAAAAAAAGACCATTTTGCACGTCTAACGAGAATATTGTTTGTACACGTAAAGGCTTGCGTGATAGAGGTAAATTTCAAATTCATTTCAATCGCAATCATATTAAAAAATTCAAGAATTATAAATGTCATTATAAAATGCAGTGACATTTCGCGTGATACACTTACATTTGAAGAGTAAAATTTTGATTTACTGTTTAATCAATGTCCGTCTCGAAAAATAAATCAGGGTAAAGGTACATTTAAAAAAAAATGCTTATTTTTAATTAGTGCCACAGAAGTATATATGCATATAATGCTTTATTTAAAAAATACTATGTGATTCCCCCCACTCCCACCCCTCGCAAGATACGACGTTCCTTGATGCATAAACAGGAAGCAAACACACACACACGACCGCACACGCACTCAAACGCACGTACATGAACGTACGTACACACGAACTCACAAGACATGCACATAAACATGCATGCGAGTATGCTTCATGGGCACATTGTCTGTGTAACTGATATTCCTTTCCTGTGTCATTATCTATTATTACTTCTCTAACCGCACACTGCCATTAAACATGGCATTTATAATGAATTTCAAGTGGAACTATAATATGATTATTTTATTTTAATTTAGGGATGAACTATCTTATTTCTCTTTCCAAGTGACAGACCCTAATTTAGACTGGCCTCTATCAACAGGGCCTTAAGTGATGACTTTCGCAACTATCTTATTTCTCTTTCCACGTGACAGGTCCTAATTTAGACTGGCCTCTATCAACAGGGCCTTAAGTGATGACTTTCGCAACTATCTTATTTCAGTCACTCTACGGCTACGCCACACTGCAGACACTTCATTACCACAAGAAAATAATGACCTGAATAATTAATTATTTCTTACGCCTCCCCCCCCCCTTCCCCGACTTACACATACACACTGCTAATGGGTGAAAACCTTTTAGAAATATAATCACTGAATGTACTGTCATGTATAATTAATCACTGCATGTGTTGTATCAGGTAAAGTCTCTATATTCTGCATAAGGTATAATAATTGTATTATACACGATAGTGCATACAGTGATTATACCTGATAATGCTTACAATTATTACAACTTACGCAGTATATATAGAATTTATCTGAAAGAATACATGCAGTAATTTTACGTGATAGTACATAGCAGTGATTATACATGACAATTCATACATTGATTATACACGACAATTCACACAGTGATCACACATGACAATTCATACATTGATTATACACGACAATTCATACATTGATTATACACGACAATTCATACAGTGATTATACATGACAATTCATACATTGATTATACACGACAATTCATACAGTGATCACACATGACAATTCATACATTGATTATACACGACAATTCATACAGTGATCACACATGACAATTCATACATTGATTATACACGACACATTGCATAGAGTGTTTATGACTAACAAAACACACAGTGATTACCCATGGCACTGCATAAACGCGAGTCTGTATGAAAGTTTATATAATGATATTTTACACAATATATACAGTAGTTATACCTGACACAATATTGACACAAAGTATAAGGTAATAATACTTGGCAGTTTATACAATGATTACACCGGACACAATACATACATTGATTATACCTGACACGATAATACAGTGATTACACTTGACAGTTTATACAATAACTATATCTGAAAGTACACACAGACTCAGTAGATCAAAACACAGTGTTTCCACTTTGACTTACTACTCAGTGATTGCCCATTAACACATTTCACCTTAAACATTAACGTGATTGCCTCTCGCTCACCCATTACTTTTAAGTCAAACATTCGCACATTAATGCAATGCTAGTCATCACAGCGACTTAGCCTTACCCTTCTATCGACCGTTTCAGTCTACAGGTTATGATGTGCATCCAAGTTAGTTCACACTTGCTAATCTTTATCGACCTCAGGATGTAATAGTCTCCAGAACTGACTGTTGCTCTGAGGAGGATATTGTGTAGAAATAGCGGCCATTTTGTTTCAGTATTGACTGCTGTGAAAGTTTCCAAACCTGTCTCTTGACATGACCGCTAACCTTCACTAAAGTCTATAGAAAGACGATTTTATGTTTGCATTATTTACACTATGAGAGACAGACCTACGTTTAATAAATACTAGTGTTTAAACATGAGAATATGATTAACGTAGAAGACAATTTGCCACATGTTTGCGAGGCATCATATATTCGTACCTCAAGTCCTGCAGATTATTATTTTACGTCTTTGAAAAGTACTTCAAGTCCTGCCGATTATTATTTTATGTCTTTGAAAAGTACCTCAAGTCCTGCAGATTATTATTTTACGTCTTTGAAAAGTACTGAACGCAGTTCAATAAACCCTTCTTTCTTGTCACTTGCTTTCATTCCAAAATCCTTTCCATTTACGTTCGTCTCGGTACAACAGGTCGTGTTTATTTCCGGCCAACAGATCTTTCAAGTCACGCCCATGTCGGTCAAACAGTTCTTTCTTGTCATGTTCATCTCGTTCTAAGAGTTCTTTCTTGCCAGGTTCATTTCAGTCCAAACAGTTCTTTCTGACCATGTTCTTTCTTTTTATCCAAAGTGTTCTTTCTTTGCATGTTCATCTCGTTCTAAGAGTTCTTTCTTATCATGTTCATTTCTATCCAAAGAGTTCTTTCCATATTCATTTCAGTCCAAACAGTTCTTAACCAGTTACATTTCTGTCCAAAGAAATTTAAATTGTTGAATTTTCAGAGTAACCTGACCTCGGGCACTCCTTATGATTATTATTTTTTAAAAGTGTCTGAGTTGAAGTAAACAACCGAGTTGAGAATATGCTTACCTCTAAAACCTCCATTTCATTTATCTAATAAGAACTGTCCTGTGATTTGTATTGACTCTATTGTGTGTTTAAGAGATAGACTGTGTAAAACAGAAATTATTCATGTGATTTCATGGAAATATCAATACCAAGTAATCTATTCCATTGTATTTGTCATTTAATAAATTTACCTTCTTATGCATTTTGATAATCTTATGTTGGAGGCTAACTAAATATAGATTAAAGACGGATTTGTCTTCTTCTTTAGTAAGAAAGTTTCCACCCACGGAATATTGTGCGACAGTAAATGTTTGCCTTTAATGTTGTGGAACAGAGAGTACGTTTACAGTGCCCGCATATCCGCCAAGTGAGAGAGACAAGTGGTGTCTGCTGGAGACTTATTAATAACATAAATTAAGATTCTCATCACTTGTAATTAGTTATGGCTGGTTAATTAATAATAATAATCATAATCATCAACTAAATGGCAATTGCGTCACAAGTTCTTTTTTGCTAGTTCAATTCAACAGTTCAGTATTTGATAGCTCAATTCATCCGTTCTGTTTTGTTAACTCAATACTTCCGTTCTGTTTTGTTAACTCAATTCATCAGTTCTGTTTTGTTAACTCAATTCATCCGTTCTGTTTTGTTAACTCCATTCATCCGTTCTGTTTTGTTAACTCAATTCATCCGTTCTGTTTTGTTAACTCAATTCATCCGTTCTGTTTTGTTAACTCAATACTTCATTGCAAGTCAAACAGACCTTTCTTGTTAGTCCACCGCGTATTCTCGAGACGTTTAAGACCTACAAGACCTACAAGGCCTACAAGGCCTACAAGACCTACAAGACCTACAAGACCTACAAGGCCTACTTTGGTGGATCTATTTAAATTCTGACATGGTACGAGACAGACAGGCATGTTTGTTCGTAACGAGCGTAGTTTAGTATTACAGAACATTTATATCACATTTATATCATATTTATATCACATTTATATCATATTTATATCACATTTATATCATATTTATATCACATTTATATCATATTTATATTACATTTATATTTTAAACAACTAACACGCACATATTCACTCAAATCGAGTTCATCTGCACCCTACAAAACATTATTTTGAGTGCGTTTGCATTATGAAAATATTCCAGTATTCCAGTATCTCCAGTCTGCCTGCATAACGATATGCTGGCGCAAACAGGTCCCCAAAGTAAAGGGCGGAATAAAAGAATGCAGAAGTATCCCCATAGTTTGTTGACCGATCCATGACGAAACACAAGTCAAACACGTTAATAAGAGACCCGCCCCAACGTTAGGCCGTCCGCACTGCGAAAGTTTTGAACACTACCAGCCAGGCAATTATTGTTTAAATTTAGCCATTTATCGTGACACATTTCGATGTAGCCATTTATCATGGCGCGTTTCAGTGTCGTGGCCATGGAGACTTCGAAAGATGATGGACAACCCACATCATTATGAGTTGACGGTATGGAAGTAGTTTCCCTTTGAAACAGGGCTTGACAGAATGTGATGATAATGAGAACTCTGTGTCATTTACGGCTTGAATCGTAAAATGTCGTTTGTTGTCTGGATGCTTTGTGTTTTCCTTGTGATAAATTTCAGGGCCAGGAAGTACAGAGATATCTGATTTCTGCGTGCGTAAGGTTCAACTGAGGCTAGTCATGCGATTCCGGTTATGCATATAATTTTAAAAAAAAATAAATAATACTTTTTAACTCGATAGAAATTGAGCAAGCTGCAACAAAGTAAATAAAATCATTAACAAGTACGAGGACAACAACAAAACAAATAAAATCATTAATAAGTACAAGGACAACAACAAGCAAACAACCGCAAGGAGTTTATACATAATTTTATTTTATGTATAGTTCTGTTTACATTCAATATATTTACAGTTCTGCATCTCTGTCAAGGTCAAGCATTGTCACGCATGTTCCGTAAGAGTCTCAGCGACGTATAAGGGACAGACTAAAGGGCAGAGGTTACTTGTCTAACAAACGACAACTTGAAAAACATTTAATTGTGTTGACGCAGTGCCGTTGACGAAGGTGAACAATGAAAAGGAGTTTGGGCAAATAGAACAACTGTCACGAAGAGAACCCCAGGGCTTTGAGAATTTTAGAGCTGTTTTAAGGTTCTTATCACTAGTTGCAGATGAAGTAGGACTTCAGAAAAGTATAATCAATATCGGTTTCTAGCATTTGTCATATAGGAAGACGTTCTCAGCGTCATCACTATCACTAGTAACTACTAATGACGCACAACAAAAGAGTTATCACTATCACTAGTAATTACTAATGACGCACAATGACAAAGTTATCACTATCACTAGTAACTACTAATGACGCACAATGACAAAGTTATCACTATCACTAGTAACTACTAATGACGCACAACGAAAGCGTTATCACTATCACTAGTAATTACTAATGACGCACAACAAAAGAGTCATCACTATCACTAGTAATTACTAATGACGCACAACGACAGCGATATCACTATCACTAGTAGAAATAATTAGAAAAGTTTTATCGCAAGTTCACTAGGCAAGCAGGGGTTCTGGAAATAATTTCATCACTAGTGTATATAAACTATTGAGACAAACAGAAACAATGACTATGCCTAGAAATGTTTTCTTAACTGCTGGATACATGCTAGTTACGTATGAACTATTAGAAACAATGTCATTACTAGTGCATAATAGTCATATAGGAATTCTGAGAAGGCATCAACATGGTGACTACTAGTCATGAAGAAATGCTAGTTAGAAAGTGTTATCTGTAGCGGCTATATACTAGTCGTGCAAGGATTCTGAGGTGTAGGTTAACAGTACTGGATACATAATTTCATTTAACACTGTAGACTATGAATTGAGTTAAATATAATTATTATCTTTAACTAAGTGTCATTTACACGAATATTTAAGAAAGCGACCTCACGACTGGCTAAATGTCAAGTAGGAAAATGTACTTTAATACTAGAGAATAAAAGTCGAGTATTACATTGTGATTAGAAACACAATCACTACTGGCTGCCTGCCAAGGCTGTATTACGTGGATAGTGTCATCATTAAAGGCTAAATAGTAGGCAGAACAACTTACGACAGTGTCATCACTATCGGCTAAATGTCATGTAGAACTAATTAGGACAGAGTCATCACTACTTGCTAAATGCCAAGCAAAATTTCTTAAAATTGTGTCATTACTGCTAGCTAAAGACAGGCAGCCAAGAAAGGACTACATAAGGTAGTGTTATCACTATTGACTAAATATGAAGAGAACTGCTTAGGACAGTGTCATCACTATTGGCTAAATATAAAGACTGCTTAGGACAGTGTCATCACTATTGGCTAAATATAAAGACTGCTTAGGACAGTGTCATCACTATTGGCTAAATATAAAGACTGCTTAGGACAATGTCATCACTATTGGCTAAATATCAAGAGGACTGCTTAGGACAGTGTCATCACTATTGGCTAAATATAAAGACTGCTTAGGACAGTGTCTACTAATGTCTACAGACAAGGTGTGAATTGTAGTCACGGTATTTACTGCTCTGTACATCTATCAGCAGAGCTGTAACAATCCGGAAGACGACGGTGTAGTTGTGAAGATGAACGCGGGCTCTGACTGACTGTAACAGGCTGGCGCCTGCAGTGCATTCAAGTGCATTACAATGTAAATGACCGCTGTCAGTGAAAGTGCATCTCTTGGCATCTGGTTACGTCGGAATGCACCAGACTGCCGACAAATGAAATGATATGGTAGTTTTGTTTTAGAAGAGTTATTTCAGTCATGCCCCTATCTGCAATCCGTAACTTCATCCAGGCGTGAGATACAACTATTAAGTTTGACAGCACGGAATCCGGAATGAAAGTGAACTAAGACAGCATGTAATCGAATTTACTTGACGAAACCTAAAAACAAATGTCCGTTCCTTGCTGACTTGAGTCTCCCAGAGTGTAAAACAAGATTAATAAATGCTAAACATTCATGCACAGAGATTTTCACAGCATGGCTTTAACTTTAAATCACTCCATGTATTATTAAGTAAATTAACCATTCGCCAGCTGCAGGCCTTTGCCCCATCCCCCAACCGCAACCCGAATTATTTTCATACGACAGCAGATGATTGAGCTAATGATCAGAAGAATGATTTTTTTTAGAAAATTAAAAAAACATACTCACTCAGCTTGCATTACATCAACGATTCTATAATATTCTTTCCTCAAGCGTTTATCTCAACTCAGGCATTTTCAAACATAACCATCACAAGGAGTGCCCAAGGACGGATTACTCTGGCAATTTAACAATCTACATAACAATTTCATTTAAAAATAGGGATAGGCAAATTTACTGTGTCACAATATATATATTGTATGTGATTGTGTGTGTGTGTGTGTGTGTGTGTGTGTGTGTGTGTGTGTGCATACTTTCCTACTAGTACATACATGCATGCATACAAACAAACATTCGACAAACATATATATGTATAATTGCATTTACAAGTACATCTAATAATTGCTAGATTTCGGAAGCAAGAAAAGATAAAAGCAGTTTAGCGCAGATTTTCTTAACATTTTTACAATGGAGGAACCCTTGAAATAATTTTCACTGGTCCCAGGGAACTCGTGCATAAAATTATTATATCTAAGATATTTATTTTTAAAATAATTATCTCCCCTGGACCCCAAGCAACCTCCCGACTAAGAAACCATCGTTTAGCGTATGTACAGCATAATCAAGAAATCTACCGACAGTAAGTACTCTATAATTAACATACATATATCCATTTTCTATAACAACTGCTACATTCTGACCTCTCATGGCGACGGCGCCTTTAATGCTTCTAGGCG
This sequence comes from Sinotaia quadrata, assembly GCA_028829895.1. Classification (NCBI taxonomy): domain Eukaryota; kingdom Metazoa; phylum Mollusca; class Gastropoda; order Architaenioglossa; family Viviparidae; genus Sinotaia; species Sinotaia quadrata. The sequence continues at coordinate 80,889,744 of CM054183.1, read as the reverse complement.
AAGATATTAAGTAATCTCCCTTTAGCATGCTTCAACACACTCTACTGCTTAGGGAAAATTACCTTCACACAGACTTCAAATCAGTTCATTCATGCATGCTCTTCATTAATAGAAAAATAGTAGATGTAAAATAAAACAAGCAACAGTTAACATAATTACACACACACACACACACACACACACACACACACACACACACACACACACACACACACACACACACAGGCCACTGTAACAGACAGACACAAGACCCCAAACGAGAAATGCTGACTGTTGTGCACAGAGTTACCAAACCGAAAACAAAGTAGGAACGCTATTTCTCGTAAGGAAATGATTTAAATGCTCTTATCGGGTCTTCTCTGAGTAATAACGGAATTTTAGTGGTGATCGTTGGCAACACACGTTCGTTGTCGAGATCAGTCACGAGATTCAATGTCGTATTACTGATGTATGTGTACATGTCACGCGTTCGTCGTCGAGATCAGTCACGAGATTCAGTACTAGGGTATGCATACGGAACTCGGTTCTGTCCATTTCTGAGCCATAAACACAAAGGTCAGCCACAAGCAGAAAAGGCCGTTACTTAACATAGAAATGGATTTGCTCAACTACCAATAATGAGGTGAAAGAGAAGGCGAAAGTGGTCGATTTTCGTTCTATTAGCACCGTTAGGTCGCCTCTAAAATTTACATTTAGAACACACCGTTTGTTTGGATTAGTTAAGAAATGAAAAACCATTGTTTACTTTATATTTTTAAAAATAAATAAAACTATTAAATATTGCATTTCCTCTCTCTCTCTCTCTCTCTCTCTCACACACACACACACACACACATAAGGAACGTGGCTCTGAGGCTTTCGATTTAGTATTATTGATAGATGTAAAGTTTATCTAAGCGACTTTTTCTTCACTCCAAGACACACTGCAAGTGACGATCTTAAAACGGTCTTTCAAGAAACTCGTCGTGTCTTGTAGGATCGCAGAATGTGTGCACTACAAGAGAGAGCTCGTGTGCGCAGGAAGTTGATGGAAACGTCAAGTTAGGAATGACGTTGTGTCCATGGTTAACCTTCCAAGTTCTGCAAAGAATTAAGGGTTAGGTTGTTTGGTGTCGACGTCGTGTTCTTTTATTTTTGGATTTGAAGGTTAGGGGGCAACGTACTGTCTTTTAGAATCAAAGTATAGGAGTGAACGTGCCGTTTGCAGACTTAGGGGCTAGGAGTGAACGTGCCGTTTGTAGACTTAGAAGTTAGGGGTGAAAGTGTCGTTTGCAGACTTACGGGGTAGGAGTGAACGGGTTGTCAGTCATTGCATGCGATTCTGATGGCGAAGCGATGTGATTCCTAAAAGAGATTACGCGACTAACTTTACGTCTGCTTTGCACACATCTTCCTGCCTTTGATGGACTCGTAATACGAGACCTGGCAATGTTGTTCACTGTTTTTAAGACATACGTATTCCAGCGAACTAATTCTTTCTTCATGCTGACAGAACCACCGAACGGTTGATTGTTCTACGTCAATCTGTCACGGTGAGAGAGAGAGAGAGAGAGAGAGAGAGAGAGAGAGAGAGAGAGAGAGAGAGAGAGAGAGAGAGAGAGAGAGAGAGAGAGAGAGAGAGAGAACTTTCCTTTCTACGGAGATTGGAGATAAAGCAAAAGTTTATTGTTTAAATCAGCAGAAAGAAAGCCCTCTCTCTCTCTCTCTCTCTCTCTCTCTCTCTCTCTCTCTCTCTCTCTCTCTCTCTCTCTCTCTCTCTCTCTCTCTCCTTTAATGAAATGAAGTTCATCTAAATTCTAAAAACTAGCAATCCTATTTCAATCGTAAATCACCTTTACCGTGCGCACAAAATGAAAAAGAGGGAGAAAAGGCAGGTCTTTTTAAAAGTTTCATTTGTTCGCTGCTTTGAAGACAGCGCCCCCCCCCCCCCCTTCTCATCTAGCCAGAAAATATTTCTACACGCGAAGTGTCACCTAGTCACGTGCACAAAAACGTGCAAAGTCACGTGACATCTGTAACAACTTTCCTGCGACGACAAAAAGAATAAACGGAAAAAATGTCAAACACAATTCACCGCAATAAACAAACTTTATTGGAAAGTCGAACTTAATTGTCAGAATCAAATCACTGTAGAAAAAAAAATCCAGCAATCTTTGGACAAAATCGAGGATATTATGATTTTACAGAAGATCCATTGTGACGCACCGTCACAGCCTGCTCTGTGTTTACAAATGTATGACCTCGAACGGCCGTGTTCACTGTTTGCTTGTCTCTTTCCTTTCCTGGAAAAAAACCTTTTCGTCATCTAATGCGGAGTTCACACAATTCACACAAAATCCGTTGGAGTAGGAATTTGTAACTTTAGGAAATGTGATTAGGGGCAGTGGACTGGACATTCGACATGTACCTAATGACACGTGGATATAGTGGAAAATAAATTGTTCAAACCATTCACTGGATCATGTTGACAATTATCTCCATATTTTCGGCAAAATTACTCGATTGCAGGTGATGAAAATTCATTTAAAAAAAGACGATTTGTATATAAGATGATTTGTATATAAGGATCCTCTTGTTACTGCTTTCAACTATTCAACAACGCATTCGTAATTCCATGCATGTATCGATGCCGAAAGATATTTGATAATCAATAATGGTGATATACCTACCTATTAATCTCACTATGCTAAATATGATCCTAGCCTTTAACTATAATCCTGAATATGACCCTAGCCTTTAAGGATTATCCTAGATATGATCCTAGCCTTTAACTATAATCCTGAATATGACCCTAGCCTAGGTATGATCCAAGCCTTTAACTTAATTAAACATATAATTTTAAAATACTCAGCCTAAGTATATAACTGTCAACCAAGCTATAAATCTAATCACTGGGCGATAAATCTATCTTTATTAACATAGTTTTTAACTGAATTATATACATAATTTTAAAAACAACTCAGCCTATATATTTAACTGTCAACCAAGCTATAAATCTAGTCATCATTAAGCAATAAATCTAGCTGAATACTTATCGAACAACCTAGCTACATACTAACTATGGACATAACTATAAACCTAGCCTTTAAACTTAGCAATATGCCAGCAATAAAATACCTAGTTAAATGCTTGACTATCATTTAAGTTAATATTCTGTCTATGAATCTAACTATTATAAACCTAGCTTTTAAACTTAGCAATAAGCCAGCAATAAAATACCTAGTTAAATGCTTGACTATCATTTAAGTTAATATTCTTTCTATGAATCTAACAATTATAAACCTAGCTTTTAAACTTAGCAATAAGCCAGCAATAAAATACCTAGTTAAATGCTTGACTATCATTCAAGTTAATATTCTGTCTAGGTACTTAACTATAACCCGAGCAATAACCTAATTAAATAGCTAAATATCTAGGAGGCTAACATATTGTCTCCAAACTTAAAAATAAATCTAACAGGCTAGTAATAATCTAGCGAAATGCCCAACTATCATTCTAGTTTTTATTTTAAATAAAAACAACACAATATATATGAACTTAACTAACAATCAAATAATAACCTAGAATAGCGTAGCGATAAATAGAGCTAAATATCTACATCTTATACACAATTAAAAAGAAACTGTGAAATTAACTAAATCCCTAACTATTAACTTAGCAGTAATGTAATAATAAACATACCTAAAAGAATAGGTACCAACCTAGCAACAAAACTAGTTATGAACGGCGTTATAACTAGCGATAAGCAAAGCTAAATTCTTATCAACCTAGTTGCAATTAAACAAAAATAGTTTTACCTCATAGATACAGTTAGCAACTTAGAATCCCAACATAAAAGCAATGAGATTTAGCCTAGCCTCATTAAAAAAGCAACACCACAAATTTAAAATGAAACCGAAAAAACTTAAACTTAAAACGCACGCACGCACATACATAGGCGCGCATGCACATACACACACATACACACACACACACATACACACACACACACACATACACACACACACACACACACACACACACACACACGCACACAGGCACAAAGAAAACGAACCATTTAATCAACCAGACAGTAACTCCAATCCAACATAGTGCAAACAATTATCCAACTAACCAACCAATAAAGAAAAATATTATTTTAACGTGTTGCTTTATTATCTGAAGCGTCAAATAACTATGACACATTCTGTTAAATTTTGAAGGTGTGAATGTGCCCTAAAACTCCATTACTTTTATGTATTGCTTTTGATTTTTCTGCCACTCTAATTAAGAACAAGCATTATCAAACGTATGCCAAGTGACACTTTTTGAAACATACATATTAATTTATTTGTTCAGTTTTTAATGATATCATTTATTATTGTTATATGGTTCTGGTTTTTATTTGCGAGTCCGTTCTTATCGATTACATCTCTTTCCCTGCGGCTGAGATTTTGTATTTTAATCATTTCTTAGCTCCTATTATTATATTACTCTGCGCATGCTATGTGTGATTGTGTGAGAGTGTGATTGTGTGAGAGTGTGATTGTGTGAGAGTGTGAGAGTGTGAACAAATATTGCGTCCTATTCATGCGCACTTGTAAATAGGAGTTTTAGTGTTGGTGTGTATGTATATGTGTGCTTGAGTGCGCGCTTGTTAATTCACATGTCATTGTACTGGTGTGAATGTATAAATGTGCTTGCGTGCGACTTAGTCAATAAACGTGTCATTTTTACCGGTATGTCATGTATATGTGTGCATGAGTGCGACTTAGTCAATAAACGTGTCATTTTACCGGTATGTTATGTATATGTGTGCATGAGTGCGCGCTTGTCAATAAATGTCATTGTGTTGGTATGTCATGTATATGTGTGCATGAGTGCGACTTAGTCAATAAATGTCATTGTGTTGGTGTGTATGTACATTTATGTGTGTACTTGTAAAGACTATGTTAATGTACGTGTGAGTGTGCGGCAGTATACATGTGAAATAAAACCTGCTTATGACTCTGTGTTCAGATGAGACAATTAAACGACCAACCGAAGTGTCTTATAATCCGCGCGCACAAATATGAAATAAAGAAACCGACACTCTTAATATGCATCAATCGTTCAAAATAAATAAACGGCCCACTAAAGACGTCTTAATGTTTCACCTCTACGCGACCCATTTCATGGGGCACTGTGACCACCCCCGACTTCACATGAACATTATTGCAAATACACACGATTTCCAGAATTCAAAACATCTCTCCCGAAGTGCAGAATCCATTTCTGCAGACTTCCTGCTGCGCATTGACTCGTTCATTTCTTCTTCGCTTATCTAAGATTCCACTAACTGCGGCCCGGCACGTCGTTAACGACGCTGTTGCTAAGGAACTGGAAGATGTGATGTAGGATTTCAAGCGCTTGCCGACTAAAGGACACCGATCGATATTGGCGGATGTCGTCAGCATCAAAAATAGCGGGGCAGCAACTAACTGAAAATTGTCTTCTTTATTATTATTTTTTTTTAAAGTTCGCAGTTTGAGAGTTGACCTTTTGGTCAGTCACGTTGCAGGTACAGGCGCTGTAGTCAACATTCTGTGAAGTGATCACATGAGGAGTATTGTGTTTATAAGTTTGATAAAACTGTTTTACCGAAAGTGATCATATGAGGAGTATTGTGTTTATAAGTTTGATAAAACTGTTTTACCGAAAGTGGTGAGGGTGTATAATGTGATTTCGATAAAATAAAATGTAAAATGAATTGGTACGGTGTGGTGTGTGTGTCTGTGTGTGTGTGTGTGTGTGTGTGTGTGTGTGTGTGTGTGTGTGCGTGTGCATATGTATCTCAACGCTTGGATATATAAAAGAACTAGATTGTAAAGTCTCAATAGCTTTATTGACGTGACGTCGTATTATTGTCAAACAGTAATACAGCCTTTAATTTCTTCTTCACCTAGGATTGACACATGAACAGCCAAGATCTGTGTGAAAGTGATTATTTCTCTATCACTGGTGGATTAATACACTCACCGGTCAATGGGGTCTTCGGCCTTTGCAGTCGGAGAGACTAAGTCAAGCCTTAGTAACCAATAATTCGCTAATTACTCTTTGTTTCTAAGTGTTACTCGTCCAGAGCAAATTATCTTCCTGCAATTAATAATAATGCCAGGTTCTTGGAATTCACTCTCACCCCTCACATATTCTCCATAATCCATCTTAAGAGAGGATCATTCCCAAAGTATGACTGACTTTAATGTTATAAGCTATGATCTGCCCCCACCCCTTAAGCCTGCATACTTCCTTTTACTTAATTAATCAAAAGTGGAAAGATGAAAATTAATAAATTGCATTAATATTATATACAAGGAAAACAATCAATAAAATTATATATTCGAAATATACATCAAATATCATAAGGCATAAATTAAAAGTTTAGTTTCACAATTACTCCTATTGTTCAAATACTTCTACCAAGTCCTTTAGACCAACAGTTCATAGGTCTCTCTATTTATAGAAGTGTATTACAATTGAAAATGATTTAATAAATAGGTTACGAATTAGAAATTAGAAATCAAAGGTTATAATCAAAGAAAGTCCATACAGACAATGATACTGAGAGTAGGACACAAAAATCACTTGATTAATTATTCATGTGTACATCAGTGCAGTTCCCATCACAGATATGATCTGGGGAAAACAACGAGAGTTCGATCATGATGCGATGAAGTGGTGCCAGTCACAATATATGGCAAAACACAGACTCACTTCAAATCCTCACACACTGAATGAATAGTTCAGTTCAACAAGCGTGGTTAGACCAAACGTGGCTCTCACAGTTCAATAGAGTGTTAGTCTAAAAGTGGCTCTCACAGTTCAACAGAGTGTTAGTCCAAAAGTGGCTCTCACAGTTCAACAGAGTGTTAGTCCAAAAGTGGCTCTCACAGTTCAACAGAGTGTTAGTCCAAAAGTGGCTCTCACAGTTCAACAGAGTGTTAGTCCAAAAGTGGCTCTCACAGTTCGAAAGAGTGTTACTCTATTGTCACGAATTCCAAGCAAGGGAACAGAGAAGAATAGCATGCAAGACGACACAGTCTTGTGCTTCATTCTCCTCTGCCATTGGGACTCAAGACTTTCTTAAAGTTGCAGGCATCAACCATCAGGCTGCAGACTCTAGACTTCCACTGTCAGGCTCCAGACTTTAGATACCACACTCTAATCATGAGACTGGGAATCTAGTCTTGAAACTGGGAAGACTCTGATGAAAAGTTCCATGCTTGATACTTAGCACTTAGAACAACAAAGAACTGGTTTGTAGCACTGAAAGAATAATTGGTACATGTGTCAGCTCTGCACTAAAAATGTCCGTTAATCCTATCTTGCTTTTATCTTTCTCATACTTTTAATTATACATCTTATTTTTCAGTTATATATTTTCTGACTCAAACATTTCAATGAAAAATAAATAAATATACAATTAATTGTCTCCTTAATTAAAGAGGGTTACAGATGAGAAAAACATATTTACATTTCAATGTGTTTCACTTTAAGAAGAAGAAAAATACAAAATGTAGTTGATAAAATTTACAATTAGATTTACACGTAAAAGTACTTAAATATTCTTTTCACTATAAGATTTTAGTTTGCACAAGTATATTTCTAACTTTTTCAGACATACCTTTTTGCTCTTGACCAATCTGTTTTAACGATTTGAGAAATAATTACTTTGTAATATAAAATTATCAAATCAATACATCCAATTAGATAGGCATACATTTTCTTTGCATATGCTCGCATTGATTTGTGAGAGTATGTTGATATGTTTTGTGCATATGTGTATGTGATACAACGCCACCCTAGCTGTTGGCTATGATTATTATTTAATCATCCATAACTAATTACAAGTGATGAGAATCTTAATTTATGTTATTAATAATTCTGCAGCAGACGCCACTGGTCACTCTCACTGGGTGCTGTAAAGTTTTCTCTCTTCCACAAAATTAAAGACAAATGCTCATTGTCACACAATATTTCCCTAGGTAGAAAACTTCTTACCAAAGGATAAGATAAATCTGTCTTTTAATCTATATTAGTGAGTCCCCATCCACCCACTATCTTTCCAACATATGGTTATCAACATGTGTACTAAGCTCAATCAATTGAACAATACATTTATTAAATTAACAGTCAAATATACATGTAACAAATACAATCAAAAGAGCGCTGACATTTACATAGCTTCACAACAGTGAGATCTACAGCTTGAACAGGAAACGGCACAAAAGAAACAGTTCTATTATTGGAGATCTACAACAAGAACAAGCAAGAATATACAAAACAAAAAGACAGCTGGGACAAGCAAGAATATACAAAACAAAAGACAGTGCTGATTATGGCAATGTACATGCAGAGCAAACAACGACGCAGAAGGGACTGCTATTCTTGATGAAGTATAGCTAGAACAAACAATAACAAAGAAGAGATTGTGCTATACTGTTCATATATAGTTAGAACAAACTATAACAAAGAAGATATTGTTATATTCATGAAGATATATAGCTAGAAATAAACAGTAACAAAGAAGACATTGTGTTGGCGATATATAGTTAGAATAAACAGTAACAAAGAAGATATGATGTTAATCTTGCTATTGTACACCTAGAACTAATAGTGACACAATGATAAAGTGCTATTCCTGAAATTGCAAATCAGTTCTTGAGAGTTTATGTGAAATCATGTTAGTCGTGAGTGTGTATGTGTGTGTGTGTGTTCGTGTGCGCGTGGATACGTATATGCATGTGTGAGTATAAAAGAATATAATAGTTGTATATTATATGCATGTATGTGCAATTGTGAGTGAATGAAACAAATCAGATGAAATCATAAGAGACATTGTGTGTATGGTGTGTGTGCGCACATGTTCCGTGTACCTTTCAATGTGTGCGTTTATTTGCGATAAACATATGAGACCAGGCGTGTGCGTGTGTAGTGTGCATGTGTAGTGTGCATGTGTAGTGTGCGTGTGTAGTGTGCGTGTGTAGTGTGTATGTGTAGTGTGCATGTGTAGTGTGCGTGTGTAGTGTGCGTGTGTAGTGTGCATGTGTAGTGTGCGTGTGTAAGGTCATGTGGTGGAAGGTTGTATGTGTGTGCGTGTGTGTGTGTGTGCGCGCGCGCGTGTGTGTATGTGTGTGTAAGGTCATGTGGTGGAAGGTTGTATGTGTGTGTGTGTGTGTGTGTGTGTGTGTGTAATTTTGTGAGTGTAAGTATGTGTTTTGGAATATATGGTAAGATTGTACATGTTCGCGTACTTGAGTACATGTGTGTGTGATCGTGTGTTTCTCATATTTCTGTTTCTTTAAGGGAGCCAGTGGCTATAGACTGTTTGAATGCCACCAGGCAACGTTTAACAACAGTCATTCGACGTCTGTATTGATGGAAAGAATTCAGTTTTAATCATTGTTATTGCTCTATCCGGTTTTGAACAGCGTGATCGCACTTATTTTTAAGTTTGTCAATATGTAGACATACGTCTATTGCTGTAAGCTTGGTTTCTTACACAAGAGAGATGAAACAAGAACCGCCACTCTTGACCAGGTAGATGTACCTCTGATAGTGTTTACTTGATTTCTGAAATGATAAATGTTAAAAATAATATCAATTCTCCCCCCCCCCTCCTCGCTTCATTTGGATTTCAACGCTACGCAATTCCAGCATCTCGTAGGTTGTATATAACCATGATACAGTACCGGTTTGATACTCTCTGTTGTATATAACCATGATACAATACCGGTTTGATACTCTCTGTTGTATATAACCATGATACAATACCGGTTTGATACTCTCTGTTGTATATAACCATGATACAATACCTGTTTGATACTCTCTGTTGTATATAACCATGATACAGTACCGGTTTGATACTCTCTGTTGTATATAACCATGATACAGTACCGGTTTGATACTCTCTGTTGTATATAACCATGATACAATACCGGTTTGATACTCTCTGTTAACTTCCAGGTTCCAAGGTTGAGAAGGGGTGTGGGGCTTTAATTTTTAACATTTGTGTGTTGTTGTTTCTTTTTGTAAGCAAAGCAAAGAAAGAAAATTATAATAAGCGTCGTAAGCGTTTTTTCACTTTTAAAGTACTTTTAACATAATTCATGTGTTCCTTAATGACAGCAATATTAAAATTATTTAAATACAATTTATGTATTCCATTATGACAGCAACATTAAAAATAATTACTATAATTCATGTGTTCCTTAATGACAGCAATATTAAAATTATTTAAATACAATTTATGTATTCCATTATGACAGCAACATTAAAAATAATTACTATAATTCATGTGTTCCTTAATGACAGCAATATTAAAATTATTTAAATACAATTTATGTATTCCATTATGACAGCAACATTAAAAATAATTACTATAATTCATGTGTTCCTTAATGACAGCAACATTAAAATTAATTACTATAATTCATGTGTTCCTTAATGACAGCAACATTAAAAATAATTACTATAATTCATGTGTTCCTTAATGACAGCAATATTAAAATTAATTACTATAATTCATGTGTTCCTTAATGACAGCAACATTAAAAATAATTACTATAATTCATGTGTTCCTTAATGACAGCAACATTAAAAATAATTACTATAATTCATGTGTTCCTTAATGACAGCAATATTAAAATTGTTTAAGTACAATTTATGTATTCCATTATGACAGCAACATTAAAAATAATTACTATAATTCATGTGTTCTTTTCTGACAGCAACAATAAAAAAACCATTATATAATTCATGTGTTCCTTTAAGACAGGAACATTAAAAATTATTAATATAATTCATGTGTTCCTTTAAGTCAATAACATTAAAAATTATTAATATAATTCATTTGTTCCTTTATTACAGCAACATTAAAAATTATATGTGGAACTATGCCCCGCACCACAGAACCTCGGGGCCTCAGTATACGAACTTATTGTCCTCATTACTACGTTGTCCAACACTATCTTCAAGCTATACATTGACGTTACAACTTTAATTGTCTGTAATTGCTTTTTATGTCAACACAAAACAAAACTCGTGAATGCCCCACCACGAGCAAGAAAATAAATATTCTTTAGTTCGTATAACATTCAAAATCTATAACAATTTTCTCACGACATGTAAAATGCATAACATGTTTCATAGCATGAAAGAGTTGAGTAAGATTTCTACAACATAAAATGCATGATTATATGTGTGTCTTTTCTTCAAAGTTCGTTTTTCTTTTTACTTTTTTTTTTTTTTGGAGGGGGCGTTTGCTTTAATTGCTTCTTTGTCGTTTCTTTGATTAATCTTTGCTGACTTGATTACATTATTATTTTTTTAATAATTTTAATTTTGTTACTGCCTAGTCTTTCAACCTACATTCTGGTTGAAATAATGATGAAAAATCAACTAGAATTTTTACAGGCTGATGTTACTGGTTTTGCACGCGCGTGCGCGCACTCATGTACACGCAAGCTCTCTCGCACACATATGTGTACAACTGTACATAAACACACGTACTATGTTAATGTAATTTCTGCCCGAGCCAGAGAGAGAACCTTGTCAACCTGTCTAATTCCAGTCTTACGAGCAACTGCTTCAATCCGGCCTGGTCAATCATTTCAGCGCCAGTCACGTGACCGGGGTTAAGATCGTGTCTGTGCTCTGATCCTTCGGCCCTGGCCACGCAGATCGCCAGTATTCTCAGAGCGGATCGATTGTGTTAGTGGCGCGAGAGCTAGTGCGCGCATGGCGAAACATGTGGGCAGGCAAAAAATACCCTTTAAACTGAACCCGAAATCTCTGTATTTGGGGAGAAGGGGGGTGGAGGGCTATCTGCTAAGTGTCTGCGCAAGACTGTACAATGTCTGTACAAGCGTCTTATACAAGTGCCTGCCATTCCACTTTGCTATGTGGATCATTTGACCCCTCTTTACCCACCTATCTTGTTTCCTTTACGACTATAACTTAATATATGACTGAACGCACGCCGCCATTGGTAGAATTACACTTCTCCTTACGATCCACAATCAATTTCTATAAAATAAAAACGTCAGTCTCGCTTTTTATGGTGTACCGAATATTTTTGTCTTGCAACCTGACCACCATCATCCCTCCACCCACCTTCCTGAGTCACAAATCGGGCTTTAAGATGCTCAGAAGACAAGATATGTTTATTGCAAATGTCAAACAGTTTCTTGACTAGGAGGGACAACTCTGTTCGATTGTTCTGCTTTCCTTGAACAGTGAGATAACATAGGAAACTTGTGCGTTTGAGGTTCTATTAAATTTGGGCTGGTGATGGTTTACTTCAAACCAGAACAACAAAAATAAAAGATATCTTTTAGCAAAATAAATAACAACATTGATATTGTGATGAGGTTGTTCACATTGACACATAACAGTACAGAAGTTACTGAATCCATCCCTCAAAATATTTTTTGTTGTTTATACATGTAAAGCTGTGGAGTACTTCGTGCCTAACAGCCTGTGGCCTGGCTACTCGTTCTGCGCAAAACATATGAGTGCGAAAAAGTCGCATTAACTATCTGTCTGAAATAGAGTACAGCGTTTCTTTTTCTCGCCTTATCTTTTACGGTGTTGTTAGAGAACTATTTCAAAGCGGCCAGATTGCTTCAGATACTAGCGTGCACAAACTACTTTCGTTTTTGGAGAATTTTTTTCGCTCTAAATTTATTTTGATGTAATCAAGCTCCATTTTAGCGACAGGCAGCATAAGTGTGTTTATGTGTATGCGTGTGTGTATATATGTATGGTGTGCTTGTATGTGAGAGAGACAAAAGAGAAAGATGTATAGGTGTGTGCGTGTATGTGAGAGAGACAAAAGGGAAAGATGTATAGGTGTGTGCGTGTATGTGTGTGTATGTGTGCGTGCGTGCGTGTGTGTGTGTGTGTGTGTGTGCGTGTGTGCGTGAGAAAGGGGAGTATATAAAAGAGCGAGGCAGAACAAAAACGAGCGAGTCGAAATAAACATGGAGTTCTAGGTTTCTTGAAAACCGTTAATTTAGATCCCTGTCTTTCACTCTGGCTCTTCAGTTCCTAATTTCACTCCATATTCTTTACGACTTCCGGTCTTAAGACTTTCGCTCTTCTGACTCCTGGTCTTCTGACTTCTGGGTAAATTCACTCCAGTTTTGTAATACCTAGATGATTTGTCATTGATGTGTGTGTGTGTTTGTGTGTGTATGTGTGTGTGTGTGTGTGTGTGTGTGTGAGAGAGAGAGAGAGAGAGAGACTGTGCTTGTGGAAACTTGACTTTCTTTAACTACAGTGACGTCACTGAAATGCAGTACTAATAGTGACGGTCAGAATGATCATAAACTTGAAGTAACGGACGCAGTTTTGATTTATCTTGACTGAATAGGTAGCATGAAAAAGTGATACACATTTCTTTGAATTCAAGTTACACACTAAATTACATCCCCACTGTGTGGCGTACTGTGTGCATTTTGAGATCTATGTCCACTGCAAGTCATCGGTCCACACCACAGACAGAATATCACACACTTTATGTTACACCACCGTCAGATTAATACAAGAAGAATAATGTTTCAGACTGTGGCGGAGTACATTTGCTGTCCATATATAACTTAATTTTATATATATTGTTCAATCGTCAAACTTACCCGACTTTGGGCATTCCTTGTGATGATATTTTTGAGTTGGAGTAAACAACTCTGATGGAGAATATGCTAGAAAATTGCTGATGTAATCTAAACCAGTTCCAGTTTTAAATTGTAATAGTGCGCTACACAGATTTTGAATGGTAACGGAGACCAAAATCGACTTTAATAATGCACAGTTCAGATTTTGATGATTTATAGGACTCAAAACCGACTTTAAATTGTAATAATTCACTACACAGACTTTAATTGTGAAAATATTTTTTTTTAATATGTTTATGTTCCATTTCCCCCATAATGCATCTGTAAATATTGTCCATTGACTTAGAGCAATAGTATCACTTTTCAACCCTGAAAATGATCAAAGTGTATACACACTGCAATACTGATCGTATGTCCACACGAACAATAATCAATTATCAGTTTTATCAAGATCTTATGCCAACTCTAATAACGATCCTACACCCACTCTGAAAATGATCAATGCACACTATATTTTAATTCTAATACGTGTCCTGTTCCCGCTCAAATAATCATCTTATGTTTATTGTATTAATGATGGAAAGCCCTTTCTCTTAATGATCTTATGACCAATCTAATAAATGAGCTTTTGCTCACTCTAATGCTGACACTAAATCCATTCTAATAATGATTTCATGCCCATTTTAATAAAGGTCTTCTACCCAACCTGCTGTCCCATCTCAAAACATGATATGAAAATTTAAAATAAAGATGGGGTTAAGAGGGACGAAGTTATGAACGAAATGATTGTCACATCAAGTAGTGAACTGAATGATTGTCACAACGAATAATGAATTGAATGATTGTAACATCAAGTAGTGAGCTGAATGATTGTCACAACGAACAATGAACTGAATGATTGTCACAGCAAGTAGTGAACTGAATGATTGTCACAGCAAGTAGTGAACTGAATGATTGTCACAGCAAGTAGTGAACTGAATGATTGTCACAGCAAGTAGTGAATTGAATGATTGTCACAACGAACAATGAACTGAATCATTTCACCAATCTAACCCATTAGGTTCTGGCTTCAATTAGTATCTAGTTGCATGAATAACGTTAATCACTACTTACTACAGTCTTGTATTCAAGTCTTATTACAGTCTTGTATTCAAGTCTTATTACAGTCTTGTATTCAAGTCTTATTACAGTCTTGTATTCAAGTCTTACTACAGTCTTGTATTCAAGTCTTATTACAGTCTTGTATTCAAGTCTTATTACAGTCTTGTATTCAAGTGGTGCTCGCCGACTGAAAGGGTGCCAGAGTCTACTTTTAACCACAGCACAAAAACAAAAAAAAAAACAACCCAACAAAAACGACAACGTTAACGCAGCAGATTCCACGCTGTGAATGACGTTAGGGGGTTGCAGATTGATGAAATATAATTAGTTCTCTCCCTTTCAGTATCCCTAAGATACTCAGTGGTATATTTTCCAAAGGCTAGAAGAAAGAAAGTTCGCTCACAAATTTTCTTTTTGGTCTATATCACTTCATAAGGTTTATGCAATAGTGTTTGAAAATGCAATGTGTGTTTATTTATATTTATTTTTTTAAGATAAGGGGTTAGAATTCTTAACAAAGACAAGTTTTGGGACTTCGTTCATTGTTGTTATGGTCGCCATACTGCTGAGAAAAGTGTAAGTGAACTGCAACGAGCTAAAAGCTTGTAAATTCCATCAAAGAAAAAAACACCAGTGACACCTTTTCTCTATTTTGCGCTTCTTTACTTCAGACGTAGGCTTTACTTGTAGATTCCGTCAGACAACTGAAACCCAGACTGGCTATTATCGTAATGACCTCTGTGGCTCAGATGGATTCACTCTCGTTACCCTCCTCCACACACACAATCACTCACGTACATATATACGCAACACACACACACACACTCATCACGTATATACATATGCAACACGGTTACACACACACACTTACGTATATATACATACGCAACACACACACACACACACACACACACACACACACACACACACACTCACGTATATATACATACGCAACACACACACACACACACACACACACACACTCACGTATATATACATACGCATCACACACACACACACACACACATTCAAATGTACGCACACTTCAACCAGGTCTCCTCTTTCAAACATGCAAAAATTAATTCCTACCAAAACACGATTAGTTCTGTTGACATTTGATTGTTTGATCCACTTCTAATCAACATTTAGTTACAACAACGGTAAATTTCTTCGGTGATAAACAGCTATTGCAACCACAGAGTGGTGGTTTTTTAGACCCACTCTGACCCCAGCAAATATTCCAGTGGAAAAAGAGGGAAACTCTTGGTTGGTCTGAGAATAACAATGTCATAAACTATAGACTTCGTCCAGATCCATGTCTTCAAGCGCTGGCGTTGTCTAGAGAGCTGAATCACAATTTTCCAGAATAAGTCACATATATATTGAAGCATTTCACCGGTAATTAATAAGTATTATGCTGGAAATAATTCAACTAAAATATACTTCACAGCAATTCCTTGTAGTCTGTTTCTCAAAACTGTATTCTGTAGTGCTTTCTGTGTGTCTCGGCTACCCAACAGTCGGTTCGGAAGAGACAAGTTTGCGCAGAATCAATCGAAACAAAACGTAAACAAACTATTACAATTGCACTATCAACCAACCCTCTCCACCCCCTCTCTCCTTTCCCCACCTTACCGTGCATTTATTTTGTTCAGTTCCCAGCACATCTGCCCAACGTTGTCAAGATACGGTTTCCTCGCAACATAAAATTAAAAAAAATAAAAGTTACACAAAAGACAAGAATTTAATGAGTCGATAAAATAACGAGACAGTGCTTCTAATGCAGCGTGCGCAACTGGTATTGGGTACTAAACAATAACATCCCCTACACCAAACAATAACATCCCCTACACCAAACAATAACATCCCCTACGCCAAACAAAGCCACTACAACAACAGCAAGAAAATTGATCAAAAGAGAACAAATAAATGAGTACAATTTACTTCAGCTACAACAGTGATATAGACAAAAGGAGGACACACGAAAGAGTACAATTTATTACAGCTACAACAGTGATATAGACAAAAGGAGGACACACGAAAGAGTGCAATTTACTTCAGCTACAACAGTGATATAGACAAAAGGAGGACACACGAAAGAGTGCAATTTACTTCAGCTACAACAGTGATATAGACAAAAGGAGGACACACGAAAGAGTGCAATTTACTTCAGCTACAACAGAAACATAGAAGGCTATCGTGGGCTGATCGGCTCGGGCTAAGGCTATTTTTAGCCCATCCCTTGAATGGGGCGGCCAGAACTTGATGTAAACATGTCGATAATGTGTGTTGCAGTACCACTTGAAGTTTGTCTTCTTTTTCTTTTCTTTTTTCTTTTTTTTCTTTACTAGCGATTACAAGATCTGGCACACTTTGCAACATATTAGCAACTAACATAGTGTCGGCTAGACTAATACCCCCACTACCCCATTGCATTAAAAAAACCCAAAACCTATCCATTAATCTACGGACATTAAGGTGTTTGTGTGTTCAAATTTCTCGACAAAAGAGCGATAATAACTGCTCATTATAACCTAGCCATCAGAATAACAAGTGCAAACAGGAAACCGCATTTGTTTTCGTCCCCCCCCCCCACCTCCTACCATCAGTCAAAAGGAATGTAATTGTTTTGATAAATGTATTTTTGATTTGTTCTCCATCAATTACCAAACCAAACATGGTATTTGTTTTGTTTAAAATAAGATCTATCTATCTATCTATCTATCTAACTATCTATCACTCAATTGTAGCGAAGTGTCATGTAACGCTATTGTTCATTAGTCATGTCTCAGTTTTAAGGTGTAGGAGTAAAACAATAGTCATGTCTCAGTTTTAAGGTGTAGGAGTAAAACAATAGTCATGTCTCAGTTTTAAGGTGTAGGAGTAAAACAATAGTCATGTCTCAGTTTTAAGGTGTAGGAGTAAAACAATAGTCAGAACAAATACCAGAACCATCGCTCCAATAGCAACCAAAGTCGATTACTTGCATCGTTATCTAGAGGCGGATTATTGTATTTAGCCTAAGAGCATCTGAACTTATTGCATGAATACAGATCAATCCAGAAATTATTTATTTATTATTTAGATGTATCTTTCCTATCTTGATAGATTTATTTCAGATCTGTTATGTTTGTCGTGTTAAGAAAGTTCTTCATAAAAATAGTGATCATTGTATTATGACTCACCATGACCCCCGAATGAAGAAAATGAGATATTACTTCAACTGTGACGTGTATACAACGTCAACAAACTTTTTGTCCAAGACTACTATGTGTATCAACTACTTGATAATAGCGCCCACCCGACATAGTACAACGTTAGGTGAGATGTTTAGTAGATTTAGTAGTAGAGATGTTAATTGATTTAGTAGTAGAGATGTTAATTGATTTAGTAGTAGAGATGTTAATTGATTTAGTAGTAGAGATGTTAATTGATTTAGTAGTAGAGATGTTAATAGATTTAGTAGTAGAGATGTTTAGTAGATTTAGTAGTAGATATGTTAATAGATTTAGTAGTAGAGATGTTTAGTAGATTTAGTAGTAGAGATGTTAATAGATTTAGTAATAGAGATGTTAATTGATTTAGAAGTAGAGATGTGTAGTAGATTTAGTGGTAGAGATGTTTAGTAGCTTAGTAAAAAAAAAAATAGTGTATGGCACTTTCTCTATTGTTTGTATTGTTTGATGTATTTTGAAAAATAAATTGTGCACATTCCCAATACGCTTATATTCACATTGAGCAGAATTACATATACATGTATAACTATGCCTAACACTCACACAGAACAGAATTACAACTATTCCTAACACTCACACAGAACAGAATTATAACTATGCCTAACACTCATTCATAACAGAATTAAAACTATGCCTAACACTCACACAGAACAGAATTATATCTATGCCTAACACCCACAGAGAACAGGGTTATAACATTGCCTAACACTCACACAGAACTGAATTAAATCTATGCCCACTCCTTAACAATTGCACCGAGTTCATTGTTCTATGCATTTCCTCTTCACTGTGCAGGAAATAAAAATAATTTAATTTAACAAAGTTGGGATGTTGGCATTTTTATTCCTTTCCTTCGGGCCTAAAGCTCAATTAAAATTGATAAAAGAGGAACACTTGAGATCTTGCAGAGTTCATTCCGATGTTTTAAGCAACTAAAGCTCTTTTTTAAAACTCTGTAGAGACTCATTATTTGTTTCCGGTCTTAAATGAAATACTTAAAATGAAACAAAACTGCTTTCCTGTAATATAAAACTCGCTCCCATTAAAGAAAAGAAATAAATCACAAAGAAAGCAACCCAAAACTTCTCAAATTTTCAACTCTGTTCACCAGTGTATTCGTTTTATGCAATAATTGATAACATTCCACGATTACTAGACATGTTCACATAAGTAAAAGTCTTCGATATAGTTCATGTAAAGGAATCTTATTACTAGAGATATAGTTCATGTAAAGGAATCTTATTACTAGAGATATAGTTCATGTAAAGGAATCTTATTACTAGAGATATAGTTCATGTAAAGGAATCTTATTACTAGAGATACTCACATGAATGACACTCATTATGAAAGATGTAAACATAATTACTAGAAATACTCACATGACTGACACTCATTATGAAAGATGTAAACATAATTACTAGAAATACTCACATGAATGACACTCATTATGAAAGATGTAAACATAATTACTAGAAATACTCACATGAATGACACTCATTATGAAAGATGTAAACATAATTACTAGAAATACTCACATGAATGACACTCATTATGAAAGATGTAAACATAATTACTAGAAATACTCACATGACTGACACTCATTATGAAAGATGTAAACATAATTGAAAAGTTTTCATACTAATCTGATGAAAGCATATAAAGAACGCCTGGATAACATAGTCACCACTATTGTAATAGAGGATAATGATACCCCTGTACCAAATGCCAAATCCATACCACACCCAGGTTTAACAGATGAAGAAACTGTTAAAGACGTTATTTTAAATACTTACTAGTCCTTTAAAGTGACTAAGCGTTTGCAAGTCCTGTACAGTGAGTATTAGCTATCTCTGTAAAGTGAATATATGCTAGTCCTGTAAAGTGAGAATAGCCTAATCCTGTAAAGTGAGAATAGCCCAATCCTGTAAAGTGAGAATAGCCTACTCCTGTAAAGTGAGAATAGCCTAATCCTGTAAAGTGAGAATAGCCTACTCCTGTAAAGTGAGAATAGCCTAATCCTGTAAAGTGAGAATAGCCTAATCCTGTAAAATGAGTATGTGAACGCAAAATGTTCTTTAAAACGAGTGCGCCAAAGTACCATTGTAGTCTTTGAGTTACTTGACAGTTAACGCCCATTTTTAGCATTATCTAGAACATTGAATTTGTTGGCATTTTCTCACGCCAGGTCATCCACTTTTTAAAATAACTGTAGGGCCCATATGTTTAGAGTAATACATTCTGCCTTGGTCCAAAGATAATAGAAGAAAACTAACTGTAGGGCCCATATGTTTAGAGTAATACATTCTGCCTTGGTCCAAAGATAATAGAAGAAAAGGACAACCTGATGAAAGTAGTGAAGGGGTGGGTGTAAAAGTGGGAATACTTTTAGATGACTAACCTCATGCGTAAAACATAAATGATTAATTTATAGGAAAGCTAAGATATTTGGTGAATTTGGTGAATCACCGCGTGTTTTGCTTTTGAATGGAAGTCCCGTGTGCATTGAAGGTAACGCCTATTCATTGGTCAGTGCCACTCTCTGCCCTATCTCAGCAGCCTCGTTACAGTTCCAGCCTCGTCACAGTTCCAGCCTCGTTACAGTTCCAGCCTCGTTACAGTTCCAGCCACGTCCCAGTTCCAACCACGTCCCAGTTCCTTACATAATTAAGTATTAATAACACGAGCAGATTCCCCAGGAACGCTACCTCTCTCATTTCTCTGCGCTTAATTGCGTCAAGTCCGGAAATAAACACGACAATGAGTCTTGACCAAAAAAAAAAAAAAATCGATTGACACAGGCGAGCCAAGAAAGGCAAGTAATTTAGTGACAGTTTGCCAGAATGCAAAGATTTGTTTATAAGTACTGTGTGTGTGTGTGTGCGGGGGGGGGGGGGAGGTTGTTATTGTTGGTCCTTGTAACGAGCAGCCTACCGCCAGCATCTGACAGCCAACTGGTAAAATCACGAGGAAGTGGCACGACCCGCACGAATCAAGATCGGATGAGATTCGGATTGAGTTGTAAATAAGTCAACGATTGGCGGCTCGACGTCACACGTAGTGAGAGCTAAGGATTCAGAGTTAGACATTACACTCTCTCTCTCTCACAAACACACACACACACACACACACAAACACAAACACACACACACACACACACACACACACACACACACACACACACACACACCAAATGCAGTGTAGGATAAGACGTGAGTAAGATAATGCGACAATTACATCATGTCAGCTCTCTCTCTTTCTTTAGTAGCACACACACACACACACACACACGAGACACATTTCCTTGGCAATATAATTTACTTAGTGCTTCATTTATTAGTCAGTCAATACAAAGTTATCACAGTCTCCTTCGCAAGACAGTTCAGTGTTTCACTTATTAGTCAGTGTTTAGCATAATTATTCTGTATAGTTTTCCTTCGTATTGTCACAATCAGTGCTTTATTAGTCAGTGTTTAGCATAATTATTCTGTATAGTTTTCCTTCGTATTGTCACAATCAGTGCTTTATTAGTCAGTGTTTAGCATAATTATTCTGTATAGTTTTCCTTCGTATTGTCACAATCAGTGCTTTATTAGTCAGTGTTTAGCATAATTATTCTGTATAGTTTTCCTTCGTATTGTCACAATCAGTGCTTTATTAGTCAGTGTTTAGCATAATTATTCTGTATAGTTTTCCTTCGTATTGTCACAATCAGTGCTTTATTAGTCAGTGTTTAGCATAATTATTCTGTATAGTTTTCCTTCGTATTGTCACAATCAGTGCTTTATTAGTCAGTGTTTAGCATAATTATTCTGTATAGTTTTCCTTCGTATTGTCACAATCAGTGCTTTATTAGTCAGTGTTTAGCATAATTATTCTGTATAGTTTTCCTTCGTATTGTCACAATCAGTGCTTTATTAGTCAGTGTTTAGCATAATTATTCTGTATAGTTTTCCTTCGTATTGTCACAATCAGTGCTTTATTAGTCAGTGTTTAGCATAATTATTCTGTATAGTTTTCCTTCGTATTGTCACAATCAGTGCTTTATTAGTCAGTGTTTAGCATAATTATTCTGTATAGTTTTCCTTCGTATTGTCACAATCAGTGCTTTATTAGTCAGTGTTTAGCATAATTATTCTGTATAGTTTTCCTTCGTATTGTCACAATCAGTGCTTTATTAGTCAGTGTTTAGCATAATTATTCTGTATAGTTTTCCTTCGTATTGTCACAATCAGTGCTTTATTAGTTAGTATGTATTTAACATAAATATTCCTTACAGCTTAGTGATGCTGTCATTAAGAAAATTAGTTTACTATTGCTTTCCTTGGAAATATCTTTTAATCAATAGCCAGTAATCTATAGCCAGTTCGAAAGCCAGTATTTAACAAAATTAGGCTACTATTGCTTTCATTGGCAATTTCATTTAATCAGTGTTCCGTTCGATAATTAATCAGTCATTAACAAAATTAGTTCACCATAGATTTCCTTCGCAATATCATTAATTTGCTGTTTCATTCGTTAGTCTGTCATTAATAAATGTTTTCTTAATACAGTTTTCCTTAGAAATATTATTTGATAAGTGTTCTGTATTATTCGTTAGTCAGTCATAAATTAATTATATTATTTGACAATATAATTTAATTAGTGTTTTATTTGTGAGTCAGAGATTCATTTATTATGCAATGAAAACAAATTCAATGTCTAGTAAACAAAATTTTAATAAAATCTAATGCATTCGTAAACTGCAATGTATTTTCAGGTTTGAAGGTTATTCTCAATCTAAGTCAGGATTTTATGAAATGCATTCTGACGGCTGTAATTGGTTTTGATAAACATTTATAATCTTCTCATGTCTGATGTGACAACGTAGAACTGGAACAGAAATCCAAGTTTAAAATTAAAAAAAAACTATTAATGCAGATAATCGCACGGCAAATTTATCAAAGCTGAATTTTGACAACAGTTTTTCCTTCAGACGTTTTCCTTATGACAATCTCGTTTTCACGTGTTGCAGCACGTGCGCTCGCGAGGGTGAATAGCATAATAAATCTCAGTGACGTTTTATGTTCACAAGGCCATTACTTTTAGTGCTGCTGTTCACTGCAGTAATTCAGCGGTTCTGGCTTTTGCTGAAGGACAACTATTACGCGAAGAGTTAATAAAATTTGCCCGACGACAAGGATTTCAAGACTGAGTCTGGGAAGTGTACTTTAAATAGCTCGCCCACAACCCAATTTCTGGTTGAAAGTTAATTAAACAGAAAAAAAAGTAAAGAATTAAGCTCAATGATTCATCCATCTGTCAACACACACGAATGGATGCCAGACGAACTTGTTACCTGTTTGCTTCTTAAATACACACAAAAACATACACTTCCATACACACGAACACACACACTTCCATAAACACGAACAAACACACTTCCATACACACCTCCACACACACTTCCATACACACAAACACATACACTTCCACACACACTTCAATACACACAAACACATACACTTTCATACAAACAAATGCATATACACACACTGAATAAATGTTAGACGTCTGCCCGATTGTTTACTGAACATACACTCGCTCATTCTTTCTCCCCCCTCCCCTCTCTCCTCCTCTCTCATAAGTGTCCAATCATTAGTTACTGCATGACCGGGACTCAGCACTTAGATTAAGAGCTTGGAAGGCAATACTAGACTGAAACGTCTGACTTCACAAACGCAACACGTGCGTAAGTGATGACATCATTATACACATACTGACGCTATTCTCAGAACATTACTTAGGCCAGAGAGATTTCTTGCACGCTGCAATTCCAAATTGACAGGGTCCAGTTTTTATAGTTCTTTCTCCGTGTGACGACACCGTGTATTGAACAAGCTCAGTCTTGGTTTCT
This sequence comes from Sinotaia quadrata, assembly GCA_028829895.1. NCBI lineage: Eukaryota > Metazoa > Mollusca > Gastropoda > Architaenioglossa > Viviparidae > Sinotaia > Sinotaia quadrata. The sequence goes on along the minus strand of CM054183.1, from coordinate 80,865,880 downwards.
AAGATATTTAATTCACACACAAACCCGGAGATTTAATTCACACCCAAACCCGAGATTTAATTCACACCCAAACCCGGAGATTTAATTCACACCCAAACCCGAGATTTAATTCACACCCAAACCCGGAGATTTAATTCACACCCAAACCCGAGATTTAATTCACACCCAAACCCGGAGATTTAATTCACACCCAAACCCGGAGATTTAATTCACACCCAAACCCGGAGATTTAATAAGAGAGAAAAATGCAACACCGTACATACAATGCCACAAACAAACACACGAGACGCGTATATGAAGACGCCATTAAACGGTCAACTTTTTTAACACTCAGGGTTGAGTTGTCTGCAGAAAGTACTGCGTACCAACAAAAATTATTACTGAGAAAGAATCTGGCATCACTATGTGCATTTCTTTGCCGTCGATATGAGGTAACTATAGTATTTCAGTCTGACAGGGCTTTATCGGCACATAGACAGGGAAAGAAGGCTGTCTTCATTACCATGTTCCAGACTTTAAGCGGCTCATAGACAGGGAAAGAAGGCTGTCTTCATTACCATGTTCCAGACTTTAAGCGGCTCATAGACAGGAAAAGAAGGCTGTCTTCATTACCATGTTCCAGACTTTATACGGCTTTTTTAAAGGGCAATGACGACGAAGCCTGACGGAGACTGACGAATAAGGAATGCAATTTGCACATGCTACCAGATGTGAATGGAGATTTTACTTTATGTGTACGTGCTTTTTCAATTGGATAGATCTAGTTAGACCTTGGATCTGAAATTACTGTGCGTACTTCGTTTCATGGAATTCGGCCATGTTTTACCCTTTAAACTACCACAGATCGATTTCTTCTCTACATTTGTTTAATGTCATTTTCACTAGAATTAATTTTTTGTCTCTATCCACGTGCTAAATGATATAAAATAGGTTTGTTTGTTTGTTTGTTTGTCAGTCAATATTAAGCTCACCGCATCTAAAATATTTTGTAGAATATGTTTCATCTAAATTTATTTGGTTGGTAGGTTGCAAAGTTGGTTAGATGGTTGGTTGTTTGCAGCTTGGGACGGACTTTGTAATTAAAGATTTGCTTTTGTCTCATCTCCACTGTGTGAATGATTATTTTGTACAGGAAATTTACATTCAACGAAATCTGCTTTGAAAAATCACAGCGTAGCGCCTTTCTTTGAGTGCAAAGAACAGCTGAACACTTTCCATTTAATTGTGCAGCATGTCAAACTGACATTCGTCATGCACTACGACCTACACAATCAGCCTTTTGCATGCTCGGGACGGAAAGACACCATTTACACTTCTCTCTTTATCATACTGCGTTCATAAATATTTAATTTAGTTGCATGATTTGACAAGAAAATTAATATTTTGTTATCAAGATGAATTTTGTTCCACTAATAGCCGAGTGTGTGTGTGTGCGTGTGTGTGTGTGTGTCTGTGTGTGTGTGTCTGTCTGTGTGTGTGTCGGTGTTGGTAAAAAATAAATTACAATTATTAAAACCAACAAAAGATAAACTAGCGCCTAGAACGATATCGAAATTGCTCTGTAAAATCACAAAGACCAAGTGAAGGGGAAACTAGGTCAACCGCACAAATGAACTCAATTAATAGATTTAGGTGTTTTTCTGATAACTTTATTGAAATTTAAAAGCCATAAGTCCGTTTAGATGTTTGGGTACTGCAATACACGCGACCAAAACATATGCCGGAGAGATTTTCGATGTTACCAATGAATGCAAACAAGCTTAATGACAAAACAAAACAGAGGACTAAAACGCCACTCCTTTATGTTGAATGTATGACACTTCACAACACAGAGGACTAAAACGCCACTCCTTTATGTTGAATGTATGACACTTCACAACACAGAGGACTAAAACGCCATTCTTTTATGCTGAATGTATGACACTTCACAACATAGAGGACTGAAAAACCACTCTTTTATATTGAAGGTATGGCACTTCACAACATAGGGGACTAAAAAGCCACTCTTTTATATTGAAGGTATGACACTTCACAACATAGGGGACTAAAAAGCCACACTTTTATATTGAAGGTATGACACTTCACAACATAGGGGACTAAAAAACCACTCTTTATTGAAGGTATGACACTTCACAACATAGGGGACTAAAAAACCACTCTTTATTGAAGGTATGACACTTCACAACATAGGGGACTAAAAAGCCACTCTTTTATATTGAAGGTATGACACTTCACAACATAGGGGACTAAAAAGCCACTCTTTTATATTGAAGGTATGGCACTTCACAACATAGGGGACTAAAACACCACTCTTTTATATTGAAGGTATGACACTTCACAACTGGAAACCAAGCTCTGTGCGAATGTTTCGTGCTATTTCAAGTAAAACAAAGAAACGACCTTGACTGGAATATAGCCATAATATTTTACCATTTTGCCATTTTGTTTCGTGCATTATCGGGAACTTTGGTTCTATTTCACCTTGAATCCTAAAATAATATTTATAAAATTTGCTGTCTACTTAAACGTTACCTATTCCCTTGGTCTTTAGTTTTGGTCGCAACCAAGGATGAAAATGGTACAGTGTTTTATCGCCAATCAGAGAAGACCAATAATTAATAGACCTATGCAAAGTTTGCAACAGAAAAAGCTATTGGTAGGCCCATTTTCTAGCCAATCGAATGTGCACCAAAACACAGAACCAACAAGTCCACTCTAACATGCATGGCACCGAAATGATGTTTCAACATGTATAAACATGGTAGAACAAACCCTAATCCATTGCGTTGTCGAAAACCAGCATTCATTAAGTCAGTAATAGTAGGCGGAGATTACCAAGCAAGCAAGCAAGACAGAGTTACAGCTATAGAAGTTCTGGACTGAGCCTCAAAACAACAGCAACAACAAGCTGAATACAACATAACTGCCATAAAGGACCTTGACCTTAACCAAGTCAACGAAAGCAATGTCATAGGTCGACTACTTCAGTCCGCATTACGAAAGGTGGTAAAGCATAGTCACATGAACGTATTGCAACCACTTTCTTCTTGGAAAAATGCCAGCAAATCGAAGCCCCTTCTGTTTTTTTCATTTTACTGAGGGCAAGAAGCACGAGGGGGTAAAAACAGCATGATTGCTGCTAAACACACATGGTAGTTTTCTCAGCCAGTCAAATCAAACTTGAGAATACTAGACATACTTTTTCTCAGCCAGCCAAATCAAACTTGAGAACAGGTAGACACACTGTTTGTTGTCTACATTTCAGACGAATTAAAGTAATTAAAATAGTTAATAGATTACTATGTTCGAAAACCTTCTCACTGACAAAATGTAATAATATTTAACAGGAGAAACTGTAAACAAACTGCATATTAATCATTAAATTGTTACTTTCATAATTTCAAATATAAATATTTAATTAATTCTGGCTAGCTTGTTGTATGAGTTCATTATAGATTGCTTGTCGACAGATACTAAATGTGTCTGAAGGGATTCAACACGCTCTCATTAAACTGCCCGTCTCAAGTACTTGCAGTTTTGACTAATACTCTCTTTCAGTGTTTTGCCTTTAGAGTAAGCTGGGCAAAACTTGTGAGACTGTTCAAACAGCCACTTTGAACTACTTGCTGCAAGACATCAACCGTCATAGTCTGTACTTTGGTGTGTTATCCCAATCCTGTTTCTATGTTTCTTTACCGTTCTATGATATAGAAGCTGCCTGTCCTTAAATAATACACACACACACACACACACACACACACACACACACACACACACACACACAGACATACATACACACACAGACATACATACACACACAGACATACATACACACACATACATACACACACAAATATACATACATACATACACACACATACATACACACACATACACACACACGCATACATACACACACACATACACACACACATACATACATACACACGCATACATACACACACACATACATACATACATACACACACACATACACACACACATACACACACACATATACATACATACATACACACACACACATATTTATATTAAAACTAATCTGTAAACGTGACGCAAGTTTGCATCTTAACGATTGGGACCTACACGGTAATAGTAACGTCCACACAGTATACCCTCCCTCAGTCCACCAGTATACCCTCCCTCAGTCCACCACAGTCTTGTTTCGCCAAGGTAAGTATCCTGCGCTAATCTGTCACTCTAAAACCTTATCTTCTGACTGTTCTGCAGAATTTATTTTGAGCTAAATTGGTTTATGTTACTGTCAGACTAGAGCGTCTTCTGTTTATGAATGTATAATATGTGTGTATGTAAACGTGTCGTGTGTGTGTGTATGTAAACGTTCTGTGTGCGATTGAGTATAAATGTGTAGTGTTTGTGTGTACGTGTGTAAACATGCTGCGTGTATGTGCGTTTGAGTATAAATGTGTAGTGTTTGTGTGTGCGTGTGTAAACATGCTGTGTGTATGTGCGTTTGAGTATAAATGTATAGTGTTTGTGGTGTGTGCGTTTGTAAACATGATGTGTGTATGTGCTTCTGAGTATAAATGTGTAGTGTTTGTGCGTGTGTAAACATGCTGTGTGTATGTGCGTTTGAGCATAAATGTGTGGTGCTTGTGCGTTTGTATGTGCGCGTGTAAACATGCTGTGTATTTGTGCGTTTGTGTATGTGTTTGTAAACCTGTTGTGTGTACGTACGTTTATATGTGTACACGTATTGTTTACGTGTGTTATTTTTAAACGTGTTGTATTTACGTTTGTGTATGTATGCAAAAGTAATGTGTGTAAATGCATTTTTGTGTGTGCGTGTACAAACATGTTATTTGTGTACTTGCTTGAGTGATTTGTAAACGGGGCATATGTTTGTATGCTTTGTAGACGTTATGTGTGTACGTGCGTTTGTGTGTGTGCATGTGTAAGCCTTTTATGTGCACGTGCATTGGTGTGCAGTGATACGTGTAAAGCCTGACGCAGAGATTCAAAGTGCTGAAGCCAAACTATAACTAAGGTGCTGGCAAACAAATTGTCGAAACCAAATGGTTATTCAAGTAAGAAAACTCTTATTTTAAATATGAAATTTATATATATCGTTATCTCTAAAATAAAATATATCTGATAAAAGTATAGAAACAAAAATATAATGTTTATTTCTGAACAGAAACACCTCCTAGTATTATATTCGATCATATCAACAAAAAACTTGGCAATTTAATTAATAAATTAGCAATGAACGTTTTCTCTTAGTCAGCCGTATTTCAGAGATGCTGAGTATTCAGTTAATTTGGACTTCATCTAGCTAGAGGATTTAAACTGTATCTGTGTCTATCTATCTATCTATCTATCTATCTATCTATCTATCTATCTATCTATCTATCTATCTATCTATCTATCTATCTACCAATCTCTCTCTCTGAATACTTAATTACATTCCACCCTCTGTCAAACTCTTAAATTTGCTATTTAATTGGCCTCCAGTGATAATCACATAATTTTCTTTCTTCCACCCCAATCTCGTTTCACTAAATACTTTAATTATTATTTGTAAGTGATCAAAGCTCGTTGGCACATCGAAACTTCTGTTCTAGCCAGCTTGATATGCAAAATCACACATTACTCTGAAATAATGTGAGTTCATTTCATTCCGGCGCCGGAACTCAGCACATTTTTGGACGGATGCTTTCTCCAAGGTCGTCTTTTAGTGCAGCGGAGCGTCTGGCTGCGATAGTTTTTATTTTCTGTGGCGCCGTTATTGTGCTATTAATATACACTTTTATGGGAATTACGTGTGACAGAGCATAAACAAATCACGTCTGTAAAGTGGAAGAAGTAACAGGCTACATGTCTTTGATACATGTCTGTTAGTATAAAGAAATCACGTTTGATACATGTCTGTTAGTATAAAGAAATCACGTTTGATACATGTCAGCATAAACAAATCACGTCTGTAAAGTGGAAGAAGTAACAGGCTACATGTCTTTGATACATGTCTGTTAGTATAAAGAAATCACGTTTGATACATGTCAGCATAAACAAATCACGTCTGTAAAGTGGAAGAAGTAACAGACTACATGTCTTTGCCATTTCTACTTGCGAAACGATATTGTTGGCTCGTGGACTGGATATTGTTGGCTCGTGGTCTGGATATTGTTGGCTCGTGGTCTGGATATTGTTGGCTCGTGGTCTGTATATTGTTGGCTCTTGGTCTGGATATTGTTGGCTCGTGGTCTGGATATTGTTGGCTCGTGGTCTGGATATTGTTGGCTCGTGGTCTGGATATTGTTCACTCGTGGTCTGGATACTCGTGTCTATTAGTGGATTGGAGTGTTGGATTCTTGTCCTTCATTTATATTCCTTTCGCGAAGTAGGGTGTTTGGTTCCGTGTCCTTGGCATATGCCTTTTGGTGGAACAACAACTTTGTCAACAAGCTCTGGTTCTATCCTCTCCCCACTCTCTCACCCCCAGATCTATACGAATAAATACTGTGCAATAATGAATTAACAGCGTTGCAGACAACTCTGATGTAGAATTAGCGTGGAATCAGATTTCTATACAAGAAGAAATGGAATAAAAGAAGTGAACATCTGTCGCTATTGATAAGAACCCATTCCGACTCCGACAAGTGACACTTGTGCTCTTGGCTGGTATTTGCGTTGTGTGTCTGGGTTCTTCCAGCGAACAACATAGCTCCTTAGTCGGTTTAGCGAGGAGCTGTCCCCTAGGGGATGATCTCGCTTCAGTGCCGGATACAACAATTGAAAAATAATATTTGGACAGCAATCAACATGTACGTATTTGTGCTAGCACTGCAACAAAATGGCGCCTTTCGTACTTAAATTTGTCGGAAGAGCACTAACAAAATATAAAACACAGGAATATACTGATTTGCAGTAGAAAGTGTTTGTTTAGAATGAGATACTTTAGTACGTTTATTGATTTGCAGTAGGAAGTGTTTGTTTAGAATGAGATACTTTAGTACGTTTATTGATTTGCAGTAGGAAGTGTTTGTTTAGAATGAGATACTTTAGTACGTTTATTGATTTGCAGTAGGAAGTGTTTGTTTAGAATGAGATACTTTAGTACGTCTATTGATTAGAGTGAGTCTGTGATCACTAGCAGATTGGATAGGTGGGTGGGTGGAGGGCTGTTTTATTTATCGGTCCCATTGTTTCTTCTGTGTCTACGATTTCGGCCGTGATTATGGAGTGGAGAGGGTGGAGCTTGAAAACTGCGATGGCACAGTGCGATTGGCGTGTGGGACCTGTTCCTGAGTCCGTCATCTGTATATGCGTGCTTAGGATTTGGACAGTGCGTTTGTATGTGAGTAAGGAGAGTGTGCTAAATCTGATGTGGACTTTTTTGTCCTTGATTGTTGGTAGCAATGTTGTGTCGGAGTTGATGGTTGTACCTAATATGGGAGAGGTTGTTTTGGCTGGTGGTGTGTCTGTGTGTATATCTGCCCGTTGAATCAAATCAGTTTGTTTATGAAGTGTGATAGAAGTCGGTAACTGTTTGTCCACCTGTTTTGTTATTCCTGATTCTCGCTGTGTTCATTCTATAACCACGACTATTTCATGTTTCGTTATATAACCACTACTATTACATGTTTTGTTATATAAACACTACTATTACATGTTTTGTTATATAACCACTACTATTTCATGTTTTGTTATATAACCACTACTATTTCATGTTTTGTTATATAACCACTACTATTACATGTTTTGTTATATAACCACTACTATTTCATGTTTTGTTATATAACCACTACTATTTCATGTTTTGCTATGTAATGTTGTGTTGACGTTTGTCATGTGTTGCATTGTTTGCCCATGTTTAAATGTTTGCTGTTCATTTCCATTCTTGTACTGTTAGCTATCCTATGATTACACGTATTTTAACGTGTGTATTTGTGTGCGCGCGCGCATGTGTGTGTTTCGATATCTTTTGGACGTAATCAGTTTTTCTCGCTGACGGAATTATCAGCAGATTTTGTGGTCGAACTGATGATAGAGCCTGCAAGGGAGATATTCTTTCTTGTTTTCTCTCTCTTTCTCTCTCTTACTTTTTTACCTGGACAGCTTAGAGGTATGGGTACTAAAAGGTCGAGTTGACTGACAGTCTTTGTACCACTAGAAGCGACTGTCAGTGGTGTGGTTCAGGTGGTACCTGAGCTCTGGTGTATGAATCACGCGGATGGCGCCGTCGGCTTCCGTATCACCATAGTAAGCGTCGTTCATGTCGAAGTAGAATCGCGGTTATTTGGCTGAGTTCCCCGTGAGTTCTGTTGATGTCATCATATCGGCGTAATGTATGCTGGTTGTTGAAGGTTGCAGACTGCCGACGGGACCCCTACTGGGGCTTGTTTTTGTTATGACGCGGCGCGTGGTTCTCTCTCTGTCGTGAGTTGTAGTTGTCTTATGCTGCAGCTAGGAGACGGCTTGTTATTGGCGTTTTCATCATCTATTCAACTCTTACCTCCCCTAGTTGCTTTGCTCAGTGTGAGCGGTTGGATGGAATGGCAAATCCTTGGAATGATTCCTTTGGAATGAAATCTTTCCTGACCTAGGTAGCACGCAGGCGAGTATGGTGTGTGTGTGTGTGTGTGTGTGTGTGTGTGTGTGTGTGTGTGTGTGTGTGTAATGCCTATGGTGGAGGTGAGGGGCTTTCTTTGAGCGTTTCGATACCTGGGTGCGATCTGCTTTTCTCTTTAACAGCTACTCAGCAATTTTGGAGGTCAGTTTGGTGGCCACTCGTGCCACTACATTTCTTCATTCCCGACCTCCACTCCTTTCTTTCAGTTTTGAATATTATTATATATTATAACATTTACAGCAGGGAAGTTACAGAGCTATGGGTACTAGACCGCAAAGTCTGAGACCCTGACAAGTCTGTATTCCCTAGATCTCTCCGTGGTGCAGATCAGGTGGTACCAAAGGTGCGCTATATTCGCTGTTGTTGTAGTCGTCATCGGCATCCATTCCAGCGGAAAGTGCATTTTGAGGTTTTGATGCGCTGGTTGTGCGTGCTCGGTTATTCTCTTGTAGTCGCTGTCGGCCTCCACGTCGGCACAGCTCGTTGAATGTTTGGAGTAAACCATGAATGACGTCCGTTCCGGTGAGTGTTTCTAGGCCGCACTGCCTTTAGTGGTTGGTGGTGGTTGTTGGTGGTTGTACAGCCATCACAGGAAGATGGTCACTCTGCCTTTGGTGGTTGTTGGTGGTTGTTGGTGGTTGTACAGCCATCACAGGAAGATGGCCGCTGGGAGCTCGCTGCAGGTTCTACGTGTGTGGTGGCGGTTTCTGGTGTGTTATCATGTTTTGAAGTTGGTGCAGTTCTCGCAGCCATCTGGGTGGCCAGTGTCTCTATCATTTTGTTGTTTGGCGTACTTGTGGTTGTTGCTGGAGGTGTGTTGTTTTTCTTTCCGATTGCTTGACGTACTGTGTGCCGTCATTGCTGAGTTGTTTGTGCTGTCTGTTGTGCCGATTTCTCTAGCCGTCAGCCGGAACTTCGCTTTGTTGTTGAGTTGTTTTGTGTTGTCTGTTGTTATGTGTCTGCATTCAGTTTGTTCCTTGTCTGTTTGCTAAGTCCAGTGATGTTTTCTGTTGCTTGGTCCTTGTCTGTTTGCTAAGTCCAGTGATGTTTTTGTTGCTTGGTCCTTGTCTGTTTGCTAAGTCCAGTGATGTTTTCTGTTGCTTGGTCCTTGTCTGTTTGCTAAGTCCAGTGATGTTTTCTGTTGCTTGGTCCTTGTCTGTTTGCTAAGTCCAGTGATGTTTTCTGTTGCTTGGTCCTTGTCTGTTTGCTAAGTCCAGTGATGTTTTCTGTTGCTTGGTCCTTGTCTGTTTGCTAAGTCCAGTGATGTTTTCTGTTGCTTGGTCCTCCAGTGAGTCGATCAGGATGTACCTGTGTTTTGTCTTGGATTTTGTTGTTTGCATCTGGTTCCTTATCGGATGGTAGAATTTTATTTCTTCTTTGTCTTCTTTGCCATATCAGAACTACAGGTGGTCTAGTCATGTTCCATTCGATTTTCTCAGATCTGAGAGGCTCTCACGTGACCATCGTTTCCTGGCCTGGATATGTGAAGGGTGGATAGAGTGTTGAGGCAGTTGTACACTAACTTCTATGATGGAAAAAACTGTTGTAATATAAAGCAAATGCTTCTTAAATTTAAATTATAAAACAAACTTAGTACAATTATAATTTCTACTTATTCATGTGTCACACGTGTGTCATGTATGAAAGAGTCACAAGTTCAGATTTGACGCAACAAGCCAGCATAATTCTCGAACCTTTGCTAGAACGCAGACAATATTTGTTTAGTTAAATGTTTCTTCTCTTATCACGCAATTTCAAATGTCGATAATCTCATGATTTCAAAAGTAAAACACTGAAACAAACCACAATAAAAAGAAAATACATTTTTCCTGTAGTTTTCTTTCTTCATTTTCTAAAACCGAAAGATGTTTTATCTCTTTACATATGGAAAATAGCTCGGTGTTTACTTTTACTGCTATTATCTGTGCACCCCGAGGGAAAGATTTGAACAAAATACAAATGAGTAAAGGTAACAACGCCACCAACCTCTACAAATGACTTAGTTACAAGCCTGTTTTCAAAATATCGTTTTCTCGTGAGGGATTATTGATCTACGAGAAATCAAAAAGGCTGAAGGAAATAGGACACAACTTTTATTATTCGTTTTACGAGATTTATAGATTGGAAAGACAACTCGGTTGTTGTCCGTCCTAAATTTACTATATGTTGGTTGTGTATGTGTGCGCGCATGCGTGTGCGTGCTTATGCGTCCGTGTTTGAGATTGTCGACGTAAGCGATAGGCTTTCTATAATGCACCACAAAGTATTTCCATCTGGTCCAACTGCTAAGGGCAATACAGGCCTATGGCTGTTAGTGATTAATTTAAAATCTATATAGAGAAAGTTATTTTCGTTAATTACAAAATTGTACTATTTTTAGAAAAGGTATTTGCCGGTGACGTGTCGAATATCTAGAGAAAATTGTTAATGTTCGTTATATACACACAACCACTTCTGAGAAAGACATTATTGACAGTGATATGTAACGTTTATTGACAGAAAAATGTTTTATTTCTTCGTCTAATACAGGAAAAATTTATTATCCGCTATCTATCTATCTATCTATCTATCTATCTATCTATCTATCTATCTATCTATCTATCTATCTATCTATCTATCTATCTGTCTCTCTGTTTATCTATCTATCTATCTATCTATTTATCTATCTATCTGTCTCTCTGTCTATCTATCTATCTATTTATCTATCTATTTATCTATCTATCTGTCTCTCTGTCTATCTATCTATCTATTTGTCTATGTAAGTATGCAATTGCTAGCTATTTAGAGAAAACTATTTGAGTAACAGGCACACAAACATTTTAGAGGAAATCATTATTATCAGAGGCTACATAAACTATTAAAAAAAGTCATATTTGTCAAATCATTATTGTTATAACAGGTCATTATGTGTTTAAAGAAATGTATTATTATCAGAAACAGATATATTAACTATTCAGAGAAAGTTGGTAAACCTTATACAGGATATATATGACTAAAAGTATGTTCTTCCAAAGAAATGGAAAGAGTGACTGGTGGCTGGAGTAATTTGTCATCTACAATCTTTTATTAACCTATTAATTTGGAATGTGTTAATCTCTCTCTTGTAATATTTTATTTTATTTTAAACGTAATGGTAGGTGTAACGGTAATCCAACTGTCCTACAGTCTTATAAAGAAACGCACATCACAAGACTGTAATAAAATTCTCATTTGAATTAATTATTTATAATTTTGTGAGTGCAATCATCATTTATTGATACATTCAAAAACATACATAATCGATTTCACGTACATACATTCAGAGAGACAGACTGATTTTAGAAAAGTAATTTTTAATTCCTTATCTTTATGAAAAGCCATTGTTAGGCATAAACTTCAAATATAAATAATTATTAGCCGCCTGTACTGTCAATATAGTTGGCTGTTACAAGTATAACCCTTCAAAAAGCCACCGTATATCATTTGCTAAATATGGAGAAATTTATTCTATTCTGCATGTCGTCAAAGTCTGCAGAAAGGAATGTAACGATGAGCAGAGACCATTACTGTCACTCCACACGACACAGACACCCCTACTGTCTCTCCACATGACACAGACACCACTACTGTCACTCCACACGACACAGACACCCCTACTGTCTCTCCACACGACACAGACACCACTACTGTCTCTCCACATGACACAGACACCACTACTGTCTCTCCAGACGACAAAGACACCACTACTGTCTCTCCACACGACACAAGACACCACTACTGTCTCTCCACATGACACAAACACCACTACTGTCTCTCCACATGACACAAACACCACTACTGTCTCTCCACACGACACAGACCATAGCACTAACGAGGCGTAACTGTGTCATGATACGAGAGATTATGGCCTGACGTGACGTAACTGTATCATGATACGAGAGATTATGGCCTGACGTGACGTAACTGTGTCATGATACGAGAGATTATCGCCTAACATGCCAGTGCTGCTAGTTTGAAGACCCCGACAATGATATTATTCGCTCAATTGTGCTTTGGTTTCTGATGTCACACACACACACACACACACACACACACACATACACACACACACACACACACACACAAACACATATATAAAAGGCAGCATATTCTTTGGACACTTCAAACCATTTTGCAATAATACCTTTAATATGCTTTCAGACTTTGCCATGAAATCGCCATTTCTCGCCCATTTTGGGGAAATAGTAATCTTCATCACATCAGCAGCCGTGGCATCATTGCTTCCAGAATGTTCTTGCAGCTACTTACAAAAATAGGATCTTACAGCATTGGGGAGGCAACTCTGCGGATTCAGATGAAAGTGGGCGCAATAAGAGCGGATTATAGTTCTAGTCACGTTTGGAATTTTTTAGGGGCTGGTGGCCAGTGCAGACAGGAATTCCAATCGATACTGATGGCTCTGCTCACCGTAATATTCTTTTCCCAGTCTGCTCACCGTTACATTCCTTTCCCAGTCTCTGCTCATCGTTACATTCATTCCCCAGTCTCTGTTCACCGTTACATTCATTCCCCAGTCTCTGGACAAGCAAAACACCCTTTCATAAATGCATACATTAAAACTTAAATACCATTATCATAAAATTATAGTTAAAGAAAGATTTGTTTATAACTGTGTCGCGTCTCCTGCCTCAACAACAGAGTTAAGGAATCCAGAAAAAGCATGTCTGTCCTACTGCAGCAAGGAGGTGATATAAATTTTAATCAATGAACACTTTTCAAAATAAAATGTAAGTGTCATATCAACACATATTTAAAACAACTGACACGTCAAATATTCCGACAGACGTACCAAGTCTTAGTCACAAAATGTATGGGGTCAGTATTTACTCACTTACATACAAAATGCAACATTATTGAAAATTAGTCTACTCATCAATTATTTTTAAGATAGGAAGGGCGAGTGTTCGTCCTCTCATTTTAATTGAAGATTTGCGTACAGAAAACAACAATCAAATATTGGTGGCTGCAGCAGCATCAACAAAATCACGCTACTTCTACTACTACTACTACTACTACTACTACTACTACTACTACTACTACTACTACTACTACTTCTACTACTACTACTACTTCTACTACTACTACTACTACTACTACTACTACTATTACTACTACTACCTTAAAAGGACACTTACTTTTGCATATACAGCAAGAGCTCTAAACAATTTGCAGAACTCCGTAAAGTACATAGTGACATTATACGAAATTATTATTTGCTGTAGCATTTAAGGATGTTATTGTAAAAGGCACGCATATTGCAAGTTAGAGCAGCAGTTAATGAAACCATGATTATAAAGCATACATTTGGTGACGTCACGATATGAGTTAGAGAGCAGTTAATGAAACCATGATTATACAAAGCATACATTTGGTGACGTCACGATATGAGTTAGAGCAGCAGTTAATGAAACCATGATTATACAAAGCATACATTTGGTGACGTCACGATATGAAAAAAATTGTCAAGGTTAATCATCAAGCCCTTTGTAAAATCGCGGCATGAAAAGATAAGGTCAAGGTTCAAGATACAAGTATAACCATCTTGTGATTTACAAAACATTTAATCTTTTCAACCGTAACAAATTGATTGAGAAAATTTGAATACAAAGAGTTGTTTCAAAACAATACTGCCCTATCCTTTTGTTAGCAAGAGATCGAACTGTCTTTAGGCCTACAGTTGTGAACAGAAGCGTATCGAAACTCAATTCTCAGAATATAAAAGCATTAACTCCCTTTGTGCCGTCTGCAACATGGGGTTGGTGCATAAAATTTTAATTTATCATTGCACCTATCATTGCACGCGGCATTAGTGGGAGTCATATGCAGTTTATGACAGAACTTAACGACTGCGGGTAAATATAACACGAAACAAATGTTAATTCTTTGAAAACAGATATACGTTAGCTGACACAAAATTGAAAAGGCATCAGACACAATTTGCATATTTACATTCAACTCTCTATTTATAAAACTCCAGCATAAATGTTAATTAATTAAGTCAGGTTGATCTTTGAAAGCAACAGGTCTGAAAGTGTTTCTAATTATATTTAAATGCATGCACACTCAAATAGTACTTTAATTTAATATTTAGTTTTTCACAGGACAATTGAAAAATAAATCAAAGGTCATTCTCATGTTTGCATTTTTCCGCTTTCTTTCTTTCTTTCTTTCTTTCTTTCTTTCTTTCTTTCTTTCTTTCTTTCTTTCTTTCTTTCTTTCATTCGTTCTTTCCTTTCTTTCTTTCTCTCCTTCTTTCTTTCTTTTCTTTCCTTCCTTCCTTCCTTTCTTTCTTTCCTTCTCTCCTTTTTTCTTCCTTCCTTCCTTCCTTCCTTTCTTTCTTTCATTCATTCTTTCCTTTCTTTCTCTCCTTTCTTTCTTTTCTTTCTTTCTTTCTTTCTTTTCTTTCTTTCTTTCTTTCTTTCCTTCTCTCCTTCTTTCTTTCTTTCTTTCTTTCATTCTTTCCTTTCTTTCTCTCCTTCTCTCCTTCTTTCTTTCTTTCTTTCTTTCTTTCCTTCTCTCCTTTCTTCCTTCCTTCCTTCCTTCCTTCCTTTCTTTCTTTCTTTCTTTCTTTCTTTCTTTCTTTCTTTCTTTCTTTCTTTCTTTCTTTCTGTGTTTTTGGTTGTTTGCTTAAATCTTTATTTTTTTCTCTCCAACGATACACACATACATAGTGCAAATGAAACAAAAATTACTGCACAATAATGAACACGTGATAAGGCCACACCTAGTAATCAATTTAAGGAATTATAGATCTGGACAAAACTGTGAAAGACGTTACTTATTTATTTTTTCACGTTCCATTTTTAATCTCCCTTTGATCTCTTTCACAATGCACTGTATATTATTTTGTCTTCATTGAATGCATAAAACTTTATTTTGTTACAAGTCATGCCTTTTTATCACCACAGTTTTATCACAGTTTTAGGAATTAATCGTGACTTTTTCTTACCTACTCTTATTTACATTAATTAGTTTTCATTCTGGAGGAATGGAATGGAGGATGTGTATTACGTCAGTTTTCGTGAATTAATGGACATTTGGGATAGAGTTAATTAATAAAGTTTTGTTGCATTTATTAACTTGGTCATTTACTATGTACTAGTAGGTATTCTGCATAGCATATTACTGAAGATAGCGTTTTAAATAATGTTTCGTTTATTACTGAAGATTGTTAGCGTTTTAAATAATGTTTCGTTTATTACTGAAGATTGTTAGCGTTTTAAATAATGTTTCGTTTATTACTGAAGATTGTTAGCGTTTTAAATAATGTTTCGTTTATTACTGAAGATTGTTAGCGTTTTAAATAAAGTTTCGTTTATTACTGAAGATTGTTAGCGTTTTAAATAAAGTTTCGTTTATTACTGAAGATTGTTAGCGTTTTAAATAATGTTTCGTTTATTACTGAAGATTGTTAGCGTTTTAAATAATGTTTCGTTTATTACTGAAGATTGTTAGCGTTTTAAATAATGTTTCGTTTATTACTGAAGATTGTTAGCGTTTTAAATAAAGTTTCGTTTATTACTGAAGATTGTTAGCGTTTTAAATAAAGTTTCGTTTATTACTGAAGATTGCTAGCGTTTTAAATAATGTTTCGTTTATTACTGAAGATTGCTAGCGTTTTAAATAATGTTTCGTTTATTACTGAAGATTGTTAGCGTTTTAAATAATGGTTCGTTTATTACTGAAGATTGTTAGCGTTTTAAATAAAGTTTCGTTTATTACTGAAGATTGTTAGCGTTTTAAATGTTTCGTTTATTACTAAAGATTGTTAGCGTTTTAAATAATGTTTCGTTTATTACTGAAGATTGTTAGCGTTTTAAATAATGTTTCGTTTATTACTGAAGATTGTTAGCGTTTTAAATAATGTTTCGTTTATTACTGAAGATTGTTAGTGTTTTAAATAATGTTTCGTTTATTACTGGCCTGCGAAACTCTTCATAACGTGGGCAATAACTCCACCTAAAATCAACTGTCATTTGAATCTATCTATCTATCTATCTATCTATCTATCTATCTATCTATCTATCTATCTATCTATCTATCTATCTATTTATCTATCTATCTATCTATTTATCTATCTATCTATCTATCCGTCCGTCCGCCGTTCATCCACCCATCCATCCATCCATCCATCTATCTTGATATACGAATGGTACCACGTCTACCCTTGTTATTGCTGTGTTGAATAGACAGCCATGTTACTTCTGGTGTAGAGAGTGATGGCTTAACACAGGCATAGCCTTCTTGCAGAAGCCAGCATAATAGATGAAGCAAAAAACGAAATGGGTTTTTACACAATGTTGGAAAACAGGATTGCACCATGTGATAGTTATAGAAGTGTTAACACTTTTAATTCCATCTATCCGCCTCTCTCTTTCAGACACACTCACATTCCACTAAGTTTGCTTACTAACGCATACAAAAATCAGTATAATTATGTAATTATTAAAAACATAATTAATTCACTAGCTAAGAATTTTGCTTTCTCACATCACTTGGTCCAAACTTACTGTTCTCATGATCACTGCGATCAGACTCGCAAATGACAGGACCACAGTGTCCACATGCACAGAAGTGACCAATTACAGGGTTGCCTATAATTATAGCTAGTTTGAGGGAGCTCTTCTTACGATAGGTAGGGGTGGGGCACCAATTTCCAACTTCGGAAAGGGGTTACGGGATAAAGGAAGGAGGTAGGACTATACATTTTTCTTTCTTTCCATCTGCACACATATAATGTTTTTTTTCCCTTAACCATTGGTGTCTGATATGGTGGGTAGACAACCATTAGTGTCTGATATGGTGGCTAAAGAACCAGTAGAACACAAACATATACGACAGCAAATCAGTACATGTTCAAACCACTATGATGTTGTTACTAGTGTATCTGTATGCGATCGTGAAGTGTGTAAGTGTGTTTGTGTATTCGAACGTGTAGCGTATATAAGTGTACGTGTAGCTTTATATATACATGCAACGTGTAGGAGTGTACTGTGCAATTGATTGTGAACGTATAGCGTGGATGAATATACGTATGTGAACATGTAACGTGTATAAGTGTTCGTGTAGCTGTATGTGAATGTGCTTAAACATGTGTTCAGATTGTGTATGTAAGCGTATGCACATGTGCCGTTAATTTGTTTATGTGAACCTGCTGTGTGTCGTATATGTATAGATTGCTTACAGGTGCACACTTAGTAATATATGTATGGATTGCTTACAGGTGCACACTTAGTAATATATGTATAGATTGCTTACAGGTGCACACTTAGTAATATATGTATGGATTGCTTACAGGTGCACACTTAGTAATATATGTATGGATTGCTTACAGGTGCACACTTAGTAATATATGTATGGATTGCTTACAGGTGCACACTTAGTAATATATGTATGGATTGCTTACAGGTGCACACTTAGTAATATATGTATCGATTGCTTACAGGTGCACACTTAGTAATATATGTATAGATTGCTTACAGGTGCACACTTAGTGAAATATGTATAGATTGCTTACAGGTGCACACTTAGTGATATATGTATAGATTGCTTACAGGTGCACACTTAGTGATATATGTATAGATTGCTTACAGGTGCACACTTAGTGATATATGTATAGACTGCTTACAGGTGCGCACTTAGTAATATATGTATAGATTGCTTACAGGTGCACACTTAGTAATATATGTATAGATTGCTTACAGGTGCACACTTAGTAATATATGTATGGATTTCCATCAAAGTGACCATAAAGCTCGGCCTTCAGTTGACAGTGGTCAGAAATGCTATTTTATGAACGAAGTGCGCATATCTGCCTGTTCGGTCCTGATCAGTATCTTCTTCGTGTTTCCTAAGGCTGGCAACTTTTCAAAAACGCCAACTCGAAATAACACACTAAATCCAATTTGCATTTAACATACAAACCAAACAAGAACGAAATTGTCTTTTTGCGCAGTTAGTATAAATAGTACGAAGCGAATGAGCACTGTCCTGTTGTTTTTAATGAAATGAGAAAAACATCAGACGTGCGAGCAGAGTCCTGCGTCGTACTAGTATTTAGTTTTGAGGACAATTGTGTCAAGGTCAAACAAAATCTTGTTACGCATAAATCCGATGAGGGCGGCCGATGTTGTCTCGTGTGAGCGTGCGTGCGTGTGTGATGCGTACTCTGTGAGCGTGTGGGACTGAGATCAGAGTCTGCTTTTGTTATTATTCTGGTTACAAAGTGCGTTTATTCATGACTGCGCATGTCTAACTGTAGGTGAAGTGTACATTTATCATCATTTCAAGAGCGATGAAAGCGATAGAAATGTCATGTTCTGTCTAACGAAAACTAGAACACCTTCAATATGATCCGTTCACAAAATAAAAATAATGAGAGAGAGAGAAGGGGTGGAGGTACAAGATTGATTAGCTACACTACCTTGTAGGCGAAATATTTATTACCGCTATCAAACAATATTCAACATCGGATCCATCTCCACCCTGACCTTAGTGCACTAAGAACGTCAGCACTCGACTCCTTGTTTGTGCCTCACTGCAAAATTTACCCAGTGCTAATTCATTGATTCTCTTAGGCCACTACTAGTTGTTAATTCATTGATTCTCTTAGGCCACTACTAGTTGTTAATTCATTGATTCTCTTAGGCCACTACTAGTTGTTAATTCTTTCTTAGGCCACTACTAGTTGCTAATTCATTGATTCTCTTAGGCCACTAGTTGTTAATTCTTTCTTAGGCCACTACTAGTTGGTAATTCATTCTTAGGCCACTACTAGTTGTTAATTCTTTCTTAGGCCACAACTAGTTTCTAATTCATTGAATCTTTTAGGCCACCACTAGTTGTTAATTCATTAATTCTCTTAGGCCACTATTATTTGCTAATGCATGATTTCTCTTAGGCCACTATTTCCTAATTCTTTATTGTTTCTATTAGGCCTATGGTTTATAATTCATTAATGTTTCTCTTAAGCAACTAGTTGGTAATTTATTAAAATTTCTGTTAGGCCATTAATTGATAATTCATTAAAGGTTGATATAGGCCACTACTAGTTTGCTAATTCCTTAATGTTTCTCTTAGGCACTAGTTGTTAATTCATTATTGTTTATCTTAGGCTACAATTTACTAATTCATTAATATTTCTCTTAGACCATTAGTTGCTGATTTTAAATAATATTCTCTTAGGCCGTTAGTTGCTAAATCATTAAAGATTCACGTAAGCCACTACTGGATTCTAATTCTTTCATGCTTATTGCTATTGCTAATGTTTCTCTGTGGCCTCTAGTTTCTAATTCTGTGTCAATAATCCACCACCTACCTTCATATTTCATTTTTATTATTATATGAATTTTAATATTCATAGCTGTAATGTATTTCATTCATGCTATTAAAGTAATCTCAAAGCTAATATGTACATGACGTAGTATATTGCAATCTGCACATTAAGAGCAATACTAAAATACAATTTATTTATACCCAAAGAAAGTGAGAATTAACTCACAAGAATGGATATCTCTGCTTAAAGACTTAACCATGTATCATTCAGGTCTCAATGCCTTTCAAACCATATATGCATTTCTCATCCCAGGGTAAGTTAGTAAGGATTAGGCAAGCTGACTGATTTACAGTGAGTGGGTGAAACTGGCTGACAGTAGAGATTCTCACAAAGTGTACATCCTGATTGAACAATGGCAAAGTAAGTGATGACTGAAAAAGACCAATTGTAATTACTAATGTTTACGCTCGGAAGTCTGGGCCTGAACAAAAAGACATTTCTAAAATACTTTTGCAATTTTTCATCAACAGATGCATGACTTCCCATGCTGGTACAAGCCAAATGCTCATATTTGAAATATTGCCAGCACCTTATGCTTTCACCTTTTGTCGTATCTTTTGTTTCTACGTGCTACCTTATCTTCGACCATCCACTTTAAGTTCAGAATCTGTGGTCCAATCTTCATACCTTGACCATGCCCCCAAACTGCATGTGTTAGTGCCTGCCAATAAAAGCATTTTTTCCTACATCATCTTGATGTCCAATGGCTGAGTGTAAGGGGAGATAATCTGTGGTCCAATCTTCATGCCTTAACCAAGCCCCGAAACTGCATGTGTTAGTGCCTGTCAATCAAGGCATTTTTGCCTACATCATCTTGATGTCTGCTGGTTGAGTGTAAGAGGAGATAATCTGATGAATACAGTCACAAAAGTTTGATCACTCTCTGATCCTTTACCTTTCACCGTGTGATGTTAAATGTAATTTCGTCTGTTGTTTAATAAGTATCCAATTGATAGATACCATGCATGTTGTTTTGTCTGTTGTTTAATAAGTATCCACTTTATAGAAACCATTCATGTTGAGTAGCAAACTGACTTTGACTAGGAACATTGAAAGACATTTGTCAGTTTTTCCCTGCTGCTATTGAAAGAACATTATGCTTTAGGCAGGTTTAGATATCAGAATATTATTGAAGTTTTGTAGCTATTGTATGTTTATAAAGTGCATACATTTTTTTATATTGTTAATTCAATAATTTATATTGTATAGTGTGTGTGTGATAAAACTTCGTTATATTGCTAAAAATAAATATTATTTTTATATATTGTTTATTCACAACTTCATTAGTTATAATGTGGAAGTAGATTTCTAAAGCTGTGAGTGGTGATTAATGTTTGAGAAATAAAAAGTCTGTCATAAACGAAATGTGTGAATATCTCATAGCATCTGCTGGGTCTTGTGTCAATTTAGTGGTGGCTGTGAAAGATATATTTGTAATACAAATATACCTCATAACATCTGCTGGGTCTTGTGTCAATTTAGTGGTGGCTGTGAAAGATATATTTGTAATACAAATATACCTCATAACATCTGCTGGGTCTTGTGTCAATTTAGTGGTAGCTGTGAAAGGTATAGTAATACAAATATACTCGGCAAGCATTGGATAGTGGCAGCATGCGGGAAGAATTGATCCAATCTCCATCCAGAAGGGTGATGTATTAACGAGTGAGAAGGCTGCCCCTATCGTCGATCCAATCTGCATCAAGAAGGGCGATGTATTAACGAGTGGGAAGATAATATAAATCCTCTAACTCCAAGGGTCACTTCTTAACTAGCAAAGAAATACCTATCAAATTCATTTATTTTTTCTTGGACGCAGGTGATTTCCTGCATAGTCAATCTAGGCTTTTTGCCTAGGATCTCCTGCTATCAGGGATCTCGTGGACAAACAGGTATAAAAGTATTCCTGTTGGTTCAAAAAAGAATTTCAGTAGGAAAGGGAAGATGTTTTATTTTACAATTCGCGAAATAACTATAAAAAGTTACAATATTTGAGGAGCCAAATGGCGAAGAAAACAAATTAGTCAACTTTTCTCATTGATGTTTTGATTCGTAAGACTTTCACATATCACTATGAGCTATGACTCACACTCACAGGTCTTTGCTACCACTCAGATTATCCTGCAATGAAATTTATTTATTTTTATAAATTTGATTTTATTTTGTGCATATATTTGAAACCATTCAAAGAGAAATTGATCACACCATGTTTCTAGCTTCCTAATTCCACTTTTAATTATTAACAGCATGGAGGCACTATTTTAACTATTAACAGCATAGAGGTACCATTTAATTATTAACAGCATAGAGGTACTATTTTAACTATTAACAGCATAGAGGTACCATTTTAATTATTAACAGCATAGAGGTACCATTTTAATTATTAACAGCATAGAGGTACCATTTTAATTATTAACAGCATAGAGGTACCATTTTAATTATTAACAGCATAGAGGTACCATTTTAATTATTAACAGCATAGAGGTACCATTTTAATTATATACTATTTTGATTATTAACACATCTTAAAAAGCACAGAAGTTCTATTTTAATTATTAACACTTCTAAACGCACAGTGAAGTACTACTTTAATTCTTAACTCTTCTGAAAGAACAGTGGAGTAATACTTTAGTCAGTAACTCTTCTGAAAGAAGAGTGAAGTACAACTTTAATTCTTAACTCTTCTGAAAAAACAGTGTAATACTACTTTAACTTTTAACACTTCTGCAAGAACAGAGAAGAACTATTTTAATTAGTCACACTTCTAAAATCACTGAAAAGTGCCATTTTAATTATTGTGTGCTGAAAGTTCATACCTCGTGATCCGTGCAATTTGTCAAATTTTGGGAAACAATGTGGAAACTCATTCAAAATTTTCATTTTGATCCACCTTTAAAGAGAATTTCTTTTTATTTAGATTTTATGCCCACTGAAAAAGATGTCTTCTTGTTCGAGACTCTGGGAGAAAATGAGTTTCTGGAGCGGCCAAAAACGAAAAGGCAAGAAAAAAAAAAGAAAAAGAAAAAGAAAAACGAAACCACTTGCAACAGAGATTAAGAAAAACAAACCGTCGACAAGCTTTCTTGCTACTTCAGCACAACCTGAAAAATAGGTCAAAGCAAGCGTTAGTGCTACGCCTGATACTGACACTTGTTTGAATCTTCAGCGGAGAATTTGACTGTTCCGACCAACCTCTCGAGAGGCGTCGGCATCTTCAATTTTTTCTGCAGTTGGTTCAAATCCACACGCTAATATTGAGCAAGAACAAGTATTAAGCAATACTATTATTTTAAGTTTGGACTTTTGAGTGCTATGGCCAGAGTCATTTAGTGAGGAAGAAAGGATAGCACTGATTAAAAAAAGGATTGGTGATTAAACTCGTCGCAAATCTAATGCTGATTACTGTAATAGAGGTCATGCTATTGGTGAAAATGTTTCCAGAAGTTGGCTTTTTTCTTTTAGTTTACTCAAAATAATTCTGTATTTAACTTTTGTTTGTAACTATTTTCAAATCGAAAACTTTTGCTATCGTCTGCTGAGAGTTGCTAGGATTGGAAAAACAGGCCAAAAGTAAAAAGAGCAAGATGCTTCTCCAGAGCATGTCAACAGTTTGCAGAAATGGAAGACTCTTGAAGTCTGTCCGACTGGCAATATAACCATCGATAGTTCTCATGCGAAATTGATTGGAAATGAAAAGAAACAGTGGGTGCTGAGTTGGACCTGTTGTTCAGATTGGCTGAAAGCTCATTAACTTTCGAGGCCTCCGTCAATGAAGGTGATGATACACGACTGCGTGGAGAAGCAGAAGTCAAAATTAAATTACTTAATGCCATAATTGATGCTTCTACAGGATCTTTAAATGAAAGACTAGTTATGGAAGATTTTTGCAATAATATATTTGTTTGTTTTGATTGGCACAAAGGTATTGCAAAGTAAGTATAAACGAATCAGATCTCAACCATGAAGATATTTTTATACTGAGAAATAATCCCTTTGGTATGATCGGAGACCTATAGATCAAATCAATGACTGCATTGAAATTTTGCAATAAATTACTACATTAGAAATCTCTTCAAATTTGTCTCTAGTATTGCAATTTTTTCTCACTTTCTAAATATCAGTAGCAAGTGCAGAAAGATCATTTTCCATATTGAAATTTATTTTTAAAAAATATTTACGTTCAAAAATCATAAAACAACATCATGTATCTGTTTCAGCTTTCATTTTTATTAAAATAAACTCAGTCGATCATTGGACTATCTGTGTTTAATTGGGGAATTTGTCACTGTAAACGCTAAAAATGTTAAACTGTGAACTCTTCTTCTTGCACTTCATAGGTTTTGTTGTTAATTCATTAGATTGGAGGTTGGAAAGCTAATCGCTTAAACCATAGGTTTGTTGTTAATTCATTAGATTGGAGGTTGGAAAGCTAATCGCTTAAACCATAGGTTTGTTGTTAATTCATTAGATTGGAGGTTGGAAAGCTAATCGCTTAAACCACCCAATCACATTATTTTTAATTTGCATGACTTATATATGGAAGAAAAAGAAATGGGTAGAGAGAGTGATGGATGATGAAGAGAAAGAAAAAGGTTGGAAAGACCGAAAACAAAATCTTGAAAAGAGCAAACTAAAAATACTTTACACATTAAATACCGAAATAATTCTTTAATTATATTTTCTTACAGTAATGAGCGTGATAAGACAGCTTTTAAAAGTAATTACAGCATCTTTCTTTGCCGTGAGAATCTTCAAACTTGAATAAACATTTCAAAAATTTGCTGAAGATACAGCCAACCATGCAAAGCTCAATGTAACCGTGGTGCCATGTAGCGCGATAAACAAGAATTTGTGCATTTGCTTCTTGAATTATTATCATTAAATAAACGAGGCGAGCACTGTGGACAGGTCTTGAGTCAGATAGCTGAGTCACAGTTAAGGAAAACCCCTTTTGGAAATAAATAAACAAACAAATGAAAGTAAACAAACTAATCTTTATAAAACAAATTTAAACATTTATTGCTTAGATACCGTCATAAAACAGTCGGAGGTTCCAGAATTTGTCAAATTTATCACTGAGCACCTTCATGTCAGTATCTCTGTGGAACAAGATGAAACCGACATGTTGGCATCTCATCCAACAAGAAGCTTTACGTCACCCTTAAAGTGCTTGTCGAATCACTATTGCAGTGAAAAATGTTCAACTACTAGAGATTTCTGTTCAGTGCGCAGCAAGTAGGAAACTCTTGGACAACTCATCCGCATAGACTTGTAAACAATAAACAGTTGCATACCCGTGAATAAACGGGGCCATGCTCGAAGAGTTATATATAAACATTTTAATTTTCTATTCTAAGCGCGCGTGAAAAATTTCTTCAGTACGCATGCGCTAAGCCCGATAATAGAGACCAGTCAAGACGAGGACATGGGAAAGGAAATAATCGAGGGTGATTTTCTCCTGAAGCCACAAAGGAGACATGAAGAAAATATATTTCTGGTAGAAACATTGTACTTCGTATTGAAAACCGATGTTGTCCATTTCTTTAATTCTAATCTATGTTAAGTTTGTTCCAAATACGTCTGCTCGCTACATGTCCGCTGCATTGGAATAAATATGTTCACATTTAAGAAGTTCTTCCTAGCACTGTCTGTTCTGTGCTTGTATATAAGACTGTAATGAGTCCGTCCGTCTTTCCATGATTTTTATTTTTAAAAGTCATCAACTTAATGATAGTAAATTCTTTCTATACTCATTCAAGGGCTATAACACTATGAAATAGAGTGATCCAAGAAATTACTCTAAAGGCTGTTTGAATATTGCATTAATATTTTAAGTCCTAATCAGTTTCTTTACTGTAAATTCTTGAGAAAAATCATAAGTAATTTATTTTCTTGTAATGTAATTTCGAAGTAAATGTCTTCCATTCTTAAATTTAACTTTGAATTATAGATGTATAGAAAATAACTTTTTTCTGGGGATTTTTTGTGCATGTATTTCTAATTAATGGACAACTAATTGTACAATTAAATCTTTTGAGTTCTAGTTTGTGAAGCACATTTATGAATAAAAGCCTGTTCGCAAAAATACAAAACTAAAGAGAAAACATTAAAATATAGATAGATGACCTTTAAATAAATCAATTCTTTACAAAAGATACTGAAACATTTTATAGACAAACGGCAAAGTATCGTCCTTGAGATACTTGTGTGGGTTAATGTAATTCTAAATGTTGCTGTGTGAATGTATGTGTGGGTTAATGTAATTCTAAATGTTGCTGTGTGAATGTATGTGTGGGTAAATGTAATTCTAAATGTTGCTGTGTGAATGTATGTGTGGGTAAATGTAATTCTAAAAGTTGCTGTGTGAATGTATGTGTGGGTAAATGTAATTCTAAATGTTGCTGTGTGAATGTATGTGTGGGTAAATGTAATTCTAAATGTTGCTGTGTGAATGTATGTGTGGGTAAATGTAACTAAATGTTGCTCGTTATGTATGTGTAGGTGAATGGAATTCTAGATTTTGCTGTGTAATAATTAATAGTTGGAGAACTTTCTACAATATATATGGAAATGTATATAGAATCGCTTGTTTATTTTACCAGCTGTTTATATTTGTCTAGGCGTGAATGAGTGTGACTGGGGGCAAGCCTGTAACTATCAATTTGTCTGTTGAGTGATTAACCACCTCACCTTGTGATTGTATATGTGCTTTTAGTTGCTGATGCGAAAGGACTGAATGTAGTACAGGAAATCAACATCAATAGTTACATTCACACACACAGACATTACACAGCAACATGTATACTTATATTCACCCACAAAACACCACACAGCAACAATTATACTTATATTCACCCACACAGACATCACACAGCAACATGTATATTTATGTTCACCCACACAGACATCACACAGCAACATGTATTCTTATATTCACCTACACATACATCATACAGCAACATGTATAATTACATTCACCAACACACATATCAAATAACAACATCTAGAGTTACATTCACCCACACAGACATCACACAGTAACATTTAGAGTTACATTCACCCACGCAATCACGTACACATACATCGCATAACAACATCTAGAGTTACATTCACCCATGCATACATCACATAACAAAATATACCATCAATACTGTTTATTATGTCAGAGTTATATGTTTAGAATTTAGTTGCAATTTTCACGTCACCACCAAAGGGAGACAATTATGAAAATGCCCCCCCAAAATTGACTAAATTGGAACGTGCTCAGCATTCTCAAAATGACAAATATGATTTTTTTTTAAAATTCCTTTGTGCATTTTACTTGTGCAATGAATTTTTCGTGTAGTTCTTAACACTTACTTACCATGTGACTGGCACTTAAACTTAGTGTTAGATTTCAAAGGTCACTAATCTATCCATTAGCTTTCTTCTCTTCCAATGTTGCAAAGTGAAGGCAGCCTACTTTGATTTCAGTGTGGAGTACCTCACTAAAGCTCGGTTTTCCACAGAGAGAACACTAGTACCTCACTAAAGCTCGGTTTTCCACAGAGAGAACACTAGTACCTCACTAAAGCTCGGTTTTCCACAGAGAGAACACTAGTACCTCACTAAAGCTCGGTTTTCAACAGAGAGAACACTAGTACCTCACTAAAGCTCGGTTTTCAACAGAGAGAACACTACTACCTCACTAAAGCTCGGTTTTCAACAGAGAGAACACTAGTACCTCACTAAAGCTCGGTTTTCCACAGAGAGAACACTAGTATCAAGGTCAACTGTTAATCCATAGCTTACTCATTAGTAAGTAGACATAAAGTATTTAAGTTTTAACAAATAGGGTTAGACATATCTTCCTTCTTCACCCCGCTATCTCTCTCCCCCTCTCTCTCTTGATTCTGAAACGTATTTTAATGCCCCCTTTCTTTCTCCCTCTCTGTTTCCGTGAAATAATAAGAATTTTATTTCTATAAATATTTTTTTTTTAAATTAACCGCTTTTAAAACACCTCCACTCACATTCTCGGTTGCACCGTCTTAAAATAGAGTATATAGGTCAAGACACTTATTTCATTGAGTCATTACTTCCGTCCTTGGTGGTTAATGACCTTGCTAGTTCTCCAATTACTCCAATTAATCTTCGACTTACAATGCAGGAAGTCGAGTCATTCCGTAAGAATGCAGAAAACATGGAAACATTTCTGGGAAATAGATGAATGGTTGTAAAATTATCACATAACCTCAGTTGTGTTTAGTGTTGTTGGTTTTTTGTTGTTTGTTTGGTTGGTTGGTTTTGGGGGAATCTTTTCCAATAAATTCGTTCATTATGGCCAATATCAATGGCGGGTAATGCCATTATACATCCTCACAGCACCAGCTGTTTTCACTAAGATGATAAAATTAGTCATCAAACCCATGAAAGAGGAATCTATTTCTAAGTTTATGGATGACATGTTGGTGGCTCCCCAGACCCTGGAAGAGCACACCCAAGTGTTACTGAAGTTATTCCAGCATTTAATGTAACCTTACTGCTTGACCAACCAAATTGGACACTTCAAACTTGAATATTTTGGGACACAGAGTGGCACATGGTCTCCTGTGGCCAGAGGAATTAAATATAAGAAAACTCGAAGATATAGAGAGAGCGACCACTCATTGATTTGACGAAAAAAAGCAAACCTGAGATAGTGATTTGGAGCGAGGAGTGTGAAGCCAGCTTTGCTAGTTTGAAGGACTGCCTGTCACGCACTTCTGTCTTACATTTATCTGATTTCAATGAAGAATTCTATCAGAACAGGTGCTAGTAAAGCAGGGCTAGGTGCTCTACTGATGCCAGAGATATTCCAGTTAGCCTACTTCATTCGTCAGTTAAATGCAGCAGAACAAACTTATTTGACTTCAGAGAAAGAATGTCTCGGAATTGTCTGGGCAGTCAAGAAATTTCAAGCCTACTTATATGGCAAACATTTTGTCATTCAGACAGATCATCAACCTCTTAGCTCAATCGAAAAAGGCAAAAAATGTGTCTTAAAACCAACATAAAAGTTTGGTCTAGTGAAGAGTTATTCATTCTGTATTATGGTGCAAGTTTCACCGGTAATGTTTGAAATTTACTTTTAATAGAATAGTTGTTAACAGGACAGTTAACATCTCGAAAGAAGTGGGTTGTGTGGCGGAGTAAATTAGCCTACCCTTATTTCTAAACTTAATTGTTATATAAATTGTTAAATTGTCGAAGTGACCCGACCTTGAGTACTCCTTCTCATGGTATTTTTGTAAATGTCAGAGTTGGAGTAAACACTCGAGACTCGAGTTGAGAATATGCTAGAAATTGCTGATGCAATGCAAACCAGTTCCAACTGGATTGGCAGTTTTATTATTCAATGGTTACGATTTATGAGAACGAGACCAGACATTGGGCTGAGATCAAAAGTTTACATGCTGTAGAAAATTCTATTATCTAATTACTTGAATTTGGTGTGGCAATTAGTCCAGTCATGACAGACATCTGTTCACTTAATGGTGAGTTGACTGACTGGTGAACTTAGAAATGTTTCATTCATTTTTGCTTTTGATATGTTATACCTGCATTTTATTCAGAGATGTATTATGTGAGTAGACTATTATTTCCACAAATAGTGAACTACAATGCTTATATGTTATATGCTAAAAACGTAAAATTGTTTCTAGTGAACTTGTTCATAAACTATTACACTGTATTTATTATGCTGTGTGTAAGGCTAATAAATACTGTTGCTGGAAACTTAGCACTTGTTCCATGGTTATAAGTTTCAAGTAAAAAGCAGCATTAATAACATAAGTTAAGATTCTCATCACTTGTAATTAGTTATGGATGATTCATTAATAAATAATAATAATAATAACCATTAACTAGGTGGTGTTAGCGTCACACTATCTATCTATCTATCTACCTATGTCTATCTGTCTGTCTGTCTATTTATCTATTTATCTATCTGTCTATCTATCTCACAAAACACAACACATACACACATGCACATTGATTCGCATAGTCTTACTCATATCACAAAGTACAAATCATCGTAAAATTGCCAAGTACAGCGGTATAGTCCTGAGGCTGTTTTATATATAAAGTAAACTCTTTCTACTTTCCGTAGTTAATGAATCAGTGGTATGGTCCTTGATGTTCGTGCAAGGAAAAATGTTTTTTACCTTTTCTTTATATACCCTCCCGACTCCCCAAAAATTAATAAATAAGTAAAAAATAGAACTCCTGATAATGATAATGCTGCGAATTGCTCCCCACTCCCACCCCAAAATCTAACTTCATTTTTCCTGCAAACACGTGTCTTCGTACTTATCGATTATTTTCGTGAAAACTATTTCTGTTTCTATTTCAGTCCCTTGTGTCAAAGATCTTTGTACTCGAACTGCTGAACATGAGTCTGTTATGTTGGTAGTTTTTCCTCCCCCCCCCCCCAAGCCTGTTTAAAATTAAAAAATCACTTTATAAAGCGTAACAATCTAACTGTCGCATTTTTTTTTATTTTTTTTTTTTGGTGGGGGGCAGGTATTGATCTAATGTACACTGCATATGAGGAAATGTTTGCTGTGTCAAAAGACAGTTTGACGATCGGAAATTTGTGAAAGGTGTGGATAGATTGAGAGAATGACGTAAACAGTAGAAGGAATGGTGGGTGTGTAGATGGATCAATGGAAAGATGGGTAGTACATACGCTTAGTTTTATTAAAAGATGATTGGTTGGATGGATAGATGGTGTGTGTGTGTGTGTGTGTGTGTGTGTGTGTGTGTGTGTGTGTGTGTGTGTGTGTGTGTGTGTGTGTGTGCATTTGAGTGCTTAACACTGGTTGCATTTCTTGATAAATGTGTGGATGACATGTGTGTGTTTCGATGCTAAGTATTTGGTTATGATAAATTAGTTAACTGGATGGCTGACTGGATAAATGAATGAATGGGTTGAGTGGATGAATGGCTAAATAGATGGATGGCTGAGTGAATGCATGAGTTGTTATTTTAACTCTGGTACTTACAAAACACACAGTACTCCGAAGATCATGTCATGCTGACATTAATCAAGTAATATAATATTAATTTTAAAATAGGGACAGACACATGTGCTGTGTCACAGATGGCTGAGTGAATAAATAGATGGATGATTGACTGGATAGCTGACTAGGTAAATGGCTGGCTGGCTGAGTGAATAAATGGATGGATGGTTGACTTGATGGCTGAGTGAATAAATGGATGGATAGTTGACTGGATAAATGGATAGATAAACATGAACGAATGAATAGTGAGCGCTTAGTATTTGTTGTAATATTAGTATTTATTTTTCCAACTGTACCTTTCATCACATCCTTGACAGCCTGCAAAGCCGACGAAAGGTGGTCTGCTCCACAAGTTGAAGTAACAAACACTGTGGCGTGATAACAATTTGCCGCTGTCTTCAAAAGAACAGAAGGTTGATAGGAAAAGATAGCACAAGAAAATGGCAAAAGTTTTCCAGATAAAAATCTTAGAAATCGTAGCAAGGATACTCCCAAGAGCATGGCAACTGAGTAGAAACGCAATATAAATAAACGGTGTGTGCGTGCGTGCGTGCGTGCGCGCGCGCGTATATGTGTGTGTGTGTGTGTTAGAGAGAGAGAGTGCGCATTATTATTCCGGTTTTACGTCACGTATGAAACAGGTGCCTTTTCCCTCCCTCCCCCTTCTAGCCTCAAGTTAGGTGTGAGTTACTTGAAAATCTTCAGGAGCTGACACACACATGAAATTTCATTTGTTCGTTTGTGTACTTCCAAATTTAGTGCAAATTACTTTTCGTCACTAGAATATATACCTCCAGGCTCTAAGACTGTCCACTACTCAAAGACACAAACTCTCTCTCTCCCCCTCTCTCTCTCTCTCTCTCTCTCTCTCTAACATGCTCATAGAAAAAAATAGTTATATGAACTGGATAAACAGACAGAAAATACTTATGTGAACTTAGGGACCGATGGACATAGATAGATAGATAGATAGATAGATAGACAGATAGATAGATAGATAGATAGTGTGACACCCGCACCAAACACTATTGTGCGTGTGTTGCTATTGTCAGCGAAGTACTGCGTTATGTTTTAAATCAAAATTTTACACGTCTTTCTCACTCGTGTGATGTAGAGTGTTGAAAAGTTTCACGTGAATATTGAATGAATGATATCATGGTACCCATCAACATTTGCCTTTTTTTTTTTTTTTTGCTTGTATGAATCGAAATCTAGAGAGAACTCATGTAGACCATATGAAAACGTTTTCTTTAATTCAATATTGTGAATATGTTTGAGCATTTACCACCACCACCACCACCACCCCTACAATGTAATTTGCAATTACTAATAATTTTTTTAACCACGAAAGTGCCAGCTCGATCATCGGAGAATTATCTACCTTTGTTTTTCTACTGTCGAAAAATGGAGGGCCAACAAAGCTTTGATATTACACTAAATTACTCTAAACCAGTAGGCTCCCCATTAAAGAGAATGGAGAGAGACTAAAGACGAAATTTGCAGTCGGAGAGAACTTGCCTAGTGGATCCGTTTTGTAATTTGTATAATCTCTACGTCCGATTTGTAATTTGTATAATCTCTACGTCTGATTTGTAATTTTTATAAACTCTACATTTTGTAATGACAGGATATTTATAAATCTCACCGGATCTCCTCAATAAATATTAAAAAGAAATATAGTGAGAATAGAATTTAAATGCAGATGTAAGAGTGAGTTTAGTATGAACATGCATACATGCCTGCTGTTGCTATTGCATCACCCGAAAGGCAGAATGGATGTTTTTTCTGGGTCAAAGAGAAGTAAGCTAGTAAACAAATGTATTTTTCCCCAGCAAGTCCAACATTGTTGTGAAAATGGACAAATGGAAATCTGACCAGTCAATTATAGTAAACTCGTGTAGTGTATGAGAGACGAACTTGATCGTAAGTGTGACTGAATGAAAGAGGGGAAGGGAGGTGGTTCTTTGATGTATGTGAGTTCAATAAGGTGTAAGATCGGAAGTCATCGTTAATCCCATGTGTGAATGAAAGAGCTTGGATGCAGCCCTGCTCTTAGGTCAACTGAATAACCTTTAGGGCTATAATAGGGGAGTAAACCCAAGCCATTGGAGCGAATGACCTCAATCGTGTATTTTGTATTGTCCATCTTACGGGGTTCCAACAATAGAGATAATGTCAAAAACCAGGAAATGGGAAACAGAATTAGGTAAGCCATTGGGCCCTATGATGAAGAGCTATTGGCCATTGTGAAAAAAATGCAAAGTGAAATGGTATGGGCATATCACAAGATCTACAGGGCTTGCCAAGACAATCATGCAAGGTACTGTGCAAGGAGGGCGAAGGGGAGGAAGACAGAGGAAAAGACGGGAGGATAACATCTCAGAGTGCACAGGACTGAAAGTGAGCAATACGGTAAGATTATCAGAAAATAGAATGGAATGGAGGAAACTGGTTGTCAGGTCATCAAAGGTTCCGCAACGGTTGATAAGACTAAGGAATAGACAGATAGATTGGTGATTTAATCAAATCTAGCTGCAATACGAGATAATAATAAATGTATATCACCTTAATCTCGATCAGCTGATAAGTAATCCAACATAAGAAAAGTGTGCTGAGGATTTTCTTTTTAAATTCCTTCGCTCTGATTAGTTGGATGGTGTAGAACTGTATATAACTCGGCAACTTTGTCGCGATCATGTAATAGAAGGGACTCCTTAGTCTTTCTCGACAAACATCCAAACAGAGCATGACATATAAAACTGGGCCCCACCCAAACATCAATGGCATTTGTCATGTGTCTTTCTAACTACTTAAGACGACGTATTACTGGCACATGTCACAACGAGCTTTCTTGGAGATACACCGGAACAAGCCAAACCTGACTTTACTCACCCGCCTGTGTGTCTCTATGCTTAGCTTCTTCTCAATTTGTGACATTGACATTTGACAAGTGTGTTTGCTAATAAACTGATGCATGGCTTAATCGAACAGAGAGCTGAGCAAAGGAAAAGATAACTTGAAGATTCTGATTCTTCCTAAAGTATTGTGCATCCATTTAACGCAATAATGTTAATAGTTGTTACTTTTGTTCCTTTTCTTATGTAAACGGTAAGCTACTGAAAGTCATGGGGTACCTTATACTTTCAACTGTAAACGGTAAGCTACTGAAAGTCATTGGGTATCTTATACTTTCAACTGTAAACGGTATGTTACTGAAAGTCATTGGGTACCTTATACTTTCAACTGTAAACGGTATGTTACTGAAAGTCATGGGGTACCTTATACTTTCAACTGTAAACGGTATGTTACTGAAAGTCATGGGGTACCTTATACTTCCAACTGTAAACGGTATGTTACTGAAAGTCATGGGGTACCTTATACTTTCAACTGTAAACGGTATGTTACTGAAAGTCATGGGGTACCTTATACTTTCAACTGTAAACGGTATGTTACTGAAAGTCATGGGGTACCTTATACTTTCAACTTTAAACGGTATGTTACTGAAAGTCATGGGGTACCTTATACTTCCAACTGTAAACGGTATGTTACTGAAAGTCATGGGGTACCTTATACTTTCAACTGTAAACGGTATGTTACTGAAAGTCATGGGGTACCTTATACTTCCAACTGTAAACGGTATGTTACTGAAAGTCATGGGGTACCTTATACTTTCAACTGTAAACGGTATGTTACTGAAAGTCATGGGGTACCTTATACTTCCAACTATAATCTTGTGATACTTGCAAGTCATTCACGCATATATAAACTAAAATAACAGCCGACCTATTTCACGAATTCATAATAGTTAATATTTTTCCTGAATCACTAGCTATTTACGATATGTCGCCACTAAACAACAGCAACAACACAAATAGGAACAAAACACATTTACATTTATTTCGTACCTCTTCTATTTTGGCATCAGCTCTTGTTGCTGGTTTATCTGATCCCACATGCAACCCTCAGCCCATGCTATCTACCCGTATCTGTCCTGTCTAAGGGAGAGTGTATCTGCTAAATTATCTCCGAACGAGACGCTTTGCTATCTGATAACTTGTAGTCGAGTTACGCTTTAAGTCACAAGAGATGATACCGTCCGAAGTCTGCTTGCATTCTGCTGGTGTTTTGCTTTTTTCCCCCCCTCTCGTTTCTTGTAAAGGGAGACAACATTCCTGTGCCATCGACAACCCCAGTTTTCTCATTTCTGAGTCACGTCTGCGTGTTTAGGAACAGCCTGACACCATACTGAGTAAGGATGTCATAGGTCTATAGAACTCGTGTCTAAAGAAGTTTGTTTATTCTTGAAGGACTTTAGTGAAATGGTACATCTTACACAGTCTTGTTTATTCTTGAAGGACTTTAGTGAAATAGTACATCTTACACAGTCCTGTTTATGACTTTCGTGAAATGGGTACATTTTACATAGTCTTGTTTGTGTTTGAAGGCCTTGTATGAAATAGCACATTTTACAGTCTTGTCCTTTTTTTTGAAGGTCTTATATGGGCACATCTTGCACATTCTTGTCCGTGTTTGTGGACCTATATGAAATGGACACGTTTTACACAGTCCTGTTTGTGTTTGAAAGCCTTCTTTGAAATTGACACGTACCGGACACACTTCGTTGAACAGTCTAGGCCCTAGGGTGTCATAGGACCACACTTCGTGATATTGTTTTGCTCTTCTTTGTATAACTGGACACACATCGTAGTACAGTATTCTGTCTTGTCGTGTTTACTTACTGAATATACGTCACTAATACAGTAGTGTGTGAAGCGTTCTACTCGACTATACAAGTTTCATGTCTTGTTTAATACTGGTAGGTTATTCAGACGAAGAAAATTAGGCAGAAAATGGCCGTAAATTCTATTTGGTTTTCAAAAATTAAAATATATCCATTGCTGAAACTTGAATTGTGATTTTTTGTTTCTAACTAGATTCAGTACTGTTATCACTACTATTAATACGTGCAGCCACATGTTATCATTTCATCAGCAGAACGGTCTCCCAGATATGTCGTTTCTGAGTCAGAATACGTTTAACCCAGTATCACACATCAGACATGTTTACGTCTCGCGGGACATCTCACTGGACACTGATGAGACGCTAGCTTGGGTGTGTATTAACATGATTACATGTTTATTTTAAGTTTTTTTAAATTGTTATTGACATGGAGTATAACAATCTTACACACTTTCAGCCTCACATGTACTAACACATAGATACACTGAAACATTCCAATACATCTGATTCACACAGTCACAAACAAACACGTATACTCACAGAGTAAACATACTCTGGAATATATGCGCTTATTTTTGACAACCGTTTCTTGATTTGCAGACAGAGATTATAAATCTATCCACTGCCTCTGGCTCGGCTGCATCTATTTCTACATTAGTCCATTGTTAGCGTCCATAACTGCAATTCAATAATTTGAAAATTTATATTCCCCGAGAGCGAAAATGTGGCACCGAATTCATTTGTGTCAAAATCTTTGAAAGATTTACCACTTTTGTTATTTTATAGTCTCGCGTTGCTCGCGAGGTCAAATGGAGTTACTTCGATACATACGACCTCTGCATCTGAATGGCCTTCTCTCCAGAAACGAAATATCACATACATAGCCGCTTATTTTAAACAAATGGAGAGCTTTTAATATTATTCAGCATATTCTTGCTTGCCACATCGTACTATGACAGAAAAATAAATGTAAAATAAATTCAGTTTGCAAACAGAAAATAAATGTAAAATAAATTCAGTTTGCAAACAGAAAATAAATGTAAAATAAATTCAGTTTGCAAACAGAAAAAAAAAAAATTCAATTCATTTTGCGATGAGAAATAAATACATATAAAATCCAACTCATCTTGCGATAAGAGAAAACTTTATAATACAACAGTCAATTTTACATTTCCACACATCGATGCCTGCTTTCAATTTCACCCACCCCATCTCCTTTTTCTTTTACTCCCCCCACCCCCACCCCTTGTCTATGTTTATACAATCGCGGGCTACGAATAGCTTGTCACGTGTCAGCGTATTGATTGTTGAGCGACGTTCATAAGCAAACGCCTGTCACAAAATCAAAATCTATTTGTAGCAAATCAGAAAATACATTTGTCTTGACGCAAGGCACAGAGTTGATTTTTAACATGTGATCAAAATTGATTGTATGTGTGTGTGCATGTGAGCGGATGTGCTAGACTAGAGAATGAAAATCTGGGCGTGGGTTGGCGTATGTGTGCATGCGGGAGAAGTCACAGTTTGTATGACTTCATTATGTAGTATTTAGTTTTTAAAAGTTACAGCTTGAATTCGATAAAGGTGGCATATTGTATTTTTATATTAGATATTCTGGTAATAGGAAGCTATGTTTGATATTCAAGCTATCAGTCGCCATATTCGGTATTTAGGACATAACTCGCTATATTCGGTACTTAGGACATAAATCGCCATATTTAGGACATAACTTTAATTGGTATGGTTGTAGTTGTCTGCTTATCTATAGAAGTATTAGTTGGTATGGTTGTAGTTGTCTGCTTATCTATAGAAGTATTAGTTGGTATGGTTGTAGTTGTCTGCTTATCTATAGAAGTATTAGTTGGTATGGTTGTAGTTGTCTGTTTATCTATAGAAGTATTAGTTGGTATGGTTGTAGTTGTCTGCTTATCTATAGAAGTATTAGTTGGTATGGTTGTAGTTGTCTGTTTATCTATAGAAGTATTAGTTGGTATGATTGTAGTTGTCTGCTTATCTATAGAAGTATTAGTTGGTATGGTTGTAGTTGCTTATCTATAGAAGTATTAGTTGGTATACTGTAGTTTTCTAAAATACCAAATAAAGTACAGAGTACGGTTGGCAGAAATAAATTAAATATTGCAGCTATGTGGGGCATCATCGCTAATTTTAAAACCGTTTTTGTCATTGAGCAACTGACTAAATGTCGTTCACATATTAAACAAAGGTCATTCGTAGCAGTTAAATACAATATGAACAACAAAAAAATTACAGAAATGTCTGCCCTAAATTATCCTAGCTGAAGTGCGCTCAGAATACAACGCCATTTATAAAAACAGTGTGTTTGGTTAAATAGGTCTCTCTTTGTGTATACGGAATTCTAAATCGACCACTTCTAATGACTGGCTAGGGATTCATCTATAATTTGGATTCATAAACCCTTGCAAGGAGGTTACTTACTAAATTGCGCTGCCATAAGGGAGATAATCTGTAATTTGCCATATGTGAAATCGGACGAGTTATATAGACAACGAGGGCATCTTTACGATATGACGCGAAAATTTAGTTTATCTTGGATAATCTAGGGGTGGATGTAGTGATCTTTTACAGTGTCTGTAGTACATAGTAATATTTGTTACTGTATCTATGGTACAAAATAATAACTATATAGTAATATTTGTTACTGTATCTATGGTACAAAATGATAACTATATAGTAATATGTGTTACTGTATCTATGGTACAAAATGATAACTATACCTCTATCTGTTGTACGCAGTGATATTTGGTATTGATGGTATGTAATGGTATATGTTACTGTATCTTTGGTACATAGTGATATTTGTTACTGTATCTATGGTATGTAGTGATATTTGTATCTCTTTCTGTAGTACGCAGTGATATTTCTTACTGTATCTATAGTATTTAATGATATCTATATCTGTAGTACGCAGTGATATTTCTTACTGTATCTATAGTATTTAATGATATCTATATCTGTAGTACGCAGTGATATTTCTTACTGTATCTATGGTATGAAGTGAAAAATGTATCTATGGTATGTAGTTATATCAGTATCTCTATCTGAAGTACATAATGGTGTCTGTTACTATATTATGATTTCGTTTTGCTGTATCTGATGATACAGTACACTATGTGGTATTTCTTACTTTGTGGCATATTGTTTGACGTCATTTACTCTGATATATGGGGTATATTTTATAGTTTGTATTATCAAATCTATTGTTTGACGTCATTTACTCTGATATATGGGGTATATTTTATAGTTTGTATTATCAAATCTATTGTTTGACGTCATTTACTCTGATATATGGGGTATATTTTATAGTTTGTATTATCGAATCTATTCTTTGATCTGATTTTCACAAAGAAAAGAAATTATGCTATTTATAGAAATTCTCCAAGTCTTTTATGTTGACGTGCATATGAATTGTTAAATTTGCGAAACGTATGTGTGTTTTTACTGGCTTGCTCACTTTACTGCTTACATAGTTTGCTCACTACACTCTTTACATAGTTTGCTCAGTTCACTCTTTACATGGCTTGCTCAGTTCACTATTTGCATATATTGCTCACTTAACCGTTTACATAGCTTGTTCACTTCACTGTTTACTGACTTAAATTAGAACTCAACCTTTAAAAGGAAATTTAGCATTGCACAAATTGCAGTGTCAATATAATAATGTAATGTTATATACTTTTTAGTTATTACAGTGTTTTTCTTTGTGATGAGCAGATCACGGAACAAGCATCTGAGTTTACTGCGGATCCAGAATTGTGAAGTGCCTATGGCCGGGGCCTTTTTCTCCTGGTCGCTTTGATGTGGACTATAAATGGTGCACTAGGTGACGAGTGTATGAAGAGAGCAAAAACTCGTTTCCCTGAGACTAAAGTGGAGCACAACACAATAAAAATACGTCACTCGTAATTCGAAAACAAATGAAGACGTATAGCAGTTATAGCCTACAATAAGATGGATTATAAAGAATTAATTTGCAACATTATTAATACAAGACTGATAAAATTAAATCCGACTGACATTTCTCGGCAAAAAAAAGCCGTTTTACCAAATTTGGTCAGGGGAAGCATTATGTGATCTTTCTTTGGGCACCTCAAAAACGACTTTGGTCAGGGGAAGCATTATGTGATCTTTCTTTGGTCACCTCAAAAACGACCCTGAAGTGTCTGGCACCTTTTGGCTCTAGCGCATATGTGTGTGTAGGCAGGTTCAGTCACGTGGTTAGTAGTAAATAATCGGATAATTATTACATCTTGACCTACATTGCCTTGACTAAGTTGCGCAAGTGCCTGTTCATGATTTCAAAGTCTGGTATTATTGGTGATTTCAAAGTCTGGCATTATTGGTGATTTCAAAGTCTGGCATTATTGGTGATTTCAAAGTCTGGTATTATTGGTGATTTCAAAGTCTGGTATTATTGGTGATTTCAAAGTCTGGCATTATTGATGATTTCAAAGTCTGGTATTATTGGTGATTTCAAAGTCTGGTATTATTGGTGATTTCAAAGTCTGGCATTATTGGTGATTTCAAAGTCTGGCATTATTGGTGATTTACTCAAAGGGAATCTAAGAACGCAGACCAGCCTAGCTGAATTTTACCAGTGGCTTGTTTCGTTAGATCTCAAGATATTAACTTTGTGGAGGCAACCCCTCAAACCGTCACAATAGAATACAATATACTTATATTAATTTATGTTTGCATGCGTCCGTGCGTGTGTATATGGTTGCGCATGTGTTATTGGTCACGTGTGCAAAGTATGTGTTTGAGGTGCCGCGCAGCTGAATTAATTTGTCTCGCACCGTGTGAAATAGATAGGCCTAACAAAAATAGATAACGAAAAGCTCCGTGTGAAATAGATAGGCCTAACGAAAAGCACCCACGTGGAGTGGCAATTGGCCCAGCTTATTTTCTTCTACCAAAAGTGTAACTTAATACTATCAACATTCTCTGTCATTCAGCTCTATTCTCTGTCTTTTCAACATCCTTCAATCCATTCAGCCCTGTCTGTCTGTCTATGTATCTATCTATCTATCTATCTGTCTGTCTATCTATCTATCTCTAGTATTTATCTAGTTTTCTATGTGTCTGCAATCCACTCATGCACTAACTTAAAGATTTTGTCTGATTGAGATACTGTAAAGCGCTACTCGTGTTCTTGTATTGTCGTATGATTCTTAAAAAATAAGACTTACATGTCGTTATAAAGGTTTTGACTAAAATGAATTCTTGGAAGAATTTTATTGTTTTTTTTTATATTAAATTATTGATGATCAGTTCTGAAAACAACGTGTTAAAAGTTGAATGTACATTATAAAATTTATAAATGAAAACCAAACTTTATAGTTTCAACGAACACCTATTTATTTTAATTTGTTTGTATCCATGTATATCCAGTGTAAATGACTTCTGAATATTTCATATAGGACACATGACATGGTAGTTAGGACAAATAACATAGTATTCAAGGACAAATAACAAAGTATTCAAGGACAAATAACATAGTATTCAAGGACACGTAGCTTCGTATTCAAGGACAGATAATATGGTGTTCAAGGACACATAACATGATATTTAAGGACATGATATTCAAGGACACATAACATGGTATTTAAGGACAGATAACATGATATTTAAGGACAGATAATATGGCGTTCAAGGACACATAACATGATATTTAAGGACAGATCACATGATATTCAAGGACATATAACATGGTATTTAAGGACACATAACTTGATATTCAAGGTCAGAGAACACGGCATTCATGACATAAATAACAGGGTACTTTAGAGCACATAGAGTGGCACTCTACGACACAACAAATGACACTCTAGGTCGTCTAGGACACATCGCGCTTCAGGGCGCAATAGGTGACCGTCTATTACATATAACAAATGACACTCAGGACATGAAAAAAATGACACTCTGGACACATAACAAATGACACTAGGGACAACTACTAATAAATAAATTATTCCATCAATCAGTCAAGCAAACCTGTCAATCACTTATAAGCAGTCAACTGAAGGCGCGGCCAAGTTTTACCAAATTTATTAACTTAAAAACCATTCAAAACGCTCCAAACCAGTCTAAAAACAAAACGACGTTGATTGAAGCAAAATACATGAACTTAGGTAGATATGTAGCACGCTACACAGGAATATGAGATAAAACACAAAAGGAACACATTCGTGTGGGGTTATATTAACTGTAAATACAAGTATTTATTTTATGCTCATGCGAACAGTCTGATAATGCTGTCCAACCAGTGGATAAAAGGCTTGAAATGTTTTACATTTGTTCACACACAGAAACTGTATATTAAAAATACACCAAATACAATAAAAACCCAAGTGTAACTTTTATAGTCGTAAACGAACATTTAAAAACAAAACGGCAACTGTTCTAAACATTCCTTTAGCGGGATAATGAAACAAAATCTCAAACATGTCTGATACATGCACCATATTAATCATATCACCAGTGTAACCAGTAAAAGAAAACAACGAAACAATAACAATAACAAAATCAACAACAACAACAAGATCAACAAACTAAATAGGGGAAGGGCAAGTGTAGATATACTCTTGAAATATAGGTCAAAAGAAGATCTAGCATTGAAATATAGATAAAACATAAATCTTATTTTGAAATATGGGTCAAGAGTAGATCTAATATTGAAATATAGGTCACGAGTAAATCTAATATTGAAATATAGAAATAACAGTAATTGTAAGATCGAGCAAACTCCATTATTGATTTTTAAAAGCAAATAAAGTGATTTTGTGATAGTATGCATTGCTGAAAGAAACATTTTCCCCTAACTGTCAAGAAAAAAAACTATTATAATGTTAATTTTAATACATTTTCTTTGTACATTTCAGTGAACAATTCAGTCAATGGATATTTCAGGCAATGACAAGTATTGTTGCGTTTCGTCTGTTACTGAAATCCAGTTACAATGACGTCATGGACTCTATGAAGACAGAGATTTTCTATTAGAGAATATAAGGAACACACCCTGCATCACAGGATAAAAACATGATGAACGAAAAAATAAGGATTGCGTTGTACTTACAAGGAAATAAAGATTGTAGCCTGGTAAACCAGGAAAAAAGATCATAACCTGGTTATTAGACAAGTTGTAACTAGATTGACTTAGCAAAAGAAAGATTAAAAAAAAAAACAACTTAGAAACTAAGGACTGCAGGTTGATTGACTTAGAAAAGAAAGATCACAAACAGAAAATAAGGATTATCGTCCGATTTAATCGAAAAGAATGATCAAAACCTGATTTACAAAAACAAAAAAACATAACCAGGGTTTACTAGAAAAAAATTATCATAATCACAAAATAAGGATTATAGCCTGATTTACTCGAAATAAATCTTCAAAGTCCGGTTTACAACAAAAACACAAACTGTAACGTATTTGCTATAAAATAAAAAAAAATATAATCCAGTACACTAGAAAGAAGGGAAGTAACATTTTTAAAAAGACAAACGAGAGGAAGTTAACCTGGCTTATGCTAACATAAAGAACGTAATTTGGTTTTACCAGAAAATTAGGAATGTAGCATACTTCACGAGAAAATAAAAGACAGGTTTACAAACAAGCAATAAACTTAAAATGGTTTATGAGAATATGCAGAACACAATCTGGTTTATGTGAGGAAATGAGGAACAGTCAGGTTTGCCAGAAAATAAGGAAAGTAAGCTGTGAGATTATACTTAAATTAAAATAAAAACAAGAACCATAACTCGCTTACAAAATGTAAGGAAATAACCAGGTTTTGAAGGGAAAAGAAATATACTAGACTTGAGAATTTGTTTTTACCTAGTTCACGAGAAAATACACATACTAATCTCTTTTTTGAGAAAATGAAATAACGCTGTTTATCATGGAATAAAGAACCTAACCTAATTTACGAGAAAATAAAGAGCATGTTACCTAGGTACGAGAAATTATATCTTAATCTCGTTTACGAGCAAAAAAGGACAGAACCCAATTACGAAAAATGTAAGAACCTAATATAGCTTACAACAAAAGGACAGAACCCAATTACGAAAAAGAACCTAATATAGTTTACAACAAAAGGACAGAACCCAATAACGAAAAATGTAAGAACCTAATATAGTTTACAACAAAATAAGGAACTTTTTAAGCTGTGCTTTTTCTACTCACACAATAAAAAGAAGAAGAAAACTTTTCAAGTTTACGAGAAAATATTCTTGTTTGTAAAAAAAATAAGAATGTAAGGTTGTTTACGAGAATATAAAGAAACTGACGAGAACTTTACACAAAGTAACAGAACTTAAATATTGTCGCCACTTGCTCACAAGGCCTTAAATACTGGAATATTAGTTGGTTAACTAGTTGATTAGGTGGATATAACTCATTTTGAAAAGTGAGATAACGGAGAAATATTTTCAAATATAAAACAAACTTAACAAATAAAACAGTAATTTTAAAATCAAGACAGATTAAGCGATGCTTTTTCAAAATTATTACTACCCAGATATTGAACTAAAATTATTAGAACAGGAAAACAATAAACTAAAATGACATTTGAAATACTGTTCAGTATTTATTTCATTAATGAGATTTATAGTTTGTATACAACCCATTTTTCATTGAGAAATAACAAAACATAATAAAACCAGTGTTAATCAGACAAAATAAAATAATATTTATACAATAATAAATTTAACAAAGAAAACTAAATAATAAAATCAATGTTACTGTACAAAAAATAATACAATTAATGTTAACGAGAGGAGAAATCCAATAACAAATCAGTATTAATGAGACACAAATGAAAACATACTAATTAAAACCAATGTTAATGATAAAAACACTGCGAACAATAATAAAATTAACATTGATGAGACAGAAAAACAAAATAATAATAAAAGCGATGATGTTAATGAGAATACAAAACTCAATGCTAATAAGAGAAAAAATATCCTGCCGGATGAGTAACACATTTTCCAGACAAACCATATTGAAACTAGCTCACAGATGTTGGGCACTGGTCTGTATT
Organism: Sinotaia quadrata; assembly: GCA_028829895.1. Lineage (NCBI taxonomy): Eukaryota > Metazoa > Mollusca > Gastropoda > Architaenioglossa > Viviparidae > Sinotaia > Sinotaia quadrata. The sequence continues at coordinate 80,821,031 of CM054183.1, read as the reverse complement.
GATTTCAATTCATCTTTTTTTTTTTCGCGTGTGTTTGGTGATAGGTCGTATTTCATTGTGATTGTTATAACATAGCAACTTTTCTGTTATTTCATTGTGATTGTTATAACATAGCAACTTTTCTGATTAGCTCGTATTGTGTGTTTAGTAAAGACGAAAAACGAGGTAGGATTGAATTTAGAAGTCCAGTTAAATATTTGTTAATTAATAGTAAGGGGGAAAAGAACAATAGATTATGCAAGTAGAGGTACCATAACTTTTGCAAAATAAAATCAGTTGAAGAGTTCAGCATTGCGCACGTACGCACACGAAACACACTCTCACTCATACTCGCGTACACATAGACAAAAACCTGTATGCGAATACGTCTAAACATGCATACTAAAACCGACAAATTAAATAACAATATCACTATAATATTTAAAAAGCATAGTATGGTTCATTGATTCACATTTTAAACGAAATCACTGTACCAGATTTGTTTAATATCTATAATTATTATATTGTAATGTATAATTATTACAATTTAATATTTCAGCCCACTCGTAATACATTTAAAATAATACACGATACATTTTTCAGCCGACTGGGTCAAGGGAAATAACAGATATTCGAATAAGCATTCTGCGAGCTTATCTCCCTTAGACTTTCTGCTCTATAATTGCGTAAGAATGCAATGACGATATTAGCATTAAACCAACATCAACGCGTGCAAACGAGGCAGAGTCCAACGATTAAAAAAAATACAAATTAATGAAAAGATCAGTTAAGGATGAATTCTCAGGAATTAATAATGTACACATAAAGAGTATGAAGATGAGTTATCAGGAATTAATAATGTACACATAAAGAGTATGAAGATGAGTTATCAGGAATTAATAATGTACACATAAAGAGTATGAAGATGAGTTCTCAGGAATTAATACTGCACGCTTAAGAGCATGTTTTGTTTTGTTGTTCAATGGAAGAGGTATGTGATGAAACGTGTCAAACAATATCAATTAACATTTATTATTTGGGGAAGAACCGATGCACACCTTTAAGTGTCTGTAGATCAAACAAACAAGACCTTAAACAGAAATTTATTGGGTTTCAAACGAAAAAAATAAGAGATATAGACATTCGTCTCTAGCCAGTTTATTCATTTTTTAATAAATTACTTGGTTTAATGGAGAATGATTTATAACACGCCATATCACCTGCTATATCCTAAAGAACTGAACTAAATAAATTCATCTTGCTAACTTTATGCTCAAGCATATGCACATACATTCATATAAACAAGTATACACACATTCACACAGCATTTGCGCATAATGCCTAAGATTATGTACCTGCACATCACTTAGGTAAACGTACGCAAATATTTACCTACAAATACTCTCATCACTACACTTGACACGTACGATTTTATTCTGCGTCCTCCTCTGAATGGGGAAACAAAACATTATCATATATGCTGACTTTGGAAGAAGACACTTGCTCAAATGTCATTGGCCGCCGGGCAGAAGGATAAACAAGTGGGGCAGGCTCCGGCACATCCGGTTCCGGCTGTTTTAAACTTCCGGCTGCGGTTTTTCCACTCGGAGCGATCTTCAGCATCGGCGTGACCTCCACGGCGGGATTATCGTAGTCGTCGTCTTCGGCGTACGCACGGCCACTCTGGTACTGTAGTCCCCGGGTTTGAATCCGGTAGTTGTACGAGGATGACGACTGCTGTGAGCTAGCACTTCCGCTCCGTCCTCCCACGCTGCTCCCACTGATGTTACTGCCAAGGTGGGAAAAGGTGGATGACGAAGGTGGCGATTGCACAGTTGGTGATGGCGTTTGCTCCTGAGCGTGAACCGGTTGGCGCTGGATCTGAACATATGTCACCTGCTGAGGCTGTGCGATGATGTGCTGCTGCTGTACCCTGAAGTGATGTTGCTGGTGCTGTTGTTGCAGCTGGTGCTGTTGTTGCTGCAGTTGCTGTTGTTGTTGCAAAAGATGCTGTCGATGGTATTCCAACTGTTGTCGTTGCAGTTGAATGTCCAGCTCGTCCCTTTCAAAGTGTTGCCGCTGGTCGGCACTCGACAGCACACGCTGTTGTTGCATATGTTGCTGTTGCTGCATCAGATTTTGTTGCTGCTGCTGAATCTGTTGCAGATGCTGCTGCTGCTCCAACTGTTTATCTTTAAACTGCTGCTCCAGTTGTTTATCTTTAAACTGCTGCGACTGCGCAAAGCTTCTCTGGTCATAGGCAACCATGGGCGAACCTGGCACCGCTTGGACCACGGACACGGGGCTCACTACACGGTATCCTCCGGGAGGTGGAGGTGTTGAGGTCACGTGGTCCACTTGTGATGGAGCCCTGTCCGCGTCCAGCGCCACATCTGGAGCCATAGTGACCTTTTTGGCTGCTCCGCCATTACGGCGAAGAGACAAATCTGACGATTTTAGGTTTGAGGGCTTATTAATCACTGCGTAGCCAGGAATTTCTTGCGTGATGATGACATCATCTGACCACGGGTAGTCCTGCAACCAATCAAAAATTGCGTAACAGTGCATGAGTAGATATTATTTGTAGAATGTAAAGCTTAGACACATCAATCCTTCTCAAATCAGCTATCATTCTTTCATTTCCTGGTGGACTGTTTACAATAGCTCTAGTATCTAATTATTTACAGTTTGTAACCTAGTTCTCCAGTCAAGTGACTTCTAATAATTTGTTATTAGGAGTTATCAGGTGGGAGTAACAATGACTCTCTTATGAGGTAGCTAAATGCCTCGTCATCTTACGGAACTTTTAGACAAGTGAGTTGGTCTCCGGACATCGCAAAGGACGGTGGGCCAGAATGGTTTGTTTGACCATAGGGTTGGGAGTAGGAAGTGATGAACGGGCAAAAGCAAACTCCCGTGGGAGAATCCCATAGACATAGGCGCATGTCTCTATCCATGCAGCCAGCCTATTTTGCACAGTTTGGGGACCGAATCTCTGCCTACTGGTAAAGTTTGTTGGCAGGTGTTCGGTGTACTAAGAGAGAGTGAGCGATCCAGTTCACTCTTGAGTCATGGCAAGGGGCTCACATGGTTACCATCCCCAGGCCCAAAAACCTGGGGGGAAAAAGTGTCCTATTACCACCTTCTCATGGTACCCACTGAGAGGAGACTCTGTTCCCTGCTAAGTGTGCTATGGTGTCAGGGCCCTGGACCGATAGAAGGCAAGGCATTTTACATGGTTTTGGCCAAGCTCCTGGCTTTTTGGCCTGGCGTATGATGCTCGTTACCCAACATTAGGTTAAAGCCAGGGCTTCGCCTTTTCAGAATAGGGATGCTGATACAAATTCATCCAGTCTGGCCTTGATCGAGACCTCCTGCATTGCAGATGTCAAATGATCACAGCCGGGTGCCCAGGATGGGAGGGAACGGGATCATAAGGGTCTCTCATCTGCTGATGCCGGAGCGAGTATGGCTGAAAAGTCCGAAAACTCAAACCCTAAACCTGTTCCACCACAAAATCCTCGGGGTTGGGGAGGTTATGGTGCCCGAGATGGGGTACTCAAGCTGCCCTTGCCAAATGGTGGTTTTGGTGTGGGTAAATCCGAGTATTGCAAGGAGCACCAGGGCTCCAACGAGTTTTCCACCCGAAAACCGTTCAATATCAGCCATCTCTGAGTGGGAGGTGATACAGCGTCTACTACGAAACGTGGCCCCAAAACTCGCAGACACAGGAGGAATTGAGATAAAAATAACTATGACTCTCAACAGCCATTTGACTTTTAATATAAATCTGTTGTCTCATTCTTCAAAAATCTCTTTATAAAATTTATTGATTGAATAAATTAATTTCATGGCAATGCACAGTGTTGAAGGCGTTGTTATTAAACTTCAAGCAATATTTATTTTGTCTTGAAACAGCCTTCTTTAAGTATGATACTATTGGGGGGTGAATGAGCTATTGCCTTTCTTTAAGTATAAAATTACTGAGGGATGATTGTGTTATTTTTGATTGGAAGAGTTTCTGTTTAGGCATGCATTAAAATATCAATTTCTCTTCTGCAAACTGAATTACACTTATCTAAACATGAACGAGTCGTACTGTTCAATAAAATGATATGCTTCGATTTACGACATTGAGGATCTAGTTTCAGATCTGACTTTATAAACACTATTTCATAAAATATATTAAAACATGATTGTTAGTCGTTAGTAGATCTAACTTTATAAACACTATTTCATAATATAAATTAAAACATGATTGTTAGTCGTAAGTAGATAAACTTTCATCACATACATCACCTGTCTGTATTTAACAAAAACAAACTATTTCAACAAAGAATTTCAGCCTCTAGAACATTTTCACTGTCAAATTCAGTCATCAAAATGCTAATCTTTAGCCGAAAAACTTTTACCAATCATGTCAATCTTTAGCCGAAATACCTTTAGCTATTATGTCAATCTTTAGCAGAAATACTTTCACCAATCATGTAAATCTGTAGCCGAAATGCTTTCACCAGAGGTGTAAAACTAGACGAAATACTTTCATTAAAGATGTCACACTCTAGACAAAATACTTTCATTTAAGATGATACACTCTAGACAAAATATTTTCATTAAAGATGTCACACTCTAGACGAAATACTTTCATTAAAGATGTCACACTCTAGACAAAATACTTTCACTAAAGATGTCACACTCTAGACAAACTACTTTCACTAGAGATGTCAGACTCTAGATAAAATACTTTCACTAGAGATGTCAGACTCTAGACAAAATACTTTCACTAGAGGTGTCAATCTGTAGTGACAATACTCTCATCAGAGATCAATCTCTAGACAAAATACTTTCAGGACAGATGTTAATATCTTAACGCAAAATTTGTAAACAGGTTAATGAAGGAAATGTAAAATATAAATCTTTGAAGGAAATATTTTTGCAAACGTTGTCAGCTTTTTGAAGAAAAAACATTTTATCAGAGATAAAAGACTGTGACTGAAACACTATACCGGAGATGTGTCTTTGAAAGAAAGAAATACTTTCTACCAGAAATACCTCTTTCAAGGAAAGTACTTTAACTAGAGGTGCAATTTTTTTTTAAAGTACTGTTATCAGAAATGTAGATCACTGAAAGGAATGCATTTACCAGAAATGTAATTTTAAAGAAAACACTGTATCAGAGAGGCAATTTATTAAAAGAAACACATATCCAGAATTTTCTTTGAAAGAAATACTGTTTGTAAGTCACTGATTTATGCTTTTATCGGCGATATATGTCTCTAGATGGCAGTGCACTGAGAGAACTAGCAAAATGAAAGTAATTTATATATGTTCCCACAATTAGCTGACTACCTTAACCGGAGCAACAAAATATATCGGCAATACCGACATTTCTCTTAGATCAGCAGTTATTCTTTGAGGCCGACCGACCACGTTTTCCCATGCAGTATTCTGGCACTGTAAGACTGCCAACTGCTAATTGCTAAAAGCAATCTGGCCTTTTCTCCTTAAGCGGAAACCCCTCTAGTTCAAAGGGAGCAGGCAATGGAAATTGACATTTCTCAAGCAAGCGTTAACTATAGTGCTGGTATTTTGTTCTCCAAGGTCAAACAAGCATTGACCTTTGTGTCTGACCTCAGTCGCATCTGGATATGTGAGCAAGTCATTATACCAAACGATATGAAACCTAAAATATGTGTTATACCAAAAGGTTGAATTATGGATTCAGATTTTCCTGACCTACCTGAGTGAGGACGAATCATCTACTGAAGAATAACATGCTTTCATGGTTGCTGATTTGACCTTTGAATTTAGTGGACTGAAAGCCTGTATTGAATTGAAGAAGTTTTTAGTGGATTGAGCAAATTGTTAATGGATTGGGTAAGTTTTAAGCAAATGGTCCAATCAGCAGCTGCTTGGTAAGTCTTTAGCAGATTGCAACGCAATTAGTAGGCTGGACAAGTTGTTAATGGACTAGGCATGTCTTTAGTGTGCTGGACAAGTTGCTAATGGACTAGGCATGTTATTAGTGGGCTGGACAAGTTGTTAATGGTCTTTATTTGGATTCTGTTTGAAAGTATACTAAACAATAGTTCTTAAAGAAACTCTATTAAAACAAAGTATCTGTCACATAATGGCTTATGTAGACCATGTAGAGTCTAGTACTTTCTGTTACTACTGCATGCCAGTGTAAATAAACAAATGTGTGATGTTTATATCTAGTACTTTCTGTTACAACTGCATGCCAGTGTAGATAAACAGATATGTCATGTTTATACCTAGTACTTTCTGCTACAACCGCATGCCAGTGTAGGTAAACTGGAAAGTAATGTTTAAACCTACTACTTCAAGTTATCGATGTATGCCAGTGTACATAAACTGACACATGATGTTTAAACCTAGTACTTCAAGTTACCGCTACAAGCCAGTGAAAGTAAAGTGAGACATGATGTTTTAAACCTAGTACTCCCTGTTACCGCTGCATGTCAGTTTAGGTAAACTGGAAAGTGATGTTTAAACCTAGTATTTCTTGTTGCCGCTATATGCCAATTTAGGTAAACTAAGACGTGATATTTAAACCTAGTATTCCCTGTTAAAGCTGCATGCCAGTTTAGGTAAATTGGAAAGCGACACTTAAACCTAATACATCCTGTTACTGCCACATGCCAGTGTAGGTAAACTGAGACGTGATGTTTAAATCTAGTACTTCCTGTTACTGCTGCATGCCAGTGCTCTTTGATCGTCAGCATAACTTTCTGAACTCACAGTTGTCTTCAACAAAACTGCAGGGAAATAATGTTGCGCATTCTTTGGCATGAGGTGTTTGTTCTTTGTAATTGTACTGACGAAATGAGAACACACTAATCTTGAATGTGTGCCAGGCCACTAGACAGAAAATGTGTGTACCAAATGAAAAATATGTTTGTGCTTCTCTGTGTGTGGGGGGTGGGGGGGGGGTGTCGACGTGTGGGCTGAGGGCTGGTATTACGTAACGTAACGCTTAAAGGGCCACACACAGCAAGTTTTTAACCAGGCAATAGGCCTAAGAGCGTTTACAGTCTTTGATTTGGACTGGTATTGTGCTTTATTCCTGAGAAGAAAGAAGCAAATAATTAATTATTTAATAATATAAGCAAAAACCCGACAACTATATATTTTAAACAAATAAATAATTTTGAAATGGAGAGGTTTGCAGGTGTTCATTGACGTCACCTAACTCCATTCGCAGAATTGTCTCCCTTACCGTTGTCTGTATTGCCTCGTCTCGCACGTTGAAGATGAAATAAGCATGGAGACACAAGAGAAGGCAAATGAGAAGCCCGCATCCTCCAATCCCAACAAGCACTGCTCCCGTGGCCACCAACCTGCACAATGAGTGCGCAATCAGCTTTCAAAATAAATAAATGCTAAATATATATTTTTACAAGGAAAAACGGAGAAAATAGCGAAAAGCTGTGTTTATCTTATTTGTATGCCTAACTACCTCTAAAAGCCTCTGTAACTCACCATTGCTTCCATGCATCAAAGACATTCTTGTAGGAATGTTTGGAGTGGTAATGACGTCAAGTAAAGTATCCAAATCCCAGATCAGTAGAGATTTTAATGACGCCTAAAAAAATACAAATAAATGAACGTTTTGTTCCAGCTTGGCAAGATACGTTCACTGGTGCTAAAATGAAACAGAGAAGCTAAGAATATGCTTTGTGAATGTCTGGAAGTCTGGAATTCTGGAAGAGTTATTTAAATTCCGGAAATGGCGGCAAGCTTAATCTATGTTAGGAGGAGGCGTTGAAGTGTGTGCGAAAATGTTCGTGAGGTAGCTGCCATGCAGTTACAGAAAAACAAATGAAATAAGGTGAAAAATACAGACTGGTTGGATATGTTCCTTTGTTCCTAAACTTATTTATATATATTCTTAATACTAAATAAATATAAAATTCGAACTGCATTGTGGGATGGGGAAAGGAAAGGCTGTGGGGTATCAAGGGCTGGAATTTGTAGCAGCAATGAAGTGTGTGAAGATGATTGCTATTATTTTTGTATTATAAATATAATACACATATAATATGTATGCACTACTTTGTCGCGGCAATGCAAGCTGACACGGCACGCGCACTGTGACCTAATTCACAGAACAATGAGAACACGACTCAATCACCTTTCCGCCATTTTAAGTCAGGGAGTCCGAGAGACCAAAGTTTCTCCTGGCTGCGGCTATAGGTCGTCAGCACATGATGCATTCGCTGAGGTATATGTTGAGAATTCCTTTCAACAGTCGGAAAAAAAGGATATTCGCCATTTTGGTGTGAGGAGTGGGGCAGTAGGTTACGTGAGGGTGGGAGACTATTGAACGCAATAAAACCAGCGAGGGGAAGGCACGTAGTCAACCCCGGTAAGAAATCAAGCGAGGAGACAACAGGTTTATCTGAAGATACTTGCTTGTTGCTTGTAGCAATGTATAATTTCGTCATTCGAACACATTACTAATTAACGATAAACACTTGTGAAACTCTAGATTACCAGCAGAAAGTCTAGTGTGGGTGAAGCGGGGATGGGGGTGGGGGTGGGGAGGTGGAGAACAGTGGCTAGAAAGAGAAGGTTAGCTAGAAATTACAAATAATCATTTTTCAGCATCCATGTCGATTTACTGCCAACTCGCGTCCATTTACTTTCAAGTCACGCAGACATGTTGCCAACGCGCGCCAGATACTACTGATTCGCGCCATGTTGTGCCGACACCAACCTACTGAGTGAATCATTTACATCTGTGTGTTTCTATTGTTACATATTTGTATTGTTTATATTACTGAGCGAGTGAAATTGCGATTGGACATCTCAAACTAAAGATAATTTATATCAGGATATTTTACACTGCAAGCCTGAGAAGTCTTTGCACTTATATGTATGTGTTGTGCGTAGCACAGCTTGCGTATACTTATATTTTCGCTAGAGTGAATGGAAATGCTTGTTTTACACAGGCGCGTATATATATGGGCATGTGTGTGTAATGTGTGTGTGTGTATATATATGAAAACAAAGGAAGTGACTCACGCTGGGAGTGATATATTGATTCCAAGAGCCCAACGAACAGCCTCACTGGTGAAAGCAACTTTACAATTTTATCGAAATTTTTTTTAAAGATTTACCGGTTTATTTTGACCGTGCCAGAGTAGTTCTAGTCAAAATCTGGAACTACGGCTAATGCACTTGTTTTCTAACGTATGAAACCATGTGCAAGAAAATCTTGGTAAAATCGGTAAAACTGGCTTGGAACCAGAAATCACACCATTCCCCCATTAATTCTTTCAAATCTCAACCAAAGTATGACTTCTGTCTTGAGAAGTTCATTTTCACTCTCAAGGCTGAAAGACGTTTTTTTTTTTTATCAAAGGCTGACTTGTGGCTGGAGATATTGTAAAACTGTAAAAGCGTTGTATCAAGATCTGTAAAGCTGTAAGACAACTCTATCAAGATGTGTAAAACTGTAGGACAGCTGTATCAAGATCTGTAAAATTGTAAGACAGCTATATCAAAATGTGTAAAGCTGTAAGACAACTTTGTAAAACTGTAAGACAGCTATATCAAAATGTGTAAAGCTGTAAGACAGCTATATCAAAATGTGTAAAGCTGTAAGACAACTTTATAAAACTGTAAGACAACTGTATCAATATCTATAAAACAGTAACACAGCTGTATCAATATCTGTAACACTGTTAGATAGCAGTATCATAGTGTATAAAACTGCAACACAGATGTATCAAGATATGTAACACTGTTAGATAGCTGTATCAAGATGCGACAGGTAGAGAGTGTCATCAGACCTTCTTTAGAAATTCATAAACTTCGGTCAGAGCCGAATTGGGCGACCGAGAGAGGCCATTAGGTGCTGGGTTCTCACTCGATCATCACCGCAAGAGGAAGATAAGCATTTTGAATTAGAAAACACGAACGTACGATGTTATATCAGAGCTTTTTTTTTTACATCGATATTACTTCAGTTATTATACTGATAACTAAACTTTGAAGTGAGTGCAACGCGTTGTTCTAAAGTCTTGTTAATTAACTGACTAAAACGAAGTGCTTTTGAAAGTTCGTTAATTAACTGACTAAAACGAAGTGCTTTTGAAAGTTCGTTAATTAACTGACTATAAAACGAAGTGCTTTTGAAAGTTCGTTAATTAACTGACTAAAACGAAGTGCTTTTGAAAGTTCGCTAATTAACTGACTATAAAACGAAGTGCTTTAGAACGTCTGTTAATTAAATGACTGCAAAACAAAGTACTTTTCAATGTTTGCTTATTAAGCGACAAAAGCGGTGTACTGTTGCTGTTTTATACTATGAGTAAAACGGTATCAAATGTTGTTTTTATTGGTTTACATTATGAGTGAGAAAAACGGTATAAAATGTTATGCTTTTATTGTTTTACTTCATAAGGAAATATTGATCAATATTGTATTGGTAATGAATTACCATATTCATATAAATTCATAAATCGTATGCAGACCAAAAATAAATTTTGAAAGAAAAATCAAATAACAATGGGCTGTATTACACACACACACACACACACACACACACACACACACACACACACACAATAAAGAAAGATGAAAAGTATTTTTCAAAAGAAATCGATTTCAGGTGGCAAATAATTGCTCTCCACTCTGTCCATAAAATATTATTTAGTTTTATTTTTTAATGACATAACGTTGTGCCTCATTGGAGAGAGACCATTTTATAACTGGTAATTAAAAAAAAATCTGAGAATTCTGAGACCGCAAAATTAATACAGCCAGACATTTACGTTTCCAAAAATAAAACTTTCCGAGTAATTTAACAAGGGAAAGATAACTCATAAGCCGGTCGAGAAGGGGTTTCGATAAGTAAGTGTCAAATGCTGATTTTCTCGGCAGAGGTGCATGTATCTGAACCTATCTATTACTTTTCTTTTTCAGTGACAGGGTTGATGGGTAATCTTCCCGACACGTGCGAATGTTTGCTTGAGTTAGTGGCACTATACTGTCTTTAGTAGGTAGAGACTAAAGTCTAATGTTTGCTTGAGTTAGTGGCACTGTACTGTCTTTAGTAGGTAGAGACTAAAGTCTAATGTTTGCTTGAGTTAGTGGCACTATACTGTCTTTAGTAGGTAGAGACTAAAGTCTAATGTTTGCTTGAGTTAGTGGCACTATACTGTCTTTAGTAGGTAGAGACTAAAGTCTAATGTTTGCTTGAGTTAGTGGCACTGTACTGTCTTTAGTAGGTAGAGACTAAAGTCTAATGTTTGCTTGAGTTAGTGGCACTGTACTGTCTTTAGTAGGTAGAGACTAAAGTCTAATGTTTGCTTGAGTTAGTGGCACTATACTGTCTTTAGTAGGTAGAGACTAAAGTCTAATGTTTGCTTGAGTTAGTGGCACTGTACTGTCTTTAGTAGGTAGAGACTAAAGTCTAATGTTTGCTTGAGTTAGTGGCACTATACTGTCTTTAGTAGGTAGAGACTAAAGTCTAATGTTTGCTTGAGTTAGTGGCACTATACTGTCTTTAGTAGGTAGAGACTAAAGTCTAATGTTTGCTTGAGTTAGTGGCACTGTACTGTCTTTAGTAGGTAGAGACTAAAGTCTAATGTTTGCTTGAGTTAGTGGCACTGTACTGTCTTTAGTAGGTAGAGACTAAAGTCTAATGTTTGCTTGAGTTAGTGGCACTATACTGTCTTTAGTAGGTAGAGACTAAAGTCTAATGTTTGCTTGAGTTAGTGGCACTATACTGTCTTTAGTAGGTAGAGACTAAAGTCTAATGTTTGCTTGAGTTAGTGGCACTATACTGTCTTTAGTAGGTAGAGACTAAAGTCTAATGTTTGCTTGAGTTAGTGGTACTATACTGTCTTTAGTAGGTAGAGACTAAAGTCTAATGTTTGCTTGAGTTAGTGGTACTATACTGTCTTTAGTAGGTAGAGACTAAAGTCTAATGTTTGCTTGAGTTAGTGGTACTATACTGTCTTTAGTAGGTAGAGACTAAAGTCTAATGTTTGCTTGAGTTAGTGGTACTATACTGTCTTTAGTAGGTAGAGACTAAAGTCTAATGTTTGCTTGAGTTAGTGGTACTATACTGTCTTTAGTAGGTAGAGACTAAAGTCTAATGTTTGCTTGAGTTAGTGGCACTGTACTGTCTTTAGTAGGTAGAGACTAAAGTCTAATGTTTGCTTGAGTTAGTGGTACTATACTGTCTTTAGTAGGTAGAGACTAAAGTCTAATGTTTGCTTGAGTTAGTGGCACTGTACTGTCTTTAGTAGGTAGAGACTAAAGTCTAATGTTTGCTTGAGTTAGTGGCACTGTACTGTCTTTAGTAGGTAGAGACTAAAGTCTAATGTTTGCTTGAGTTAGTGGCACTGTACTGTCTTTAGTAGGTAGAGACTAAAGTCTAATGTTTGCTTGAGTTAGTGGCACTGTACTGTCTTTAGTAGGTAGAGACTAAAGTCTAATGTTTGCTTGAGTTAGTGGCACTATACTGTCTTTAGTAGGTAGAGACTAAAGTCTAATGTTTGCTTGAGTTAGTGGCACTCTACTGTCTTTAGTAGGTAGAGACTAAAGTCTAATGTTTGCTTGAGTTAGTGGCACTATACTGTCTTTAGTAGGTAGAGACTAAAGTCTAATGTTAAAATAGCTTTAAAAGTATACGGTCAATTCACATAACCATCTATCGGCCCGTCCGTCCAACAGTGTATCCATTTATCTATCTGTCTGTCTGCCTATTTACCTATCCATCCATCCATTCATCCATTCATCCATTTGTGGTGAAGTAAATTTACCTATCCCTGTTTCTAGATTTAAGTGTTATATAAAATGTTAAATTGTCAAAGTGACCCAGTCTTGGACACTCTTAATGATGGTATTTTTTTGTAAGTGTCAGAGTTGGAGTAAACAACTCGAGAATATGCTAGAAATTGCGTTATGTAATCCAAACCAGTTCCAACTGGATGATTAGATTTTATTATCTAATGGTTAAGATTTATGAGAACGAGGCCAGCCAATAGGCTGAGATCAAAAGTGTACCTGCTGTAGAGAATTCTATTGTCCGACCACTTGAATTTGGAGTGGCAAGAAGTCGGTCATGAAAGGCGGCCATTAGATAATGGTGAGTTAAGTGGCTGATTGAGAGAGAGATTGAACTTTTAAATATTTCGTGTATTTTGCTATTGATATGTTATACTTGAGTTTATGTAGAGATGTATTATGTGAGTAGATTTTTATTTCTACAAATTGTGAACTAAGATGCTCGTGTATAGTTTGCTAAACACGTGACATTGTTTCTAGTAAACCTGTTCATAAATTATTATACTGTATTTATTATGTTCTGTGTGCGTGTTAGGCTAATAAATACTGTTGCAGGAAACTGTAAGTTGAGACTTGAATGTAAGAGAGAATGGAGTTGAAAATGAATAAGCTGAAAACTTAGCGTTTATTCCCTGATTATATTTTACATTGAAAAAAAAAAAGCAACTTTTCCTTGTTTTATATTAATCTCCTGGTTTACTGATTATAAACCACAATGACATTGGTAGACCCGAGAAGTATCTCCCCAGTGTGTCAGTGTAAGGAATACACTGCACTCCATTGATACATGGTGGCAAGGTATGCTGACTACTTCGAGCAATTTTTGGTACAAGGAAGTTACTAGAAATTGATACAATTATTGTTCTGTTTGAGGGGGGGGGGGGAGCTAATACTGAAAGGAGCGCCCAGGTTAGCCATGAGAGAACAGCAGCTAATCAGTGCTCTACAATGTGGGAAGGGAAACACGTGGAATTGACAGTAATAACATAAGCAATAAACGTGTGGCTTTGTTATGAAAAGCATGCAAAAAGACTACTGAGACTTTGCCTATGTAAGGAAAACTATTAGAAACTATTATCGCTTATTTCTAATAACTCCATTTCTGTTCTCCTATAAAATCTATTCTGTGATTTGTGTTGCCACTAATCTATTGAATTGTGTGTTAGGATTTCAGACTGTATGGATATTAAAATTATTTCGTAGAAATGTTGCTGTCAAGTAATCTTTTTCATTGTATTTGTTATATGTATATTTGATTTGTTGATTTAATAAATTTATTGACTTTCTTACACATATTGATAACCGTATGCTTCCTGTGCTCAAAATGAAAAGTTGAAGTGTTAGATGAGATCGTACAAAGAACTTTAAGAGTGAACGATTCTCTAACAATAAAAATGCAGAGTACACTAATATGCTCACGATTCCACCATATATTGTCTTCACCAGCCATTTGTTATACTAGACAAAGACAAAAATCCACATTAGAAGAAGGTTAGATTTCTCTTTAAAATAATAAAGGAATGTAAGACTTGTACACATATACACAATTCATTGTACACATATACACAATTCATTGCACACATATACATAATTCATTGTACACAAAAATGCATGTACATTTACACGCTCATTGCACATGAAAATGCATAAAGGCAAACATACACACTCATGCACACAGACAATCTTAAAACACAATACAATGTACACAGACAATCTTAAACACAATACAATGCACACACACACCTGCACACAGAAAATCTTAAACACAATACAATATACACACACATGTACACACACAATCTTAAACACAATACAATGCACGCACACGTGCACACATATAATCTTAAACACAATGCAATGTACACACGTGCATACAGACAATCTTAAACACAATACAATGTACACACACGTGCATACAGATAATCTTAAACACAATACAATGTACACACACGTGCACACAGACAATCTTAAACACAATACAATGTACATACAAATGCACACAAGCACGCGCTTAAACAAACTAACAAACAGCCACACTAAAATGGGATAAAAGAAATATTACGCACATAATCGAAGAATACACAACACACAACCTTAAACACGCACGCACGCACACATTACATACACCTTCTATATAGCTTTCTTACTTCTACACCCTACACGTGACTTATTTATCCCGTGGCTTTCAAAGCGCGCAAACAATGAGTAACGTTGTGTTCGACGCCCAAACCAAGATCAAAACAATGAGTCAGTCGCACGCTCTCAACCGCTACTGTTAAAACCCTAGAGCATTAATATGTGCATGTGTGTGCAAACAGACTTGAACTCTCAGCTCTCTACACAGATTGCAGTAGGGTGCAACCATCTTGCCGCTGATGCACCTAACTTCCATCAACCAATGACTGCAGCGGCTGCTTGTAGTATGCAAGTGTCTCCCGGGCATTGTTATCGGAAAAAGAAGAAAAAAACACGTCTAACTGCACGAGGTCATGTCATGATTGTCTGTGTAAAGAATATAATAACGGTCTGTACTTCGAAAGAATTTTGTCTAAATACGGAAATCTTAAAACCAAATAACTAACTTCAAGACTCTACTGAAAAAACCAAATAACTTACTTCAAGACTCTACTGCAAAAAACCAAATAACTACTTCAAGACTCTACTGCAAAAAACCAAATAACTAACTTCAAGACTCTTCTGCAAAAAACCAAATAACTAACTTCAAGACTCTACTGCAAAAACTAAATAACTACTTCAAGACTCTACTGCAAAAAACCAAATAACTTCAAGACTCTACTGCAAAAAACCAAATAACTACTTCAAGACTCTACTGCCGACCAGTGGTCATTCTGTGGCTGTTTAACGAACGCTTCTACGTTGGAGTGCGTTTCACGTTGACCAAAGTCAGTAAAAATCGCTACAAGTGGGGACGAAAGAAGTTATGTAAATTGGGCATTTGGGTGTGATCTTATAATTATTAGGACAATGCGGTTCAATCTATTTATAGTCTTTAGACTATACATGTAAATTAATTTGGATAATCGATTTTATCCACTTTTTTCTGTGGAAGTTTTACATTTAAAATATAGAATAATGTTTTTCTCATTTCGTCCCACCACCATCTCTCGCTTTTTTCTTTTACATTCCCTCATTCTTTAATTCTCTACTCTTTCTTTTTATTCCTCTCTCCCCTTCATTCTTTATGTCCCTTCTGCTTTATGTTCCCCCCCCCTCTCTCTCTCTCTCTCTCTCTCTCTCTCTGTCTTCTATCTTGATTTCTTTTCTTTCTGTAGACCCCCCTCTCCTTATCCTTTCATTGTCTTTTCTTTTCCTGTCTCTTCGCCATTTTTCTTCTTCTCTCACTCCATTATCTCTCCATACTTTCCTCTCCTTCGATTCCTTTCTTATCTCCCTTCCAGTTTCTTCTTTCTTTCTATCCTATCTATTTCTTTCCCCATCACTATCTCTAGTCACTCACTCGAGTTACAATTCTGTGGAAATTTAATGTAGACGGGCTTGAATTCCTACCACCAAATCCGTTTATAGATCGGACAAGAAATTTGAAAAAAAAATATACAGATGTCATCAGCAAAGCATGTACATAATTGTACTGTAATCAAGTGTCATATCACGTAGTCTGCAGAGACCACAGATATAACTTACAACCCTTCAAGTACAATTATCCTGTTGTCTGGTCTAAAGAGACGACAGTTATAACGTAAAAGCCTGAAAGCACAATTATCCTGTTGTTTAGTCTGCAGAGACCACATGCAAGGCATAAAAAACTGCAAGCACATTTATCCTGTTGTCTGGTCTAGTCTGCAGAGACCACAGATCTAACTTAAAAACCTTCAAGTCTGCAAAATCTATATTTATGTCATGTTATTGACCATTGTGACAACGTGATCACCACATATTTACGTCATATTATTGACCAGTGTCACAACATGTTCATTACTTATTTACGTCATATTATTGACCAGTGTCACAACATGTTCATTACTTATTTACGTCATATTATTGACCAGTGTCACAACATGTTCACTACTTATTTACGTCATATTATTGACCAGTGTCACAACATGTTCATTACTTATTTACGTCATATTATTGACCAGTGTCACAACATCTACTTATTTACGTCATGTTATTGACCAGTGTCACAACATATTCACTACTTATTTACGTCACGTTATTGACCAGTGTCACAACATGCTCACTACTTATTTACGTCACGTTATTGACCAGTGTCACAAAATGTTCACTACTTATTTACGTCATGTTATTGACCAGTGTCACAACATGTTCACTACTTATTTACGTCAGGTTATTGACCAGTGTCACAACATGCTCACTACTTATTTACTTCACGTTATTGATCATTGTGAGAACATGCTCACCAGTTATTAACTTCATGTTATTGACCTAACTTCATAAGGAAACTCGACTAGGAGAAACCAGAAATTAAGAGATGCTTCTAGCAATTCTACATGAAATAGTATATAAGCACATATGTGAATAGTCCATGAACTAATAATAGCCATTAATTGCCCTGAGCAGCTAATTTTCACACATCCTGAGGTATTTTATATTTTCTCTCAAAATGTGAAAACTATTTTGTAAGTGAGCGAAGGAGTTTCTTATGCCTAACTTTTACATAAAAATTGTTAACAATTTCTATTTCTCAAACGTTAATTTAATTTAAGATCTTTTGTTGAAGAATGTTCTTATTTTATCCACTGCTTCTGTTTCTTGCTTAGATTTTATTTAAGATGATGTTCTACTTTCTTGTACGAATCTGTCTAGACTTAGCAGATAAAATATGTGAGTATAGCTACTCAGCTATAAGAGTGTAACTCTTCTTAGTAGGAAATGATGTAATTTAACTCTTTACTAATTAGTACAACGTGAGTTATTTGCGCTGAGAATGTCTATGTACACGTATTAAGTACTGCTGACCTAGCTAACAAATGTCTATGTACACGTATTGAGTACTGCTGTCCTAGCTAACAAATGTCTATGTACACGTATTGAGTACTGCTGACCTAGCTAACAAATGTCTATGTACACGTATTGAGTACTGCTGACCTAGCTAACAAATGTCTATGTACACGTATTGAGTACTGCTGACCTAGCTAACAAATGTCTATGTACACGCATTGAGTACTGCTGTCCTAGCTAACAAATGTCTATGTACACGCATTGAGTACTGCTGTCCTAGCTAACAAATGTGTATGTACACGCATTGAGTACTGCTAACAAATGTGTATGTACACGTAGTTTGTACTGTTGTCTTAGCTAAGAATGTCTATGTACACCTATTGTGTACTGCTGTCCTAATTAGTGTAATAAGACACTTGCATGTGGCTTGCGCTAAATAATTTTATGACGTCAGTCACTGTGTTCTCTGGAAATATGGCATAGTGCAAGTCGGCTATGCTCCTTGTAGGCTGTGGTAAATTACACAATGTAGCAATGTGAGACTGAAAATGTTTTCCAGCTGGAGATTTTTCTCCTAAAACACTCTTACACAACTGCAAACAGAGTATGGCTTCTGCTTGGCCCAGTTCTGGCGAAAGGCTACCTTCTCCATTTCAGATCTGTTCTTTTGTCTACCAGTCTACCTCATCCTAGACCTAGCTGTCAGTCACTAATCCTCAGTCAAAAGTCTTGGGAACTACAGTAGGTTTAGAAATAAATATCTCCCAGTGGAGATAATATACAGCAAAATCATCATCTCTGTGGCACGTTGTATTTGGAGAGTATAAACTTTTTGATTTTCATCAACTTAAGTACACTCAACACAACAAATGCTTTATATCTAGAATAATAATATTGTTTACATAGACTTTGCAAATCTGTTTTACCAGTATGTCATTGATTTGTCTGTGTTTGTAAAACAGCTAGTGGTTTCAATCAACCCTTTATGTTACACATTAAATGCCACCAGATAGTTTATCAGACTGTTTTGTTTATATTATTAATTGTCTACAACTGTCTAGGCGTGACTAGGTGCGACTGAGTACGAATCTACTACATTTGTCTATCAATCTACGAGGGGAGTGAACGCAGCATACAGGACTAGCGTCTAGTACGATAAGTGTATGAATGTTTCGAGTACTGTGCTTAGGTTCATAAACCGGCATATCCGAAGTAGACAAATGAGAGTGATCACCCCTTAAAACATATAATTACTAATGAGAACCTATGCATAACTCTGCTATCATCACTTCCACAAATAGCGTTCTCTGAATGCGATGGCGCCAGAGTGCCCGCGAAAAAGTCAGCATGCGCCGAGATATGTAACAACTACGAGTTGGCCTGAGATTAACAAACAAAACAAAAAAGAGACTGGCCAACCGAGAGACCGATAAAGTCTGTACCCCGCCATTTTGGCGTTTCCAATCAACGTGCGACTACTCTTAGTCACTCGTGAGACCTCGTAAGACCTCGTGAGACCTCGTGAATGTTTTCCTTGTCCATTATTTTTCTAAAAAACATTTAGCAGGCGCTGCACGGAGCAACAAAAATAAATAGCCTATTTAAAATTAAAGAAAAAGATATTTATTAAGTAGATGTTTTTTGACTTGCACCTAGCTGAACTGCCATTTTATTGTTGCTATTTTAATTGTTTCAAGCAATCGAGATACAGTTTTGAAATAAATTAGAAAAAAAGTTTACAATCTTTACACATTAATTCCCATTCTTCTTCACTTTCTGCCCCCCCCCCCCTTTGCCACTGCTAATGAATTCTATGAGTTTAATGAGTAATTTCTTTATATTTTCACATGCTTCTAATTTTCTTCTCTCTCTTACATTTAACAAGAAAGTAAAAGCACGAAAACAAAACCCCAAAAATAGACTGATCAGTTAGTGACACGACAACTTGACAGGCTGTCAACGTCACAAGCTGGAACATTGCTAACAAAGGGAAAGACAACCTTAAGCCTCTCAGATTACCTTCCCCTTTCACAGAGAAATTACTTTCGCTGGAAAATGAGTTAGATGAACAAGACATTGATGGACATTGTGCTTAGTTGGCCAACGTGTTCCGGCAGTCTCGGTATTATTGTTGTCAAAGGTGTACAGTTTCGGGTACATGTGACGCTGCAAGACAAGAACCCGGCTAAAGACGCTAAAATTACTTTTGCGTTACAGCCATTTGTAGTCGTAAATCCCCTTTGATAGTATGTACTTTAAAAAAAAATGAATAGTGAAAACACTTATATATGTTCTTTTTAATTTTGTAAGAGTTATCTGATAATTAAAGTTGGCTGTTACAGATTTGATTTAGTTTGATTTTGTTTTGTTTCCTTTATTTTATTGCATTTATTTTTCTCTTCTTAATAAGACCTTGTGCGTTGTTTGTGTGGCAATTGTAAACAAAGCGCTGAAAACTTATAAATTAAGAACTATGTTATATCTTCCTATTATGTTATTGTTATTATTGGTGAGCAGTGTCTACGACCAACATTTGCTTCAGTTTGCGCTACATTTACAAGTCAGTTCTCTCGTGATCTGCAATCCCTTAGTTTAGTGCTGTATTTAAGACACAGTTTTCTAGAAAAACAATCTTAAATCCAGAATCTTTTTTCAGAGAATACGAGATTACACAATGTCAGGTAGACTACTGCAATAACCAACTGCAAAACGGACTTTGTTATAGGTAATGAAGATGGGGAAATAACTGGTAAGTTTGTTTGTGTGTGTGTAACTAAGTGAAAAGGGGGGGGGGTGGCGGCGCAATAATCAAGTTCAAAGAAAAAAGCACGACTAAAGAAAATAAAAGGTGAACATAAATAGAGAGGAATAGACAAGAATAGAGAGAAATATATAAGAATAGAGAGAAGTAGACAAGAATAGAGAGAAATAGACAAGAATAGAGAAAATAGATATGAAAATAAAAAATAAATAGAGAGAAATAGACAAGAAAATGAGAAAGGATGAAAACGCGCACATTTATAGTTGAAATATATAATGTTGGAGGAAATATATAGACCCTACAAAATAGACTATGTTCCAAGTGCAGTAGATTTAATGTACTTCCAAAAAGAAGATAAAACATGTTAGCAAAGGCAAAACACACGACATATTTAAACAATCTCGGCAAGGATATTAAAGTAATAGATCAATATCTCAATACACACACACACACACACACACACACACACACACACACACACACACACACACACACACATACACAAACGCACATGCACAAACTCATCAACAAACAAACACACACATACAGACAAGATATTGTTAAAAATGAAAACATTAATGCTCCTAGAAAAGAAACTAACATATGTTTCACATAACAATAAATGGTTTGTTTCATTTTGCAAAGTCTGCATATTGAATGTTAAAACACTGCACGACTCTTACAAGTAAAATAGGGTTGTCAAGAAACATATGTTTCACATAACAATAAATGGCTTGTTTCATTTTGCAAAGTCTGCATATTGAATGTGAAAACACTGCACGACTCTTACAAGTAAAATAGGGTTGCCAAGAACATCTAATTGAAAACTGTTTACCTTGGCAACATTACAGCTAAGATTCGGGGCAAGTGCTGACTGTGCTCGGAGGAAGCTTCATTTCGAAAAATAATAGAATTGTGTTTTTTAAGAGTGAATGTAAAGTAATTGCGAGAATTTTTGTTTCATATGCAAAGATTGATTAAATTTTCTGACATTCTTGCCAGTATCAGTCGCTTCCAACGACGGTTATGTTTTTGGTATTTTATCGATAATGTCAAGGTCGAGGTATCTTTCATTCGCTCGTTCTGATACAGCAGGGAAAAAATAAATTCGTAAATTGATTCAAGAAGCAATTAAAATTAAATATCATATATATTAGGCGACGCATAAATGATAAATAAACTACTAGACTGAAGATTCTACATTCTAGAAATATTTTCTCTTGCGCGTCCCAGAGATGGAGAACAAAGGATCACTGACCGCATAGTTAGGAATTCACTTTCTTTAGTGATCTCCCTTTGTTTTAACGTACAGCACAGAGTCAGAGATGTAAAGCTTTCAGCCCAGTCACGTGATTGGTAAGATGCCTGTAGCCTAAAACACAGTCAGAGATGTAAAGCTTTCAGCCTAGTCACGTGATTGGTAAGATGCCTGTAGCCTAAAACACAGAGTCAGAGATGTAAAGCTTTCAGCCCAGTCACGTGATTGGTAAGATGCCTGTAGCCTAAAACACAGAGTCAGAGATGTAAAGCTTTCAGCCCAGTCACGTGATTGGTAAGATGCCTGTAGCCTAAAGCACAGAGTCAGAGATGTAAAGCTTTCAGCCCAGTCACGTGATTGGTAAGATGCCTGTAGCCTAATGCATGTATCAGTGCACGTATCCATAGGAATGAGTCAGAGAAAAGCCCACATACTTTCTTTCCGTCTGATCTGACTAGATTGCTGCAATACAAAGAACTATAACATGTCAATTTTTTTTTCAGATTGGAATGCCGAGTATTTTGTATGCAGTTTTATCACACAAAGCACGGGTTTCTCACCGTCTTTCTCTTCCCCTCCCTCCCTCTGTCTTTACTCATGAAGTGTGTCCTTTGTCTTCTTCTTCATGTCTGTTTCTCTTTACATGCCTGTTTCTCTCTTCATGTCTGTTTCTCTCTATATGTCTGTTTCTCTCTACATGTCTCTAGACACTATGTATAATAGTGTCTATATCTTCCTTTCATTCACTCTCTCTTCCCTCCCTCCTTCCTCTCTCTTCCTCTCACGCATAAAGTGTGTATTTGTGCATTCTTCTTAATGTATGTTTCTCTCTACATGTCTCTAGACACATACTTTGTGTATTTATAAATATCTTTTTCTCTTGTCTTTCATTATCTCCCTCTCCTCTGTCTCCCCCTCTCCTTCCTCCGAGTGCCCGAATGTCTGGGCGTAAATGTTGTCTCTCCCTCTCTGTCAGTCTGTTCATCATTCCTCTTTCCTATTTCTCTCGTCTGACTTTCATTTACAAAGCAACAAAGCACCACTAAAACTTTCGGACTTTCACATTGGACAGCTTAGTGTATCGCTGAATCTTACCAAGGATAGGGCAAAGGGCTTGTTCGTCTTTTAGAAAGCTCAATGTACAATGAAATGAGGAGTTAAACCAAAACAAGTATTGTTACAAAGCTGTGCTCATCGAGCCAGTGGCAAAGCCATATTAAGTCTCCGATTCCACAATTTACTCTCCAGCAGATTTCCTGTTCATTTTTTTGTCGTCAACATTAGTTCTGCCAGTGTTTGTATTCACATAGCCAGCATTGGTGTCAAGATGTTTGTATTCACATAGCCAGCATTGGTGTCAAGATGTTTGTATTCACATAGCCAGCAATGGTGTCAAGATGTTAGTGTTTGTATTCACATAGCCAGCATTGGTGTCAAGATGTTAGTGTTTGTATTCACATAGCCAGCATTGGTGTCAAGATGTTTGTATTCACATAGCCAGCATTGGTGTCAAGATGTTTGTATTCACATAGCCAGCATTGGTGTCAAGATGTCAGTGTATTCACATAGCCAGCATTGGTGTCAAGATGTTAGTGTGTGTATTCACATAGCCAGCATTGGTGTCAAGATGTTAGTGTGTGTATTTACATAGCCAACAATGGTGTCAAAATGTCAGTGTATTCACATAGACAGATGTGGTGTCAAGATGTTTGTATTTACATAGCCAGCAATGGTGTCAAAATGTCAGTGTATTCATATAGACAGATGTGGTGTCAAGATGTTTGTATTTACATTGCCAGCAACGGTGTGAAGATGTCAGTTTTGTATTCAAATAGCCAACAATCGAAATCTTTTGAAAATTTCGGGCATTTTAAATTTCGTTATATGGAACTGTGTTCCTGTATTTTCTTTATTTTACTTGCTGACTGTTTATTCTAGAGAAAAGACAGGTGATCGTTGTTCCAGAAACATGGCAGATAAAAGAAAGAAAAAATTCAAACTCCTTCACAGGATCATTTAATACTACTTTACATCTGTCTATAAAACCTCAAGTCGTCAGATCCATTTCATTTTGCAAAAGAAAGAAAAAATTCAAACTCCTTCACAGGGTCATTTAATACTACTTAAAATCTGTCTATAAAACCTCAAGTCGTCAGATCCATTTCATTTTGCAATAAGATGCCCAAGGAAACAGCAATACAAATGAATACACACAAGGATAAATCGTAGCATCATAGACAAAAAATGCGCAATCAAAGAAGTACAAATGTCGAGAAACAAGAAAGAAAGAGCCTGCTAAATAAATGGATAAATGAAACAATCACCACCATACTGACCCCGTAACACCCACGCCCCCTCCGATAGCCAGCAGCAGCAGTCCTAGAAACAATATGAGAAGTGAACTCGTGACAAGGGCAAGAACTGCCTTTCGCGGCAACACCCAGTCATGGTAACTCCGCCAGGCCACTCGCGCCGCTTCCGCCTCCATTTTTCCAGCTGTGAATTTAAAGTAAAAGATGGTGATCAGTTCCTACAACACTAAAACATAAATATACCAAATTATTCCAAAATATACCAAATTACATTAAAGTATTATTAAAGCACAGTTTACTGCTGTGGTTTGTGGGGAAACAACTTGAACTTACTTGGCGTTAAGTGAATCAGATTTTACTTTTAATAAATTCAATAAAGACAATACATATATATTCTTGAAACAAAAACTGATTTTGGTTACAATGAAGATTTCCACGAAAATTATTTTTTTTATTACGAACCCCAATTTTGGCATCCACTCCACACACATGGAAAGTCACCACCTACATAAATATAGTATGTTTGCCATCAACCAGGGTGAACCGCCCACCCTCCATCATCCCTTTATACAAAGCCTGTGTATTAGTGCTACTTTAATCTTCAAATTCTTATGACCGCTGTAACACCAGGCATTTCATGATCCTGTTTAAAATGTGAATCCATTAATACACACACATGTATTTTTAATTAGAAAATTTAATTTCATTCATATTAAGATGTATGTCAGAAGGTGCATGCTTTGTTGTTTGAAAGCAATTTGAAGATGGTGGTGGTTGTAGTGCATCATTGTGAGGGTAATGAGAAACATTCTTTAATGCACTCAGCACAATTCAAATCAAGGACATTACTACATTATCATACATGTAAGGAGTCACCTCTTTCAAAAGGTAAATGACCTCTTAAACTCTGAAAATGTACATTTCCTTTACTTAATTATTATTCAGAATGTATTATTGATATTGTAGTGAGTGTACATTGATTCTTAACTGTTGGCTAGGAGGTATACTGCTTTCATCTAATTGCATAATTCAATCAACTATTTTTTCACTCCTTCTGTGCGGTGAGCCAAAAATATTTTATTTGACTGACAGGTGGGGGCAGAGGTCATGAGAATCGCACTGCTTGCATCTACTTGCTTGCGTGTACAGCCCAAAATAGATTACCATGGAAATCATGAAAACGTGAATGGAAAATTGAGAAGTTGGCGAGTAATTTTAAGTCATAAGAAATGTGAGTAAATATTTACTAATTTAAGAGAACATGGATGTCATTAAACTATATAAGTCAAACTAAAACTTAAGTTCAGCACTAACGAACCTTAGCTGCACTTCAGAGAGCCGGTATTGTACCTTGACTTTACATATTTTATTAATTAAAATGTTGATGGACTTTGCCACTTTTTACTTATAATTATTTGTATGTATGATGCTGATGCATGTATTCTTTTTACATAGATGCTTAGGGTGGCATTAGCAAATAGACTATCAGTAAATTTACATTGATGTAATTCGTAAAGTGCACATGTTATAGAGTACTGTTTCTTGTTTTGTAAACTGTGAAACTCTAATTTTGACAATAATGTGTTTCCTTATTTAAATATGTAAATTGATAGTAAAGTGGAGGATCAGTACTGTGAGTTGTAAGGATGAATTGTTTGATTATTTGGAAAGTTGATATAATCGTTGTATTTGTATGACAACTGATCGTGTTCACTGATGATGTAATCTATAACAATGAGGGATTCTTTCGACTATAAAGTTGGCTAATAATTATACACTTACACTTGGTTCATTCCATGCAATGATGAGAAAGAATCTATATTAAAACTGTCATTGATTTTGGAGTAGTGATATTGTGAGAACTGTTTAGAGTCACACAGTTATCACTGATTTTGGAATAGTGATATTATGACAACCGTGTATAGTATCACTGCTATCACTGATTTTGGAGTAGTGATATTGTGAGAACCGTGTATAGTCTCGCTGTTATCACTGATTTTGGAGTAGTGATATTGTGAGAACTGTGTAGAATCACACAGTTATCATTGATTTTAGAGTAGTGATATTGTGAGAACTGTGTATAAGAAGTCTCGCTGTTATCCCAAGAATGACATCACTTACACTCTTACAGCATTGACGATTGACTTACACAACAAGATTATTGAGTTTAATGCCCCTTGTGTTCAATACTGAACAAAAAGCTGCTTTGGCATTAAGGGGACAAAAAATTGCCCTTTGAAGCTCTTGCCGACCAGAGTTCCGGCAGACACCGTCAAAGCAATGTCCAAAGTCTAATACCACAGACACGCCCTAAAGTACCGCACGGTGCTTGTCTGGCCCGTGACATATCTACGACGGTGACCAGTAGCCACAACCAGATCAGTACGGCCAGCCGACATCTTCATACTCGGCGCTCAGTAACACCAGATCAATCAGCCACTCGCCTTACATTACTGACTCGCTTATCAATTAATACATACTTATTGGCTGTTGTATAATTACTGACTCGCTTATCAATTAATACATAACTTACTGGCTGACGTATCATTACTAGCGGACACTCCTTTATCAACGACTTGCCACATGATGACGTCATCAAGATCAACCACTTTTCTTAACAGTTCTATTACCTTTCCTATACAGTCTTAACATGTCCCACTTTAAATTGTTGTATAGAATCTTGTGTGATTTATTCTCTTTCATTTATTGTTTGTATAGTCTACCTGTGACGGGGTGGGACGAGAGAAGTCACTGGATGTATAGTCTACCTGTGACGGGGAGGGACGAGAGAAGTCACTGGATGTATAGTCTACCTGTGACGGGGTGGGACGAGGGAAGTCACTGGATGTATAGTCTACTTGTGACGGGGTGGGACGAGGGAAGTCACTGGATGTATAGTCTACCTGTGACGGGGTGGGACGAGGGCTGGTGTAAGTCACTGGATATATAAAATTTGTTGAGATTTTGTCAAACACTTGACGACTCGTGAGTAGTTGGAGAGTTCGTGCAGATTGCTACTTTGTCAGAATTAATTAAATAAAATATTAATTAATTATATAACATATCAACTTCTCCACCCCCATCCGTAGTTTACAAGTGTACCATTGTCATTACTGTCACCAGATTGTTAGCTATTGTGAAACGTTTCTCACTTGTTAAACTATAGTATCATTCTCTCTATAATTTCGTTTAGAGTTGCATGAAAAACGAGTAAAGGGACACAACTCTTTGCTGGCTCTTAATTAGCCATTCTCGTCTTTCCTGTCATTTGCATTTATTCTCATTGGCTCTGATGATTGATTGTTCTTGAAGTGTGAGTGAGATTATGCATATTGCCACATAGATCCAGACCATAGGGCAGATAACATCTGCAAATGCCCTACACACATGTCCCAAATACTCAGTTGAAAATAATTGAAAACAACAACAAAAAATATTTCCAATTGGGCACAATAATTTCTGCACATTTATTCTAAAAGCGGTAAGCCCAGCAATGAAAAGTAAAATGGGATTAGTTACATTTTCTATCATTTCGTTTTTCTTGTTCCAAGAACCACGCCCCACCAAATAGTCGCGCTACTTCCTTTTCAATTGTTTTGTATAAACGTTGGCCTTCACCTTTAATGAATATATCAGAATATGAAATTATCGACAAGCACATTGCTGAGTGAAGAACAGACATATACTGATACAGTCAAGTTCGCGCAAAAATCTACAGACAAAGCATGGCAATGACACTGATGGACAGCGTTTACAAGAAACTTTCCTTCATCATTTTTACAGTAATGAGGTGTTGATTCTGTTCAGAAACATAAAGCAGCTAACGAAGTACAAAATAACTAACTAGTAGATGCTGCTAAAAGTAAAATCTCAAAACAAAATAGATCCACTGTGATACGTGACTATGCATAAGTTAGATAGATAGATAGATAGATAGATAGATAGATAGATAGATAGATAGATAGATAGATAGATAGATAGATAGATAGATAGATAGATAGATAGATAGATAGGTAGGTAGGTAGGTAGGTAGGTAGGTAGGATATAGATAGATAGATGAAGTACAAAATAACTAACTAGTAGATGCTGCTAAAAGTAAAATCTCAAAACAAAATAGGTCCACTGTGATACGTGACTATGCATAACATAGATAGATAGATAGATAGATAGGTAGGTAGGTAGGTAGGATATAGATAGATAGATAGATAGATAGATAGATAGATAGATAGGTAGGTAGGTAGGTAGGATATAGATAGATAGATAGATAGATAGATAGATAGATAGGTAGGTAGGTAGGTAGGATATAGATAGATAGATAGATAGATAGATAGATAGATTAGTGGCTTGAATAACAATTTACAGTGGTGTCATGAGCGCTCAATCAGTTGTTCCCATGCAATCAAGTGAAAATATTGATAAAATCCAGTAGCCAAGCCGGAAGATGTGAATAATGATTTTTAAAAATATTAATCTGTTTCCATGGTTATAAAGCCACAAAAGAAACAAGAGGAAAGGAAAAGAGCATCATCCCGGCCGATCTTCCATTAAAAATGCAGGCTCAGTGTAGTGCCGGGCGATACAAAATTATCAACAGGTCGAACATGATTAGAGGAGGACGTATAAATGGATGATCTAGACTGATGAAAAATTGAACACAATTAGAGGATGATGTATAGAGAGATAATGAACAGTGCTGAAATATTGAATTAATTAGAAGATGGTTCATAGATAGCCGACTTAATCCAATGAAACACTGAATATGATTGGACAATGGCGCGTAGAGAGGTGATCTGCCTCTCGCTATTACATTTGATTTGTTAGAGAACATCTCTGCACCCTACTCCCTACACACGTCACTGAAATGCTGAATGTCACCCTACTCCCTACACACGTCACTGAAATGCTGAATGTCACCCTACTCCCTACACACGTCACTGAAATGCTGAATGTCACCCTACTCCCTACACACGTCACTGAAGTGCTGAAGGTCACCCTACTCCCTACACACCCCCAATGAAGTGCTGAATGTCACCATATCGCAAATTTGAACAGACATTTATGTTCTCGAATTTACTTATATATCTTTACCAAAATAATGCCATGCCTCATTTTTCTGCAAGCTCCAGCAAGGCACTGGAAACTGTGTGTGATTATAAGTACATTATCTTGCCATTTACTGTGGAAGAGGTAGTACGTGAATGTTCAGTTTTCATAATTTTCATATTCTGTGCTATGTTCTTGTTCTGTGCTGTCATGTTCTTATTCGTTGTTTTTATAATGTTCTTGTTCCGTGCTGTCATGTTCTCATTCGTTGTTTTCATAATGATTTTATGTATAGTTTTCATAATGTTATTTATTCTCTGCTGTATTTGTGTGTGTGTTGTTTTTTGTTTTGGATAATGCACATATTTACATATTTTCCATTTAATTATTCACTGCACTCATACTAAACCTCCCGAAACGATCAAGGAATGTGAAAGAAGCGCGAAGCATGTGGCCTTGACCTTGTCCTTTGTGGATTGTAAGTACTGTCAGTAGTAATCTCGTGCAAAAATATTTCACTTGATATTAAATACTTCTAAACTCTTCACACTACTAGGACAATTTACGACAGGTTTTAAATGTGCACCTGACGGTTTTCATTTACACTTGGGGCAGTTTGCTAAATATAGATTTGTTCATTTACACTTGGGTCAAGTTTGCTAAATATAGATTTGTTCATTTACACTTGGGTCAAGTTTGCTAAATATAGATTTGTTCATTTACAGTTGGGTCAAGTTTGCTAAATATAGATTTGTTCATTTACACTTGGGGCAGTTTGTTAAATAGAGATTTGTTCTTCTTCTGTGCAAACAAATTGTAGACTTCACCTAAGAGCAAGAGTTCATACTCCATTACCAGAACTGCTTTCGATTTAAAAATTTGGAGATTTGTAACTAATGCAGGATGCGTTTCAGATTTCAATAAAATGATAAAATAATTTTGTTCCTGATTGTATATTGTGCATAATGTGATATGTCAGTGAAATCTTGATCGGTAAATGATAGATTTAGGCTGTTGATAATTCCATAAATATATTCCACCGATGTTGCAATAGAAATTTAACAGGCCGTTAATCTTACGATAGATATGAAACAGGCCATTAATCTTACAATAGATATGAAACATGCCATTAATCTTACAATAGATGTGAAACAGGCCATTAATCTTACGATAGATATGAAACAGGCCATTAATCTTACAATAGATATGAAACAGGCCATTAATCTTACGATAGATATGAAACAGGCCATTGAACAATAGATGTAATATGTAACAGGTCATTGTTGTTGCGATAGATATAAAATATTCAACAGGCCTTTGATTCTGTAATAGACATGTAGCAGGATATTGATGTTGTAATAGACATGTAGCAGGATATTGATGTTGTAATAAACATGTAGCAAAATACTGATGTTGTAATAGACATGTAGCAGGATATTGATGTTGTAATAGACATGTAGCAGGATATTGATGCTGTAATAGACATGTAGCAGGATATTGATGCTATAATAGACATGTAGCAGGAATATTGATGTTGTAATAGACATGTAGCAGGATATTGATGTTGTAATAGACATGTAGCAGGATATTGATGCTGTAATAGACATGTAGCAGGATACTGATGTTGTAACAGACATGCAGCAGACCACTGTTACTGCAACGAATATGTCACTGGCTATAGAGGTGATAGATAAACTATACAAAATTGATATTTTGATATATTTTATCGATCTTTTAACAGACATATTCCCGAATGTTCTGTATTAATATGATTAAAATGAACGGTCCTATATCTTAAGATGAAGGCGGTAATGATTAAAATGAACGGTCCTATATCTTAAGATGAAGGCGGCAATTCAAAGCTGATAAAATGATACCAAGCAATCTATGTTCTTCAGGTGGATATCTCCATCATAGACGGTTTAAGCCAATGGATTTTGCTTGTTTCTAGACTACTAAAGAAAACTGTCACACCATTTAATGGAGATCACACTTCCTGATACGTACTCATGGAACAATGAATAATCATAGCTTATGATGTTTGTACAATGTTCACGTAACGAAAACATTACACGTTTGTACAATGTTCACGTAACGAAAACAGTACACGTTTGTACAATGTTCACGTAACGAAAACAGTACACGTTTGTACAATGTTCACGTAACGAAAACAGTACACGTTTGTACAATGTTCACGTAACGAAAACAGTACACGTTTCTTTCAGTCTATCAGCAACACATAGCATCAGACGAGCATGTATTTGTGTGTATTTGTGTTGCGTGCGCCAGCGGTAACTGAATCTTTGCCTCAAATGTAAACGTTCACTACAATTGCGCGCATATGATCGCAATAGCAAACGAAAACTAATCTATGCACACGGTAATACACACTCACCTACGCGCTCACGTACGCACGCACAATAGACTCAGCTGCAATATCATGGACGTTTGTGTGTCTGTTGCACTGCAGCAATCACACACATTCAACGCATCCTGTACATACGACACAAGCGCTGGGTCAATCAGAACTTGACTCGGCTTAAATGTGTATCCACCAGCTGTTCTACAGTTCTACAGCCCGCCGCCATAAAATAATGATTTTCTAGTGCAACAGTTGTTGGCTTTCATTGTAGTATAATGCAGTAGCGATGTTGTGCATCGCATCTCAGACTGACTGCAAGGTGTGAAGTGTACTTAACGATTCGCCATTGTCTTGCTGACTGCAAAGTGTGAAGTTTTCTTTTAACGGTGCCGAACAAATGCCTCGGCCGTTTTAGTGTGACGCTGATTTTAGAGTCTGAATGACAAGGAGTCGTTGTCATTAGTTCCATTACGGGGTTGTCAGAGAAGAATGTTGCGCATTTTATGGCATTCACACACACACGCACACACACACACACACACACACACACACACACACACACACACACATCCCAACTCAGTGACAAATAAATCATATTATAGATAAAAGAGAAAACAGACAATAGGTACACTAGTACACAAACATGTGAAACAAAGCAGTTAGAAATCAAACAAACAGCTAAACAAACAAATGAGTAAACAGCCAACAAAGAAACAGAACATACAAACAAATAGATATGAACGGAAACAGAGAAATAAATAAACAAAGAAGAAAGTAATCAAACAAATATACAAACGACTAGACAAATTTAAAACAAATAACTAAGCAAATAAGTAAGCTAGTATACTAGCGAATAAACGATTAAGGAAATAAGTAAGAAACATAAATACATAACAAAGCAAGCTAATATGGAAGTTAACAAATAAACAAATGCCAAATAAATACACAAAAGAAACATGTAAACAAACAATTATATAAGCAAACAAGCAAACAAACAACTATATAAACAAACAAGCACTTCAAATAAATAAAGTGCTCCAGCAGACAATCATCACAACACAATCAAATAAACAAACATTGTGAAGCAGACAGTTTGATTGATGGTCGTGAAGAGAAATATATTTCTTTGGTGGAGTAAATTTGTCTATCCCTATTTTAATACTTAATTGTTGTATAAATTGTTAAATTGTCAGAATAACCCGACCTTGGGCACTCCTTATGATGATATTTTGTGTCAGAGTTGAAAATAAACAACACGAGTTGAGAATATGCTAGAAATTGCTGATGTAATGTAAACTAATTCCAACTGGGTGAGTAATTTTATTTAACCAATAGTTATGATTTACGAAAATGAGGCCAGCCAATGCACTGAGATCTGTTTACCTGCTGTAGAAAATTCTATTGTATGATCACTTGAATTTGAAGTGGCAAAGAAGTCCGGTCTTGGTTAGCTTAACGGTGAGTTAACTGAATGGTTGAGAGAGAATGGACTTTGAAATATTTCATGCATTTTGCTATTGCTATGTTATACTTGTGTTTTACGTAGAGATGTATTATGTGAGTGGATTATTATTTCTACAAATGTTTGAACTAAGCTGCTCGTATGTAGTGTGCTAAAACTTGACATTGTTTTGATATGCTGTATTTATTATGCTATGAGTGTGTGTGTTGGGCTAATAGATACCATTGCAGGAAACTGTAAGATGAGATTGAAATGTAAGAAAGAATGGAGTTATAAATTGGGAACTTTGGTTTGATCCCATTATATTTGTCAGAGTAAAGTAGCCTTTCTCTCCTCATGTCATTTGAATCTGCTGGTTCATTCACTGTAAACTGCTATGGCCGACTGTGGTAGAGGCAGGAAGCAGTCGGGTAAGTGTAAAGGAACACAGTACACTCTTTGATGTATCTTTGCAAAGTATGCTGATTATATTGGGAAGTTTCTGGTACAGTGAAGTTACTAGAAATCACTACAATTGTTGTTCAGCTTGAAGGAACTGACACAGCAAAAGAGGATTCCCAAGTTGGCTTCAAGAGAATATTAGCACGTCAGTGTTTCTGACGTGTGCGGAGAGAGACTAGCATTGATGTGGACACTATTTGTGACATTATTGCAAAAGACAGTGCTTAATTCAGGTTAAGTAAGAACTATTATTGCTATCTCTATTAACTCCATTTCTGTTCTCTGATAAGAACTCTCCTGAGATTTGTTTTAACACTATTGTTGAATTATATTTTAGGATATGCTGGTGTTGTATGGAAATTATGTTAACGTGGTTTCATGGAAATATTGATGTCAAGTAATCCTTTTCATTTAATTTGTCATATGTATATTTGATTCTTGATTTAATCAATTTATTGACCTTCTTAAACATATTGATAAACTTATGTTGAAGAAAACAGTATGTGGGTGGGGCTCCCTAAATATAGATTAAATACGGATTTGTCTTCTCCTTTATTAAGAAGTTTTCCACTTACGGAATATTGTGTGAAGGTAAATGTTGTCTTAATGTTATGGAAGAGAAAAAACGTTTACAGCGCTCACATATCCGCCAAGTGAGAGAGACGAGTGGTATTGTTTTGAGAATTATTAATAACATAAATTAAGATTCTCATCATTTGTAATTATTTATGAATGATTATTAAAATAATCATAATCATTAACAAAGTGACGTTGGCGTCACAATTTCCAATGATAGAAAAGTCTTGCAATAATACTACAGACAACTTTGATGATGGCACTTCTTGATCAATTTTTGCTCCATGCCCACTCCCAGACGTGCCTTAATTTAGCGAACATCGATGAGGATGCAAGCTCCACAGATTATAGAAGATACCGGCGACCTGTGAGCATCCGCTGGTTTTGTTGATGATAGTGGTGGGGTCGTGTTTTGTACGTCTATGTTTAGAGCCAAATTTTGTTAGCGCAATGTGCCAAAGAGAGGTCGTTGAGATAATATAACTTCAGTGGCACCTCATACTAATGGTATTCTTTAAAGGTAGAGTTAGGAAAGTTAATAACGGTATTCTGTAAAGGTACAGTTAGTAAACTTAATAACGCTATTCTTTAAATGTAAAATCGTTTAATGATGGCATTCTTCAAAGTCAAATTTAGTAACGCTTAATAACAGTATTCGTTAAAAGTAAAATCTTTTAGTAACGATATTCTTCAAAGTTACATTTAATAACCCTTAATGACGGTATTTTAAACGCGAAATCGTGTAATAATGGCATTCTTCAAAGTTACATTTAATAACCCTTAATGACGGTATTTTAAACGTGAAATCGTGTAATAATGGCATTCTTCAAAGTTACATTTAATAACCCTTAATGACGGTATTTTAAACGTGAAATCGTGTAATAATGGCATTCTTCAAAGTTACATTTAATAACCCTTAATGACGGTATTTTAAACGTGAAATCGTGTAATAATGGCATTCTTCAAAGTTACATTTAATAACCCTTAATGACGGTATTTTAAACGTGAAATCGTGTAATAATGGCATTCTTCAAAGTTACATTTAATAACCCTTAATGACGGTATTTTAAACGTGAAATCGTGTAATAATGGCATTCTTCAAAGTTACATTTAATAACCCTTAATGACGGTATTTTAAACGTAAAATCGTGTAATAATGGCATTCTTCAAAGTTAAATTTTGTAACGTTTAATAACGGTATTCTTCAAAGTTAAATTTTGTAACGCTTAATAACGGTATTCTTTAAAATGAAATGTTAGTACCGCTTAGCAATCAATGTATTCTCTAAAGTCTAATTTAGTACCGTTAAATACCGACATTCTTTATAATTCATTCAAAAAAATTAAGCTTGTTGTCATTGCAACAGGTCGTGTAATAACTAATCTTTCCTTTCATTTCTCTCCTTTCCGTTTGTTTGTCTGTCAACACTAAGTCTTCCATTCATCTAGCCTCCTTTCCGTTTGTTTGTCTGTCAACACTAAGTCTTCCATTCATCTAGCCTCCTTTCTATTAGACTGTTTGTACATTTTTATTTCTGCTTGCCTGTCTGACTAACAGCGAGTCACATCATCATTAATACTTCCGTCCATCTATTCGTCCGTCTGCCTATCTGTCTCTCTGATCTGTACATGTGTTTGACTTCGTAATAGGGGCGATTGGGAATCAATCCCGACTCAGACGATTAAGGGAGACGGAGTATTTTTTCCCACTCACACCCCCAGACCCTGACTCGGCATGTTCGAGTTTGATTGTAAATCTTACAGACATTTTAATGAAAATGTAACAGTAATTAAATCCTCCTTGTTCAAGTTGTATCTCTGTTTGCTTGTCTGTCTATATGTATATCGAAAATGTCGTAGTATGCACATTTCGGATTATCCTGTTTTAAATGTTCTGTTTTTCTAAATGATTGTCCTGTTTTAAATGTTCTGTTTTTCTAAATGATTATCCTGTTTTAAATGTTCTGTTTTTCTAAATGATTATCCTGTTTTAAATGTTCTGTTTTTCTAAATGATTATCCTGTTTTAAATGTTCTGTTTTTCTAAATGATGCTTAAACGACTAACACAAGCACAAATATTTGAGGTCTCATTATATATATATATAATTTGACGTTTTGATTTTAATAATGACTTAAATTCCAGGTTTAATTCATCATAAAGGTGACGTCACGACCAAAAGGTATGGAGCACGTTTTAGAAATGTTTTTGTTATATAAAATATTAGTATAAAGCAAAGGCAATTCGGTGTACCTAACAAATTATAATTTTAAAGTGATCCATTTGTATTATCGGTCGCATGGATTTTTTCCTTTCACAGTTAAATACACCGAAGTGAAAATCATCTTTCCCCAACCATTTTAAAAGGTGTGAGATATTTTTAAAGCCAAACAAAAATAAAACTTACAAATCAAAGAACGTATGCACGAACACATAGATAGATAGATAGATAGATAGATAGATAGATAGATAGATAGATGGGTGGATGAATGGATGGATGGATGGA
The DNA here is from genome assembly GCA_028829895.1 of Sinotaia quadrata. Taxonomy (NCBI): domain Eukaryota; kingdom Metazoa; phylum Mollusca; class Gastropoda; order Architaenioglossa; family Viviparidae; genus Sinotaia; species Sinotaia quadrata. Next base: position 80,784,567 of record CM054183.1, on the reverse strand, counting down.
TGGAATACGGGCGAGCGAGCAGAGAGAGAGAGAGAGAGATGGGTGGATGAATGGATGGCGGGCGAGCGGATAGATAGATAGATAGATGGGTGGATGAATGTATGGATGGATGGATGGATGGAATACGGGCGGGCGAGCAGAGAGAGAGAGAGAGATGGGTGGATGGATGGATGGCGGGCGAGCGGATAGATAGATAGATAGATAGATAGATAGATAGATAGATAGATAGATAGATAGATAGATAGATAGATAGATAGATAGATTCTTTGTCTAACTTCTTCAGTACAAAACCCACGAGCGACGCCCTAACCCCAAAAGAAACTTCCTGTAGTAAAGTTTTTATAAGGTGTTCGGGTGTGCGTTAAAGGAAGACGTAAGTGGGTTAAGTACTGAATAAAAGCCATTGGCAATCGTAGGCTTTTAAGATTTAAAGCTTGCTTAGAAAATAAAGAATCTTAGTTGTGTTTCGTCTGATAACACGTGACTGAATACCGTAAAGGGCTGTAACTCTGTGCGCGGATGAATTAATGACATTCCTGCTATTTAACTTCACGATAAACGAGCTTCTTATCAAATTTGATCACCAGCTTTCACGAGGGTACGTCTGGTTTTGATCTCACTTGGTACGGAATCTGCTTACCAAACATGCTTTAAGAAATCGTCTAAATATCTGCCTGTACTATACACTGTAGTGTTTTTTTCATGTTTCATACGTAGTGTTGTTTATCAGTCTGCGTGGAGTGGGGTTGGAAAAGGTGAGTGGATGATAAATATAAAGTTACTGTCAAGGTGTGTGGTCTATATTGTCTGTCAAAGTATGTGACCTCCGAGCCTACAAGCACTTGAATTCTTTGGTGTCTGACAAGGGAGGATAATTACATACTCCGGGAGAATAGTTTTGTAAGTGAAATTTGCCGGGTTGTTGAATTCCTGCTGCCAAGGAACTTAACTCTTTACAACAGATGTTATCGAGGGTGTGCATAATTTGAATCCAAACTGAAAACGAGTTTGAATCCATGAACACCTAGGTACTTGGCGTACTTAGTGCTAGTGTCATTGTGGAAATTGTATCTTTAGTACTGGGATCTTGTGAATATTCTTGATTCTTTATTGTAGGGGAATGGGTTTAAGGGCTTGCTTCAGAATTCAGCAAGGCAGGAGATAAACATTTCTAGGGAGTCATCTGTATCAGGATGAGTGATACTTTAAGTCCATACTGAATTCGGATTTTATTGCAGTAAAGATTGGCCATGAAGATTCTAATATGTAAGAATATTTGGCCGTTGTTGCGGTGGACATTGGGTGTATATGGATCATGCAATATTTTTTCTTTAACTGGTGAAGAATGAATGATTATTATTTAGAGGTCGTAGACTGTAGAATATTAAGGGCCCTTACTAAAAGGGGAAACTTTACTTCCATAAATTTTTATAGTTATTTATGGTGTGGCTGAAAGGAAGATTCTGTTTACTGTTGCGGAAATTTGGGAGATTACGTTTAATGTTTCATTGTTTTGTATCTTGTTATACGTCTGTTTACTGTTGCGGAAATTTGAGAGATTACGTTTAATGTTTCATTGTATTTGTATCTTGTTATACGTCTGTTTACTGTTGCGGAAATTTGGGAGATTACGTTTAATGTTTCAGGAGTTTTGTATCTTGTTATAGGTTTGTTTACTGTTGCGGGAATTTGGGAGATTACGTTTAATGTTTAATGTTATACCTACATAGCGGCGTATGTACAGTAAACACTTTCAGTCAATGACAATAATTTGTTTTTTCTTCCGGTGGCATCCAGACTTTATAAGTGGAAACTTTTCCAAGACGAAAGAGTCATGTCTCAGATTTTCTTCTGAGAAGCGAAAGTGGGGGGTCATACTGTTGTCCACGCGTCCAAAGTGGACCGTCCATGGCGTTGTTAATTCTTTGCGAAGGAGGTGATTTCTTATTAACAGATTACTAATATTGCAGTTAGGCTTGTGTTCAGTGACTCGTACCTTCCAGTGGTGTTATGTCTTGAGAGTGGATGTCTAGTTAATATTTACATTTTTAGAATTTTTTTTACTTTCTTATTTACATTTGCTCGTTGTTTGACTGAATGTGTGTTAGTATGTGTGTAAGTGTGTAATGTGTAAGTATGTATGTGCGTGTGTGTGCAACTTTACGAGGAAGCCACTTGGGCCAAGGGGATTTTTTCTGAGCATCAAAAAGCATCCTTCCATTAATCTGAGGTCAATAACCGTGCAAGATCTAATTTAAAGCGTCTGCTAACCGTGAAGTGTAACCTTTCCGGAGGACCTGAGTGGTTAAACATCAATGAACCATGTACCGATACAGATGACGATCATGAGGTTACATTTAATGGTCGACGTTGTCGAAATCTGGGTTCAGTTGAGGTAGGTATATACTCTGGAATGCGATTATCGTTATGTGGGTCAAACGGTCGAGAACTTGAACAGAGCGTGCCTGGAATACGCACTGCTTGCTGACAGCATAATTGCATGTAGCTCTGTGCGTGCCTGGAACGCATTGCTTGCTGATGACGTAATTAATTAATTATAGATCAGTGCGTGTTTCGAATAGGCACAGCTTGCTGGCAACATACATGTGGCTCTGTGCATGTCTGGAATATGCACAGCTTGCTGGCAACATACATGTAGCTCTGTGCATGTCTGGAATACGCACAGCTTGCTGGCAACATACATGTAGCTCTGTGCGTGCCTGGAACGCATTGCTTGCTGATGACGTAATTAATTAATTATAGAGCAGTGCGTGTTTCGAATAGGCACAGCTTGCTGGCAACATACATGTAGCTCTGTGCATGTCTGGAATACGCACAGCTTGCTGGCAACATAGTTACAGAGCATGTCTGGAACACGCAGAACTTGCTGACAACTTAATTACATGTAGCTCGGTGCGTGCCTATGGAGAAAATTCACACTTTTCATACCTGATGCGAACGTTTTTACATAGTGCAGTAAACATGCAATAAACAGTAAAACTGCATAGCATAACGCACAGTTTACGCCGAGGCTGGTGATGTATTGTAACAATTTTAGTGATTGTCACTAGTTTTGCAAAATACTTATGAAAAGTCACGTGTCCAATCCATTCATTTCCTCTCCATGTGACTCTTCGCCTCGTCCCAGTCATAAGGCAGGTGAGGGGAAGTAACTTTAAAGATTTGATAAAGAAAATGTCTGGAACTGATTTTGAAAACGCGGTTTGCTTTTTGTATGGATGACTGCCCTTGTTTTTCTCACTCGTATATTTTTTTAAAAAATATTGAAAGATTTTTTTCGCCACAGAACAAATGAAGTCACGATTTCTGACCAGAATCAGAAAGTTAGCATTTCATCAAGAACATTTAGCAGTAAACAGCTGGTCATAAATAATTAGATGTAAACGCTTGGAGATAAATAGGTAGATATATAAATAGTCTGACGTGCATAGTAGGACGCAAATAGTTGGACGTAAATATCTAGTCGTGAGCAGCTGATCTTGAATAGTTAAATGTCAAGGACAGGTAGATGCAAATCCTTTGACGTGAATCGTTAAACACAAATAGTTGGACGTGACACGTGACACGTGACTAGTTAGTAATGTGTGCGTGCAGTAACAAAAGACTCTCCTAAACAGAAGGCCTGTTCACACCGGGCTTCTTGAATTTTGTACCGCGCTCTCGACTACTCTGTACATGTAATTGGAAATGCAGGTGCTAACAAATCTTCTGTGTAGTCAAACGGGTAGTCCAGGAGACAATGAAATGAATTATCTTCCCCCCAAATCAGACCACAATTAACTGAATTATGCCCAAATCAGACTACAATTAACTGAATTAATTCGCCCCCCCCCCCCAAACAGACTAGAGTTACTTGAATTATCCCCCATCCCAATCAGACTACAATTAATTGAATTATACCCCCTCCCCAGCAGACTACAATTAATTGAATGATCTCCCCATCAATGAACTGAATTATTCCCCCCCCCACACACACACACAATCAGATTGAAGAGGTGCTCAGAGCATTTGTTTTAGAGTGCTGAGAAATATCGGTCGCCGCGATAGTCTTGGAACTATTTTCTGATGCAACCCTCCCTCCACTTTTTTTTTTTTAGTGCAAGGGGGGGGGGGGAGCGTATTTACGAAAGCACCGCTATACGCCATTTTGGGGACATGAAACTCTTCTTCGCATTTTTATTATTCTTTTAAAAATGTCTTTACTTATGGCACCAGACGTTTAATACAGACAGAACACCTAAGTTTACTTATGGCACCAGACGTTTAATACAGACAGAACACCAAAGTTTACTTATGGCACCAGACGTTTAATACAGACAGAACACCTAAGTTTACTTATGGCACCAGACGTTTAATACAGACAGAACACCTAAGTTTACTTATGGCACCAGACGTTTAATACAGACAGAACACCTAAGTTTACTTATGGCACCAGACGTTTAATACAGACAGAACACCAAAGTTTACTTATGGCACCAGACGTTTAATACAGATAGAACACCTAAGTTTTACCGGAGACACTTTTTTTTTTTTTTTTAAAGGAAGTGAAGTAATAAGTTTGAAACCGTTTGCGATCTCAGCTAAGATTGAAAAGGAACGTGAAAGCCAAGCAAACAAACCAACAACTGTAACCCTTTATTTGAGTTGCTGGTTGGGGTCTGAACAGGTGTGCTCTCCTCATCCATGGTCAATGAGCCGTGAATAGAAATGGCTAATTTTAAATTAACACCAAGCTTAGTGATAGATTTTGAACACAATGGCTACCCGAGCTAACTCTGCTAACGACAGGTTTGACTTCCTTTCTCAGTTAATAATAGTAGTGTAGTTTTATGATCTTCAACATTATCACCATCATTATTATGTCCTATGTTTCCAGTCAATAATTAGATTTATAAGCATAACAATTTGCAAAATTTCCATCAGACGTCACACACACAAACGCACGCACGATCACACAATTACATATCAAGCTGTTTATCACTAACATAAACAAAATTAAAATATTAATTCTTACCGACGACTGTACAGGTAGGGTAAACAAATGTCACTCTATACATCTACTTGTGTTTTGAGACAGAAAAAGAACTCATGCAACCCTGTCATGTCTTTTGAAACAGTTTAGTGAGCATTTACAGTAATCACTTTTGCAACCCTGTCGTGTCCTTGAAACAGTTTAGTGAGCATTTACAGTAATCACTTTTGCAGCCCTGTCATGTCTTTTGAAACAGTTTAGTGAGCATTTACAGTAATCACTTTTGCAACCCTGTCGTGTCCTTGAAACAGTTTAGTGAGCATTTACAATAATTACTTTTGCTTTTATTACATGAATGTGTTATACGGTGAGTTTTCTTCTTCGCAATATCCGGTTCACAAATTGCATATTTAATTTTATTTTTAAAACTTTACGTAGTGAATAATTTTTTAACGCACGTCCCGACCCTACACGAGAAAAAGTTGTGTATTTATGTGTTAAAATAACATTTCACTGAAAACTAATCTTTGTCAGTGTGAAAAAGTTCATTTTGTCTATTGTTCTTCACTTTTTATGACAGAGTTCGATGATCTATGTATCATTCATGTTCTTATCTGACAGGAGAGCAAGCAGTGATAAGCTAGATATAAATATTTCAAGAAAAAATAATAGAAAGGGATAAATAAAAACTTAAAATAAAGCTGAAATATGCGGATCACAATGGATTTGCTCTTAGAGAAGAAGCGAAGTAGCATAAATTGTTTCAGTCTCTCTTTCTTTCTCTCTCACTCTCTTTCTCTCTCTCTCTCTCTCTCACACACACACACACACACACACACACACACACACACATACAGATATATATGCGCACACAGAGGCAAATGATAGATGGACGGATAGGAAGAATGGATGGATGGATACAAGACTGGATGACTGCATGGATACAAGACATACCTACCCAATTGCAAGAAGCATATATGCATGCAAGTCTTACATTTTTGTAGCAGAATTTCCAATAAATATAAAAAGAATGTTTCACTGTGAGTTCTCTGTTAGAATGTTTGAGGTGAAGAAAATGAAAGCAGCATGCAATCTAATTTGTCCTTCAATTTCTAGTATGACATAGCACATAACATTAATTAAATCGCACTCTATAAATAGATAACCTCACCTGCTTCTCCAGTCGTGATAGCAAATGAAGAATGTGATAATATTGGCGAATTAGTGAAAGGCTGTTTCGTTCTGCTTTAGTTTAGTGTAACACTGTAACATTGTAATCCTTCACGACTGCGTTCGTTAACGAGTCACTTGATCACCACGATCACAGCGTGTGCAGATGAGTTATCTCCCAAGGTATCCATTTGACCCTTTCCAACATTGATCTGCAGCAGTGCAAGTACATCGCTCCGCACCGTTGTTTATTCCAATTTCGGTGAAGTGATTACTGCTCTCTGCGCGCCTGAGTGTGTCGGGCATTGGGTTATCCCACCTGGGACAGTTGGCGGAGGACTAGAATGCAAATCGAAGTGTTGTAATCGACATAGCTAACTCGCTTGCTCTGCGCTTGATTACTATGCACCTGGACAAGGGTTTTCCTTTCTTCTTTATTATTTTTTGTGTGTGTGTGACAAACAGAAAGTGGGGACGGAGTCATCTAGGTAAGTTAGAAATATTGTTAAAGCACAGTCTCTGACCTTGGGTCCGGGCATTTTATTTAAAGCACAACACTCTTCTTTAATTCCGTTTGTTGTTTTGCTTCGGTTGAAAAAGTCTAACGATTATCCTTTTGAGAAAGAGGAATTCAAGAATAAAAGATAAGCGAAATTCAATAAGCATTCAAATACAAGCATACCATTGCCATACCTCAAATCGCACGCCTACAAATAAAGTACGTATGCATTTCAAGGCTCACGTGCTGTACCTCAGAAAACCAGGATTCGAGTGCATTATTATTATGTTGAACTTCATGCAATGAGACTTTTATAGTAGCTAGCTAGTACTTCTTAGAATCTGAATGCCCAGCTGTGCCTCGCAGAACTGCAAGTATTCCAATGGATCAAATAGTGTACCTCATGTCCACAAGTATCCCAGATGTCCTTGCGTGTTTTGCACGCAGGTCAGTGACCGAGATGTGTTCATCACAACACTGCATGCAGTATTATGTAGAGTCAACATAACTATATATATCGCATTGTTTCGTATTTTGTACCTCACTCAACGGCGTATATCCCAATGGAATACCTCACATATCTACTGTATGCTGGAGGTTTTTCTGGGCGTACCTCACAGAACTCTGTGCACCCGGTTGCTTCGCAAACTGACGTCACAAAATATGTTACTGCGTGCAAGGCATTGTTAAGTTTGCTGTACTTTGCGCATAACTATGTAGACTAGTATCTCCCGTAACTAACAGGATATTGCCTTTGATTATTTGAAAAACACGCAGTGATTTAATTGTCTAAAAATAGACCTCGTACTTGATTTAGGTACGTTCTCATGATATATAAAACGCGCACCTAAAGTTACGAACTGAACATATGCAGCTGTTCATTGACGAAATCAGTCGACTTTTTCTGGTTCTAGCAATCTTCTAAATACTTGAACACTCAGTAAGTATGTAAACTGACTATTCACTATATACTTATTGACTGTTCACATAAACCTACGGACTATTCACATGCAGCTTCTGCAACGAGTCTGTTCACACAAAGCCGCCGACTGTTCACACTAAGTTACACTGAGACTACTCACACTAACCTGTGTTCACAGAAACCTACAGACTGTTCACATTAACTTACACTGATACTGTTTATACTTACACTGATACGTACCTATGACTGTACACAGGTCTACTGATTGTTGACACCAACTTGCACTAAGACTGTTCACACTATCTTACGTTGATATTGTTCATACGTACCTACTGACTCTACACAGAAGTCTACTGAATTGTTCACATTAATTTGTACTGAATCTGTTCATACTAATTTACTGTCGAAGTGGCCTGATTGGCACTTACAACCTGTGCAAAGTTACAAGTGTGTATGAAAATATGGAAATCGTACAGCCAGTTTTACAAATTTTCCATCTAATGACAAAATAGCCGAAGGAAAAATGTCATTATCACCTTTGCAGTCTATCACTGTCGCATGTCATCCGCCATACTGACCTGATGGAGGAAGAGGTGGGTCAGCCTGTGAAGGAAGAAGCCGGCCAAGCGTTGGGAGGGGGGGGGTAACTTCCATACTCTTGTATGCACGTCAGAACACGGTTTACACTCACACACGGCAGTCAGCTTCTACCCCGCCTCTGTGTATGAGTTTCACACACACACACACACACACACACACACACACACACACACACACACACACACGCACACTCACAGGAATGCTAGTTTTGTTCCTCTCATTATGGCCCGACTGAAAGCAAGGTGTCGCGTACTGAGCGACCTTCACCTTCAGAAGAAGGCGGGCTCTGTGGGATTGATCGAACAATACTAACTGTTATTGCGCATTTTGACGAGTTCTCAGTTCGCAGTAAATTAAAGGCGTGCACATTGTAGAAAGGTTTCCTTCGTGACCCGTTTAGAGTCGTCAAGAGTTAGAGGTTATTTGATGGGTATCGCTTGTTTGCTTGCTAGATTAGTTCGCTTGCGATTTTGTTTGCCTCAGTTCACTGTAAGCCATTGTAAGGGCAGAACAAAAAGGACATTTTTATAACACTATATTTTCAGAAGGCTGAGCCACTTTCTCGCGTAGAGTAATAATGCCAAGAAATGAGCTTCTAAGCATCCTTTAAAGATAGACAGTAATCAGATTAATGAAGCAAGGACCGCAGTCTGTAGGGACTTTGTAACTGACCAAGTATATACAAGTTTTATTGTGGGGGTGGGGGCGCTATGTAAATACGTTCATTATGTACGCATCCCTCGTACCTGACCTTTGACCCTCGAGTCCATGATTTACATTAATATACAACCACTCTTGTGCCTAGAGTTTGTTAGTTTGCACCTGAGATTTATGTCTATTAGTGTTGTGATGATTATGATAACAAGATTAAAAGACGTAAACCTCAAGTTATTTGATGATTATTTTCTTCCGTTTCTATTCCATACAAACTTGATCTCACGCGCAATTGAAAATGTCATGAAAAATTACGTCACTGAATACAGTGAGTGAACACATTTCAAGTAGATAATAAATTGAATGGCAGAAAGAATGAGTGAAAACACACACATTATACAGTGAGTGGCCAAAATAGCTGAATTTATTACGTTACTGTACATAAAACAGCCACAAACTGACTAAGCAAGTTTGCACTTACCGACAATTGCGCGCCGACAAAAACGCGATGGACAAGAGCGCGCCAGACGAAATCGCGTCCTAACCCTAACCCTAACTCTATCGCGCATTTGTCGGGGCGCGCAATTGTCTTTCGCACATTTGTCGGGGCGCGCAATTGTCTTTCGCACATTTGTCGGGGCGCGCAATTGTCTTTCGCACATGTGTCCAATGTGAATTTAGGAATTAAAGAGCAACAATACTTTATTTATTAGTGTATGGCACGAGAGAGAAAACAAATATAAAACAAACATAACTTTAAGAAAATCGGTGGTGCATAGATGCTATTACAATATTACTTATATATAATTAGAGTTTATCTTTGAGTCAAAACATTCACACACACACACACACACACACACACACACACACACACACACACACACACACACAGAGACACACACAGACCAAATGTCCCATTGCAGAGATACCAATACTCCACAAACTCAGAGATACACGCAAGCACACACAATCGCACACACGAGACGTCCTATGTGCAGCTACCTACACACCCACACATATACAGGCCTACACACATACACACACACACACATACACACATACACACACACGTGTATAAATTACAGTCTCAGGATACATGCTATTGTAATCTCACAGTATTAATAATCCCTGAGCACCACACTGCAAGAAGCATTTCTCAGACAGACGATGACGTAACGCCGGGATGAATTGTTTCCAGCGCGAGATGAGTTCTGGCTGGGCTGTGCCAGGTGCCAAACTGTTTTTGCTCCGCAGCTGCTGCCAAGACTGATTGTTTGGGTTGATGTGTCATGACTTTATTACAAAATGCTATGACATCTAATAGACAGATATTTTTTTCAATTTTGATGTTGTGACGGGCACGCCACTTAGTTAATGAAAAGGATTATTATTCTTAATTAATCATTCACAACTAATCACAAGTAATGATAATCTTAATTTATTTTTTTAGTGATCCTTCAGCAGATACTACTCGTCTCTCTCATCCTTTGGTGGATATGCGGGCGGTGTAAACGTTTTCTCTATTCCACAACATAAAACAACATTTACAGTCACATAATGTTTCCTTCAGTGGAAAACTTACTAAAGGAGAAGACAAGTCCAACTTTAATCTATATTTAGCGAACCCCCATCCACCTACTTTCTTCTCCAACATAAGATTATCAATTCCAATATGTGTAAGAAGGTGAATAAATTTATTAAATAAACAATCAAATATGCATATGACGATTAAAATGAAATACTTTACTTGACATCAATATTCCACAAGTGAGTTCAGATTTTACGTTTACACAGTCTCTATCTGTATATAAAAAATATAATTTACAGTTCGACAATAGGGTCAATACAAATTGCAGGTTAGTCCTATCAGAGAATACAAATGGAGTTCTTAGAGGTATGTTATTGTAATCTTTTAATCTTTTATTGTAATCTGGATTAAGCACTGACAGTCTTTCAATGGCATTTGCAACAATGCCACAATTTCCATTAACATGTCTCCTGTCACACACATGGAAACAGACATGCTGTTCTATTCTTGACGAACCTGAGTGCTCTCCTCACCATGTCCATTCCTTCAAGCAGAATGTGATGATTACAGTAATTCAATATACCAGAATTCTCCCAATGTGTCAAGCATATATATCAAGGGTGTATAGCATATTTCTTCACGCTTACACACACCCCAACAGACATTCCTGCACCTTCCCAGTTGTACAGGTTTATGACCAGTGATCACGTGAAGAATTGAAAATCAAACTCAAGACTCAAAGCTTGAAACACATAGTCAAAAGGCCATGTGTTCACTGCAAAATACAATCAAGGAGCAAATTTAAGTTTCCTGTTTATCACAATATAACTCCATTCTATCTTACACCCCATCTGCAACTTACAGTTTCCTGCAACAGTATTCATTAGCCTGATGTGGCATAATAAATACGGTGTATCAAACAATGTCACATTTTCTTAGCAAATTAAAGGTGAACAGCCTAGTTCAACACTTCTAGTAATAAAAGTCAACTCACATAGTACAGCTTTACATTAGCACAACCATAACATACCAATAGTAAAATGCATGAAATATTCCTAGTATAGCATATCAATAGTAAAATGCTTGAAATATTCATGTCTTTTCTCTCTCAGTTTTAACTCACCATCAAACTAATGACTGTCTTTCAAACCAGGACTTTTTCTTCTACTCCAAATTCAAAAGTGATCAGAGGGTAGACTTTTCTACAGCAAGTGAATTCTTTAATCTCAATCCATTGGCTGGTCTCATTCTCATAAATAATAATCTTTGGATAATAGAAAACTACTCATTCAGTTTGCATTACATCAGCAATCTAGAATGTTCTTGCCTGGAGCTGTTTACTTCGACTCAGACACTTTCAAAAATAACATCATAAAGAGTGCCCAAGATCAGGTTACTCTGACATTTTAGCAATTTATATAACAATTTAAATAGGAAGGGTTAAATTTACTCTGTCACAGATACGTCATGATTTTATTACAAAATGTTATGACATCTGAAACACACTATGAGGAGACAGATATTTTTTTCCAGTTTGATGTGTCATGACGGTATTACACATTGCTTAGCACCCTTTGAGGAAATAGATTGTTTTCACTTTGTTGTGACTTGAATGCATTACAAAATAATAAGACACATGAAACACATTTTAAGGGGAAAGATTGTGCTCAGTTTGATGTGTCATGATTGTATATAAAATATTAAGACACTGAAATACACTGAGAAGAATAGGTGATTTCGAAACAATGCAAATTGGAACAGTTCTCCTTAACTATATTTTTTCCTAATGATATTTGTAAGTTTGGATTTGTTAAATTTGATATCAATAAGAAAAACTGCATACAGGCTTTTGTACACCAGATGTAGATAATAACTGCCAAGAATGTATTGGCCAGTGTAAGGGTTCACATCGTTTGTAAGGCACATTTTACTGCTGATGTTCTGAAAAATTATTATTATTTATTTTTATTCTTCAGACAAGTATCCTTGTTATTGTAGAGTGTACATATGTTGCTAGCTGCTGGCTATGAGGTAAACTATTTTCATCTGATGCTGAAAATATATATTTGACTGACAGGTGAGGGCACAGGCCATGAGAATCCATTGCTTGCATCTACTTGCTTGCCCACATTGAGCAAACTTTGGTTGAGTCGAATCACGAATATGAGCAGGTAATTTTTAAGTCACAAGAAAATGTGAGTGAACGACTACTAAGTTAAGAAAGCAGAGGTGTAATCAAACTATATAAGCCAAACTAAAACTTAAGTTGGCACTTATGAACATCAGCTGCATTTCAGAGAGTTGAGGGTTTGCTTTGGACCCAGATTCCTAGTCTAAGAGTACTATTGATTATGTAGCCTGGGGCCAGAGGGGGACAGTCCAAGACCATTGCATCAGAGGAATGCTGGCTCATAATAGACCTAACATGACGCCGACCAGCTTCATCATCTCTGTCTGTCAGGGCGATGATCCAGATGAGTCGAAAGGAATAAAGGACTCAGAATCCTTGTGCACTGACATAACCTACAGTGGGAGTAGTGTGAGGGTTATAGCGAGTGTTTGCTTCTAACTCACTGTAACTTGTAATTTTTATTTTATTAAATCATCGTTATCTTCCCAAAGGCAACGTTAACTAGTCTGTTCATCATTGTGTTACGTTGAATAACTTCCCCACTAGATTATTGCAGCAGGAGTTAACACAGTGATAGAAGGAGTAAGTCAGCCTTGGTGCTGAATAACAGCCAGTACGTCCGTGACCTTTCGAACAAAACGAAAACAAGCTTCCAATAAATGGTTAGGATTGGTTAAGTAATCAGTTACCTTCTAAATAGCCTGCTTTAGAAAAAATCTGCTAAAGCTTTGCCCGAATTAATCAACAGAGAGATAGATGTATGTTACTGTATACCTGAGAAATCATGTTTATTTTCCTGAAGAAGTTGAATATATATATATATGTAAATCATGATTTAATTTATTTTAAAGCGTGCAAGGAAGAAAATGTTACAAAGAAAGAATTGACACTAGCAGGATACCATCAGAGTGGGATTTCGATTTTTTTAAATTAAAAATTAAAAATTAAAAATTGCGACCTAGGTTGCTGCGACCAGTCATGTCAGGTCACCAGAAGAGCAAGAAGATCTAAATCTTGACACGATTATGGCCGATGTAACATCAGTCAGATTACCTTTCCTTCCAGTGTTTGCTTTCTCCTCTAGCGGGATTTGGGAGGAAAAGTAAGCTGTCAAAGATCGCACACACTTTAAAGGAGCTGTCACTGCAGAGAAATGCCCGTTTAAAGATAGCACAGTTTAAAGGAGCTGTCACTGCAGAGAAATGTCCATTTAAAGATAGCACAGTTTAAAGGAGCCTTCACTGCAGAGAAATGTCCGTTTAAAGATAGCAAAATTTTTTCTAGGGAGGGGAAGAATGTATCTTGTTTGTTACACCCGCGTCCAGACTTTTTTTGAAAGAAATTTTCTGAAAGGGAGCAAGACTGCTAGAGAAATGCGTTGAAAGAGTGAATGTGTGGATGGAGATGGGGTGGGTTTCTGGGTGCCATTGCATTCGGGCATTAATGAGCGACTTATCTTTTCAGATTTTCAGCTGCAAAGGGATTTTAGCAAGCGCAGGCTACTGCACAAGGGAGCGATTTTATCGTCTCATCAAATGACCTAGACACTAACCTTACCACTTTCAACAAGGGAGAGAATTTATCGTCTCATCAAATGACCTAAACACTAACCTTACCACCTTCAACAAGGGAGAGAATTTATCGTCTCATCAAATGACCTAGACACTAACCTTACCACTTTCAACAAGGGAGAGAATTTATCGTCTCATCAAATGACCTAAACACTAACCTTACCACCTTCAACAAGGGAGAGAATTTATCGTCTCATCAAATGACCTAGACACTAACCTTACCACCTTCAACAAGGGAGCGAATTTATCGTCTCATCAAATGACCTCGAGATCCTAGACACTAACCTTACCACCTTCAACAAGGGAGCGAATTTATCGTCTCATCAAATGACCTAGTTACCAACCTTACCACCTTCAGCAAGGGAGGGTTAAAAAGGAGAAGTAAAATTTCACCCGAATAAACAAGCAGCCAATTTCCTAACTTCTGTCATTTTAAGTCTGTAACCTAATCTCTTCCAAATATTATTCCTTTAAAGTCTGTAATCTAATATACCCCGAATATTATTCCTTTAAAGTCTGTAATCTAATATACCCCGAGTATTATTCCTTTAAAGTCTGTAATCTAATATCTCCCGAATATTATTCCTTTAAAGTCTGTAATCTAATATCTCCCGAATTTTATTCCTTTAAAGTCTGTAATCTAATATCTCCCGAATATTATTCCTTTAAAGTCTGTAATCTAATATTTCCCGAATATTATTCCTTTAAAGTCTGTAATCTAATATCTTCCGAATATTATTCCTTTAAAGTCTGTAATCTAATATCTCCCGAATATTATTCCTTTAAAGTCTGTAATCTAATATCTCCCGAATATTATTCCTTTAAAAAAGTCTGTAATCTAATATATCCCGAATATTCCTTTAACGTCTGTAACCTAGTATCTCCCTGAATACTATTCCTTTAAAGTCTGTAATCTAATATCTCCCGAATACTATTCCTTTAACGTCTGTAACCTAATATATCTCTACTATTACATTACGATTGATTTGTTCTCGTCAAAAGTTAATTTATGGTCGACATGACATTGTACGAATTTCAGAGCTTGGCTTAGCTTACTGTTTAGAAACTGCCGGCTGAACACTGACGCCCACAAAATCATTCAGATCTAATCTTTTATGGTACTCAAATCACTTTCTAAGCAACACAGCTATCAATGGACACTTATTTTAAATATATATATAAACCTCCAAAAAATAATTAAACATAATTTACTCTGTGTGTGAAATTTCCACTCAGAACTATTAGTGACTGACTGCTATCTTCGAAATCTGGCAAGGACACATCCGGGTATTTACTGATATGTTACGTATGCAACATTTTGTGTCTTCTCACTGTAATGCCGTACAGCAGCATACATTTGCTGCGCATGTGTCTTTGCTTCAATCGCAAGGGATGAAACAAAGCAGCACTTGCTCCATCCTATAAAAACTGGGTCAGAGCAGGGTCATTCAGTGTAACATTTCACCAAAGCAATTTTGAGCAAGACGAGCAGGGCTCTTCGAAATAACTCGGTAGCAAACGATCCGGAAATCAGTGGGTCCCGCTTTCTCTCTCAAAAATAAAAAAAGGCCACCTCTTGTCTATTCTTGTGTAGTTTTTCTTTCTCCATTTTAAATGCAGATAACATACCTTTCCATCGGGCACTTGTCCTTGCAGTCGTTTCACAATTGCTTACAAATACAAGACGCTTGCTAATTGGTCAGCGCTTATTTCGACCATCACAGTGTGCTTTGCAGGAGGAGTTATTTCCCTTGTTTGTCGGTTTTATTTGATTTATATCGTCTACATGTAAAACAGTAAGATTCCAACCTCTTTAAAGCTCTGCTGTTACATTAGTAAATTAATTGGCCATTTTATGGGTTCTTTTAAAAATGAAATAAAAAGGTGTAACCGGAAGGGCGGGTCGCCTCCGAGATAGAGTGTGGGAACGGAAAGATATTATGGCGGTTGAGGTGAGCCACATAGCTGTTGGGTGGAGATGGATCGAATACAAAAACTCGGTTAATTACAGTAAATGACGGCGAAATAAAGTGGAAAAATATTTCCTCCTTACTTATGAAATTAAGATCGACTCTGGCACCTGTTTAAACTAAGAAACAGATTGAAAAAGAAAGCGTGAGGGGGGGGGGGAGTGAAAGAGACAGACAGACAGACAGACAGACAGAGAAAGAGAGAAAGAAAGAAGTTTTTATATTTTGCTAAATCAGCATTCCATGTACCTTTGCGGGCAGCTTGCCAGATTTACCTTTGCTCCAAACACGAAAGGGATGCAAGCCAGATACGGCTTATGATCTGTAGAACTACAGGTGATGAGAAACCCAACACGTACGGTATACATTCTGTGCCAGCGACTGGCTTCCCGCCCCACAAACCCCGCCCCAATGATGTTTACAGAAACAGTGTATGTTCCTATACTACTCACAACTTTAGGAGATTCAGAGAGTACCTCTGGCATGCCCTGCTTACTGTTCCGTGACAAATGAATAAGCACAGTGTATCCAATCATACACTCGCAATCTCGTCCACGTCGGCTCCTCACTTTGTTGTTGAGATATTAGTGACGTGCATTAGTTCTTGGGGGGTAGGGGGGGTAGGTTACTGTGCTAGCTTTCAGTGTTTTAAGTCCTCAATGATTTCTGTTAGTTCTAAGATTTGGAAAACTGACAGTTTTCAGCATTTGAAGACGCCAGTGATTGGTAGCAACTGGTAGCATCTGTCTGGGCTCTTTGGAGACTCTTATCACGTGACAACTGTATTTCTTCTATTTTCTTGTTGTGTCCTTCCTGTGCATGAGACTGATTGTGTTTCTAATTAGTTGGGCATTCCCATATCCATATCTCCTCCCTGAAAGTTATGTAAATAATTTTTCACACCACAATAAGCTTCTCTCCCTTTACTTTTAAGAGCTAGGGTGTTCTTTACTCGTGAAAAGGCATTCTTAACTATAGAGTTCTGGTGTGTCTGCTGCAACTCCCTGACCCTCTCTTCCATTTGCTTTCTCTTCTTTCTCTTCCCGAATTATCTCTGTTGTCTTTATATCTTTCTGTAACAAAGTATTTTGACTCTCCCTATTTTAAATTTAAATTGTCAGAGTAACCAGACCTTGGGCACTCCTGAAGGTGTTATTTTTGAAAGTGTCTAATTGAAGTAAACAGCACAAGGCAAGAATATTCTAGATTGCTGACGTAATGCAAACTGAGTGAGCAGTTTTCTATCATAAAATGATCATAAGAGAATGAGACCAGCCAATGAGCTGAGATTAAAGAATTAACTTGCTGAAGAAATTTCTACTCTCTGATCACTTTTGAATTTGATGGGAAAGGAGAAGTCCTGCATTGAAAGGCAGTTGTTAGTTTGATGGTGAGTTAACTATTTGACTGATTGAGAGAGAAAATATTTCATGTAATTTTTGCTATTGATGTTATACTTGTGTAGACATGTATTATGTGACTAGACTGTTCACATGTTAATTGTTAAAAGAAATGTAACATTGTTTGATATGCTGTACTTATTTTTCCATGTGTGTGCATCAAGCTAATAAATACTGTTGCAGGAGATTGTAAGTTGAGAATGGGATGGAAGATAGAATGGAGTTATGATAAACGGAGTTGTGATAAACGGGAAGTTTAGGATTGCTTCTTAATTTTATTTTGCAGCAAACAAGTAGCCTCTCATTTGCACTTGAAAGTTGAAAGTTGAAAGTGCAAGTGAAAGGCCACTTGTTCACTAAACAAGTATCCAGTTACCCTTCAAGTGTTCACTAGTTAGAAACTTGAATGACCAGGAAGGCGTGGAAACATCTATTGCGGTGTGTAAGCATAAGGAGTACACTCCACACTTTATTGTATAAGCTGGATGCATCAGGAGAATTCTAGTACATTGAAGTTACCAGAATTATTGTAATCATCATGTTCTGCTTGAAGGAACTGACACAGTGAGAAGAGCACTGAAGTTCGTCCAAGAATATAACAGTATATCAGTGTTTTCCATGCATGTGACGGGAGACATATGTTGACATGGACATTGTGACATTGTGACATTGTTGCAAATGTAAATGAAGACTGCGCTTCAAGTCACAATTCACAATAGAATTGTCAGTTCTTTGTGTGTTTCTCTTGTATGCTGTAGAACAATGATGAGCCGTTATTCTCTTGAGATTAATCTGGGCGCTCCTTTGTCGTATTTGTTCTCTGAAGCACAACAATGTAGCAAGTTCTAGTAACTTCCTTGTACCAGAAATTCTACGATGTAATCGAACATTCTTTGCCAGCATACATCAACAGAGTGCAGTGAGCAGTGTATCCTTTCACTTACACACTGGGGTAGAGATTTCTAGAAAATCACTTGGTCATAGTGGTTTATAAATCAATAAACCAGGAAATTTTAGAAATTCCAGATTTTCTAGAATTTAAATAAATGTCTACTTCTTTCCAATAAGCTAATGGCTTCCTTTCATGACCAGACCTCTACACACCAAATTAAAAAGTGATTAGTAAATACAATCCTTTTCAACAGTTAAACAATAGATCTCAGCCCATTGATTGGTCTCATTCTTGTAAATCTTAACCATTGGATAATAAAAAATACTCATCCACCTAAATCCGGTTTAGATTACATCAGCAAGTCTAGCACATTCTCCACCTGAGTTGTTTTCTCTAACTCTTGGCACTTACAAATATGTCATCATAAGCAGTGTCCAAGGTAGGGTCACTTTGATATTTAACAATTTATATGACAATTTAGTTTAGAAATAGGGATAAGCAAATTTACACTGTCACACTATCTATCTATCTGCGAGAGAGAGCGATTTTAAAAAAGCAAGCTGTGCCAAATATAAAAGAAATATTCAGTGTGAATATATCTTTGGAAGAAATTTATATGAAGACAGAACTTGATGGTTTGTTTTTAGTTTACTGTTGCTTTCCTAGGGCCTACAAGTACTGTAATATTGCACTGCTCTCCTAGGGCTTACAAGTACTGTAATATTGCACTGCTCTCCTAGGGCCTATAAGTACTGTAATATTGCACAGCTTTCCTAGGGCCTACAAGTACTGTAATACTGCACTACTCCCCTTATGCCTAAATGGACACGCATTTCTTCAAAGAAAATTTGAATTAATAATGCAATAATAATAAGTATTTATTTGTGTTTCTCGAACGAGCTCTAAGCTCAATAATCACGACCTAGGGGTTGAGTGAGATTCGATAGAGGAAAGTCACAATGGCCAACCCTGGACTAGAACCAATTATCTGCATGCACGTCTATTGTCCTTACCTCACAGCCACCGAGCTCTCAGAATTTCATACTTATATGCTAGCCATTCTGCCTGCGTATAATAAAGACACTTATGCAATTACGTCTGCTATACATGGGAGGTACGAAACTAGCGTTATTTTCAAGTTGGTCCTTAAGTCTTAACTCAACGCAACATGAACGTGTTGTCGGTTCTTAAAATAACGACTGCTTTGGATTTGCTGCTTATACATTTGCGTATTAATCATTTATTATTATTTACCTATTAAACTTCATTTATTATTATTTACCTATTAAACTTTATTTATTATTATTTACCTATTAAACTTTATTAATTATCAGTATGATGCTTTTGTACCGTGGCATAACTTTCGTAAGTGCTAGTTTGGATGTTACCTTGAATCGACGTGTGTGCGTGAGTGTGTGTGTGTGTGTGTGTGTGTGTGTGTGTGTGTGTGTGTGTGTGTGTGTGTGTGTGTGTGTGTGTGTGTGACATAAGCAGGATGCAAAGAATGCGCAAACTTGGCTGATTTCCTTATTAACACAAATAACAGGCAGCCTTAGATCGAGGCGGCAAGATTAACACACGTGTGTTGTATTCATCATCTGCAAACGTATTTAGCAACTTCCTGCAGCTGTTATTTCTTCATTTCAGCATCTATGGCAAGAATTTAAAAACACAAAGGTTCGGATTAATCGCCACCACAATTTGCTCTTTGTTTTTTGTTTTGTTATTTGCGTGGCGTTATTTTCTTCCACAAGAAATACCGAGTATACACTCAGACCTAATAACTGTTGGGAGGTCATTGATAGCGTGTAACTTCTATGAATGCTACACAGTTACTAATAATTATAAATATTTGTACGCGTTCGGAATCTCGTCCTAGCCTGCCATGCCCCTCACCAATACAACACACACACACACACACACACACACACACACACACACACACACACACACACACACACACACATACATGCACACACAAACACACATACATACACACACAAACACACACGCACACACACACACACACAAGAACACACAAATACACAAACACACACATACACACACTCACACACACACACAAATACACACAAACACACACACACGCACACACATACATACACATACACACACACGCACGCGCACACACACACACACACACACACACACACACACACACACCTGTGGTTATTTAATTTTTAAAAAGTTACGCACGACGAATTGATTTTGAATGCGGGATGTGAACACTGTGATTGTTTTTGTAAAACAGAGTTTAATTAATCACTTAAATTTAGTTAGTCTTTACAAGTTTGTAAAACTACTTAATTGCTGTTAATGAAGAGAAGGCTGAAGATTGCCACATGTTGCGAGAATACCAACAGAACGTAATAGCGTGGAAGCGCGTATTCAAGACAGGTACATACGTCTGTATGAGAAAAAAACTGTTTGTTTAAGGAAGAAAAACTTCTTTGTCAACTAAATTCAACTATATACATGTATAAGGAATAAGGCTGTCAACATTGCACAGGATGTTAAAACCTTGTCACGAATCGGGTTTCCATTAAATTATGTGTGGTAGACAGGTGCAATTGTTGATTCAGGAGAACGTTTCCTCTGCATGCTATGCTGTGATGCACATTGCCAAGAAAAAACAGAACTTATGTTCACTTGCCTTGTTTATCATTTGTGCAGTAAGCAGAAAAAATAGTTTGGCTTTGTTTGAACTGTGCTGATATAGGCAAATTAGTGTCAACGTTTCCAAAAGGTCACTGATAATTAGGTTACTAAGAACTAACATGTTCAACTTTAGATGTTGCAACGCACTGTGGGGCATTTGTTGCGTTTTGCTCCGACTTGTGGACACGAACAAAACAGACTTAAAGTCACTGGACAGGGACAAGGCAGGTTTGAAGTCATTGGACATGAACAAAGCAGACTTAACATCATTAGACACGAACAAGGGAGACTTAACATCACTGGACAAAAACAAGGGAGACTTAACGTCATTGGATAAGAACAAGACAGACTTAACGTCATTGGATAAGAACAAGGCAGACTTAACGTCATTGGATAAGAACAAGACAGACTTAACGTCATTGGATAAGAACAAGGCAGACTTAACGTCACTGGACAAAAACAAGAGAGACTTAACGTCATTGGATACGAACAAGGCAGGCTTAAACGTCATTGGACAAAAACAAGGGAGATAGCATCATTGGACACGAATAAGATAGACTTAACGTCACTGGACACGAACAAAACAGACTTAACGTCACTGGACACGAACAAGACAGATTTAACTTCACCTTTTCCACTTTTTACATCATTAAATTTTGTTTTCTTTTGATCATAGCCTACTTTATCGCATCCTGTTTATTTGACATATGAACACACATTCTCTCACGTGTCACACATACATACACACAATCACTTATGCAAACACGTTCAGGAACAATTAGCCTTTAGATTATTTAGTTACTAGAATGTTTCGCGGTTTTTTTTTTTTTGGTGTATGTACGCGTGTGGGCGTGCGTGTGTGTGTGTGGGGGATAGGGGAATTTCGTTCTTTCATCTCACCCCCTGACCACGGTTTCCTTAGGCAATTAACATCTGTTTCGAGTGTTTGTAAAGGCGGATATTTGAATATCTCAAGGAAATAATCAGATAGTGGAATAGAATGCCAATGGCAGTGTGTTATCACGCATAACATGAGTGTATTAGTAAGACTGTAAGAGAAAGACTGGCTTTGATGGGGGGTGGGGGAGAAAGTGTTTTTGGTTAAGGTAGCGCACTTCAACACATTCTTTTCTTTTTTCTTTCATTTTTTTTTTCAACAAACTTCTTTGTGCTACCAACAAAGTGCTAAAGAAGGCAGTTTCCATAAACAAGTTATTCACATACTTGTATGCTACTTTCTCTACATATCTTTCTCTACATTTCTCTCCATATCTTTCTTTACATATCTCTCCATATCTTTCTTTACATTTCTCTCCATATCTTTCTTTACATATCTCTCCATATCTTTCTTTACATTTCTCTCCATATCTTTCTTTACATTTCTCTCCATATCTTTCTTTACATTTCTCTCCATATCTTTCTTTACATATCTCTCCATATCTTTCTTTACATATCTCTCCATATCTTTCTCTACATTTCTCTCCATATCTTTCTTTACATATCTCTACATATCTTTCTCTACATTTCTCTCCATATCTTTCTTTACATATCTCTCCATATCTTTCTTTACATATCTCTACATATCTTTCTATACATTTCTCTCCATATCTTTCTTTACATATCTCTACATATCTTTCTTTACACATCTCTACTTATCTTTCTATACATTTCTACCTATGCACATCGATCTAGGCTTATCCTTCTATCTATGCATAACTAACTATTCATATCTATCTATCTATACATATATATATTATCTATCTAGGCATATACATATCTCTCTATACATATCTATCTAAACATATATATCTATACATAGCTATCTATACATAGCTATCTATACATACCTATCTAGGCCTATACATATCTTTTTATACATGGCTATCTAGGCCTATACATATCTATCTATACCTATCCATACACATCTATTAGTCCTTACATCAGCATAGTCTTATCCACCCACTAGCACACCCTTCTATTAATATATAAATGTATTTCTCGCAGTCACTTTTATCTTACTTAAATATATATACTTATACTGTATGGGATCGTGCAAAGCTTACAATATTACGCGAGAGAAACGGTCACTACAAAGTTCACTTTGTGTCTAACCGCAAACCGTTTAAAACAGTCCATAACCATCGACCACTTCACCCGTAACCCTTCAGGGTTCTATCTTTCTCCTTCTTTGAATTAAAAAAAAACCTCCTTAGTCAAACACACTTGAATGAACATTCACGTACCTAAACACTTGGCTTAATTTAAACACTTACCTGGTCAGTCAGCGTGTCAATGTACGTATCACGTGACAGGTGTCATTACGAAGAATCTCCGATGAACTGATGTAACGCCACATGTCTACATCATCTCAAACTCGGCCTCGAAACGTTGCAATATCCGTTTTAGCGCTTTGCTGTCTCGCTGCGAGAACCACCTTACAGTCGCTATGGTGTCGGCTGCAGGTAAGGAATTTGTTACGACCAGAAACGATTGCAGCCTCCGTTTGAGAAGGAAGAGATCGAGATGGGTATTCAGAGGTGATGTTTCTATCTTTTAAATTGATTTTGTCCACGGAAGTTTGTGAATTTAAGAAAACTTATTCCTTTTAAACGTTAATCTTTCGTTAAGGAAATAAGTGTGCGTGGACAGGGAAAATTGGAAGAATTTTGGTTGTAAATTAAATTGTAAACTTTTGGCTTTCGTGTTTCAGATAAGAGAGTCTTAATTGCACGTAAACAAATCATCTGAACAAGAATGAATTTGAAAGAAAATAAAAATAGGAAACATTTGCGAAAGCTGTGAAGTATTATAATCTATGTGTCTGTGTTGTTAAGCTGTTTGTTTGCTTCGTTATATTTACACTGACTAACAATCTACTTTATACATCTAGAACGGGTAATGGTGCCATAAGTTAAGTGGGATTTGTACTGATTAGTATGTGGAGTTTTTCTGATTATTGAGTAGGAGTTGGACTCACTATTATGTAGGCATGTGTACTGATTGTCGAGTGGGATTACTGATTGTTATGCAGGGTTGTGTACTGATTGTCGAGTGGGATTTGAACTTATTTTGCAGGCATTTGTACTGATTATTGTATTTGGTCAACCAGTTAAGTGGGTATTTGCACTGGCTATTATTGCTCCAAGCAATTAAATTGATATGTGTTCAAATTATTAAGTGGTTATTGTACTGACTGTTAAGTAGTCAAAGTGAGTATTTGTATTTTAAGGAATGATTGCACTGGTTCCATGTTCTATTTGATTTTTTTCAGACTAATGTGGAATATGTGCTATTGTATAAAAACAAAAATATGAATTTATTTTAAAGAAAGTACTTTCAATGCATATAAATTTACCTATTAATAGATTGAGGCTGTTTCATAATCTCAAATGAAGTATGACGTCAAAACATATAGAACACACGGTATTATAACAAGCAGTATTATAACAAACATTATTAAATAGTATTATAACAAACAGCAAACTGAGTCAGACTATAGTATATGGGTTAGAAATAAAATAACCTTAGTTTTATCACACTTGCTTTCAAATGCTTGATAATGAGTTAAGAAGAGCAAATAAACTTGCCTGTAGTGACGTCTTTGTTTGTAATCTGTACAATTCATATATATACAATTCATTTATATTCAAGTCTGGATTTATAGTGATAACTATTATCATTTATATAACATCTGTGACAAATATTTTCACCCCTTCCTTTCTTTGTCCTTTATTTCTATATGCTTTCAGTTGTGTTTATGAAATGTTTATTATAAAATTGAGCACTGTGTTTATGAAATGTTTATTATAAAATTGAGCACTGTGTTTATGAAATGTTTATTATAAAATTGAGCACTGTGTTTATGAAATGTTTATTATAAAATTGAGCACTGTGTTTATGAAATGTTTATTATAAAATTGAGCACTGTGTTTATGAAATGTTTATTATAAAATTGAGCACTGTGTTTATTTGCTAATATCGATGTGGTGCAAGTTCTAAAAGTAGACAGCGTGCACTGCACGTTAGGAATAATACACAGTGAAAAGTGTAGGAATTTCTCCAAACGTTCACTAGACAATACCCTGAGGTAAACATATATGGAAATTCTGGTACATGGAAGCTATTGGAAATTGCTACATTGTTGCTCTGCTTGAGCAAACTAATATGGTGAAGAAGCGTCCAGATTGGTCTCATCAGAACATCGGTGGACAAAACATTCTACAGCATGCTAGGGGACACTTGAAACTGACAATTCTATTGAAAACAATAAGCTTGCGACTTTGTTATGAATGTGTGAAGGACTATTGCAGCAATCATCTAGACAAGATTATGTACAAACTATTATCACTTATTTCCCTGTAACTCCATTTCTTTTCTTTGATAATAAATACCATGTGATATATAGTGACACTCATCTGTTGAATTATGTGTTGGGATGTAAGACTGTACAAGTATTGAAACTATTCATACTGGTAATAATTGCTCATATTTTATAGCATTTTATGGTTTTTATTGACATTATCAATATTTTTTTTATAAATTTCATAAATTTATATAAATTTTAATTTATATAAATTTATGAAATTTATTAAAAAAAATAAATAAAATAAATTTAATCATTTTTCTTCTTTTGCTTCCTTATTTCTTATAAATATTTATTAGTTGAACTATTAAATTAATGGAGACTGTTTAAAACCCTTCAAAATTAATTAAAAAAATATTTAGAAGATATCAACCTGTTAACGTAACAGCAGGTGTAAATCTAGACTGTTATCTGCTGACCTTAGGTGAAATAGATAAGTACGTCCGTAAAGAAAATAATAAACACATTACAGATTTCCTCTTTCCATGACGATCATTGTTTTTGAAATTGTTGAACTCTGAACTTCAAGTGGAAAAAACTACGTCAGCAAATCTTGCAGATTAAACGGACAAATAATAGAGCGTCAAGTACCTTCGCACTTAGCCCTGTACTCGCAAAGGCTCCACTCAATGCAGTAATTCATCGAGTCTGACACAGTGGCGTCCCTTGTATATCCTTCGGTATCATTTCTCACTCTCCTAACAATCCACTGATTATTGCAACACTGAAAAAGATAATCTATTTTTAATCTCTTTTGAATACATTTTCTGTGACGTGGAACTGAACTAGCTTTATAAATACTGCCTTTCACAGGAATCGAAATAGAAGCTGCTATTTTTGATAGTTTTACCTGATATACCCTTTTCGGCCGCATTAAAAAGGACCTACCCATTTCGGACTTGCGATTGGGATTTTTCCTCTCTTGTAACAACTGAAGTACACATGGCAACTGTTTGGCAGCCGATGTGGACAAGCTGTAGATTCCAGAGCGGAGACGAAAGTATGCTGATAAGTCATACAAAAACGTTCTTTCTTTCTTTCTTTCTTTCTTTCTTTCTTGATTGATTGATTGATTGATTGAATTTCTTTCTTTCTTTCTTTCTTTCTTTCTTGATTGATTGATTGAATTTCTTTCTTTCTTTCTTTCTTTATTGATTGATTAATTGATTGATTGAATTTCTTTCTTTCTTTCTTTCTTTCTTTCTTTCTTTCTGATTGATTGATTGATTGAATTTCTTTCTTTCTTTCTTTCTTTATTGATTGATTGAATGAATTTCTTTCTTTCTTTAAATGTATATTTAGTCGGACATCTGCATTTCATTGTCTGCATCAAATGTGAAAGAGATATCTCCTGGTTTTGAATATCATACCTGTAGCCGGGCGACAGGATTCCTCAGCAAGATTAATGTTACATTGTTAGTTAAACAGTATGTAGGTAGGGTGGGGTGAAGGATCATTACTAATAGAATGTCAATACTAGAAAAAAAGTGGTACTACCAGTAAAGGATCGACTCTCCTATATGCTGCTAGAATAGAGCCACGTTTAGATCCCAGCAGATCTACAAAAACGCCACTAGTAGCAGAATTGACCTGCTACATGTATTTAACATACTGCTACATGTATTTAATATACTGCAACTTGTATATCAACAGCATTCAGAGAATTATCCTGCCAGAAAGTGCCACATTACAAGAAAAATGACAAGAAAAAACCTCGCTTCTGAAAGAATAGGCATTTCTTCACTGTTGAAAGAAAAGACTTCTCAAAGAATGGGCACTGCCCAAGGAAAAATGGGTCCTCAAAGAATAAACACTGTTCAAAGCAAAGACTTATCAAAGAATGGACACTGTTGAAAGAAAAGGCTCTTCAAAGAATGGGCACTGTTCAAAGCAAAGACTTCTCAAAGAAAGGGCACTGTTCAAAGCAAAGACTTCTCAAAGAATGGGCACTGTTCAAAGAAAAGGCTCCTCCAAAAATGGGCACTGCTCAAAGAAAAGAATTCTCAAAGAAATGGCCCACTCAGAAGACACTGTCTGACAGAGGAATTGTGAAATTTCTCATTCAAGATTACAATGAAAAATATAAAGGGCTAAAGGAATCAAGGAAAAGGAAGAAACACCCACCTCCCACCCACAAGATTTCCACCAGTACGTTCTTCACAGGCTATATGTATACCAAAGATCTTTGCTAGCTAATAGATCACTCTTTGACCTTTTGCCGTGGCGACTTCCTACTTAAGTTAAGGGGGAGATCATTTTCAGCGCACTTAAAATACTGATTATGGCAGTACCGGTAATTACTCAAATGAACGGTTGCCGAGGTAACTTGAATCTAAAACTCGAGAGATCAACGGACATGCTCTGCAGCGAATTTGCCGCACGCTCGCTTGTCAGTGCCAGAAATGAAAACAGTATTTCAACCAATGTTCTGGAACCAGGAGAGGGAAGGACATATGCGGAGTGGGGTGAGGGGCCCCATTAGCAGTAAAGAAATACCGCAAGGAACAATAGAGGGAATGCATTATTTTAACAACGGGAGGATGTTACACGGTATTAACAATAAGGTATTGGATATACAGGAAATAATACATGAAGTTAACAATAAGGTATTAGCAATACAGGAAATAATACATGAAGTTAACAGTAGAAGGAATGCCATCAGGTTTTGCTTTAAAAATAGAGAAAATACCAAAAGAGAGAGAGAGAGTACCATAAGAAGTTAGTAACAGAGAATACCATAAGAAGTTAGCAAAAGAGATAATACCATAATATTAACAATAGAGCGAATACCACACGAAGTTGACAAAAGATAGAAAACCATAAGACATTAGCAATAGAGAGACAATCCTAAGGTGTTAATAGAGAGACTATCCTAAAGAGTTAACAATAGAGAGAATATCCTAAGGAGTTAACAATAGAGAGAATATCCTAAGGAGTTAACAATAGAGAGAATATCCTAAGGAGTTAACAATAGAGAGAATATCCTAAGGAGTTAACAATAGAGAGAATATCCTAAGGAGTTAACAATAGAGAGAATATCCTAAGGAGTTAACAATAGAGAGAATACCATAAGTATATACTCTTGGGAGGAACACCATAAAAAGTTAACACTAGAGGGGAAACCTTAACGAGTAAACAATAAGGGAGTACTTAATGACTGACAGCAAACCAAAAAGGACTATTTATTTATTGGCAGAAAGTAAAGGGGGAGTACTTAATTGTTACAGCAAGTCAGAAGGGGGTGCTATATTTAATGTCCATAAGCCATAAGTCCTTTTAATGCTTGGTCATCCTAAATAACTGCAGATCTTTAATTCACGTGTTGATTTTTTATATAAATAAATTTCCGGGCTTGAATGCCGCCTTTATTGAAACTAAGTTATTTATTTGCATGTGTATTTATTTAATCTTTCAAAAATAAATATAGCAGTAATTATTCCAAACTTTGAAAAATACGCAACTAAAGTGAGTGCTAAAAGAAATTATTTTAGAGGGAAGTTCACTAGTTTATATTTACTTTCATGGAAACGTCTATATAACGTCTATATCTTGAAAAGACCTCGACTGCGTTGCTGTACAAGTTTGCTGTGAAAACATTTGCAAGTTCCGATAAAAGTTACAGGTGAAAAATGGTGCTCAAAGGGTTTCTTATCAGGAATCTCACATGGCGTGCGCTAATAAAAGTTGTATCCCGGCGCTTTATTTATTGCTGTATGACGAGGTACAAAGTAAAGTATAAACTGCAAAAACAAGTTATGCTGGTCAGAATGTCATCGCTGATGTGTTTGAGTATGAATGATGTATTTGAGTATGAATGATGTATTTGAGTATGAATGATGTATTGGAGTATGAATGATGTATTTAAGTATGAATGATGTATTTGAGTATAAATGATGTATTTAAGTATGAATGATGTATTTGAGTATGAATGATGTATTTGAGTATGAATGATGTATTTAAGTATGAATGATGTATTTGAGTATGAATGATGTATTTGAGTATGAATGATGTATTTAAGTATGAATGATGTATTTGAGTATAAATGATGTATTTAAGTATGAATGATGTATTTGAGTATGAATGATGTATTTAAGTATGAATGATGTATTTGAGTATGAATGATGTATTGGAGTATGAATGATGTGTTTGAGTATGAATGATGTTTATGTGTGTTATTATTAATCACCCATAGCTAATTACAAGTGATGAGAATCTTAATTTATGTTATTAATAATTCTCCAGAAGACACTACTCGTCTCTCTCACTTGTCGGATATGCAGGCGCTGTAAACGTTTTTACTCTTCCACAAAATTAAAGACGAACAGTCACTGTCACAGAATGTTTCCAAAGGTGGAAATCATCTTACCATAGGAGAAGATAAATGCGTCTTTAATCTATATTTAGCGTGACCCCACCCACCCACTATCTCTCCAACACATGGTTGTTAACATGTGTAAGAAGGTCAATAAATTTATTAAAACAACAATCAAATATACATGTAACAAATACAACAAAAAGATTATTTGACATCACTATTTCCAGACTTTCAAATAGATTCCATGTTTATACAGTCTTAGATCCTAACACATAATTCAACAGATTAGTGTCAATCACAGGATGGTTCTTATCAAAGAGCAGAAATGGAGTTATAGGGAGATGAGTGATAATAGTTTGTACATAACCTTGTCTAGTCAATGCCGCAATAGTCTTTCATGTGCTTTCGTAACTAAGTCACAAGATTATTGTTCACAGTAGAATTGTCAGTTCTTCAAGTGTTTCTCTTGCACACTGTGGAACAATAATGAACCGCTATTCTCTGGAGACTAATCCGGGCACTCCTGTGACATATTAGTTCCCTCAAGCAGAACAACAATATAGCAATTTCCAGTAACTTCCTTGTACCAGAAATTCCACATTGTAGTTGAACATTCTTTGCCGTCATACAATAAACAGAGTGCAGTGTATCTTTACACTTACACACTGGGGTAGGGACTTCTCGAATCTACCACAGTTATAGTGGTTTATAAATCAGTGAAATGGAAGATCAGTAAAAATGGCTGCTTCTTCCCTGTAAATTATAATCAGGGAACAAATGCTAAGTTTCCAGTTTATTCATCTCTAACTCCATTCTTTCTTATATTCAAGTCTCAATTTACAGTCTTCTACAAAAATATTCATTAGCCCGAGGCATGTATACAGCATAATAAATTTAACTTAATAATGTTATGAATGCATTCACTAGACACAATGTCAACTGTTTAGTACACTCCATACAAGCATCATAGTTCACAATTTGTAGTAATAATAGACTACTCACATAATACACCTCTACATAGAATGGAAGTATAACTTATCAATAGCAAATTGCACGAAATATTTCTATGTCCATGCTTTCGTTATTAGTCAGTTAACTCACCATTAAGCTAATGGCCACCTTTCATGACCAGACTTCTTCCACACCAAATTCAAAGTGATTAGAAAATAAATTCTTTTCAACAGGTGAACTTTGATCTCAGCCCATTGGCTGGCACGTTCTTGTAAATTTTAACCATTTGATAATAAAAATCTACTCATCCTCCTAAAATATGGTTTAGATTACATCAGCAGGTTCTAGCATATTTTTTATCTGAGTTGTTTACTCCAAACATATATCATCATAAGCAGTGCCCAAGGTCGTTTCACGTTAACACTGGTAACAAAGATATAATTATTAAGTGAGTTCAATAGACCAAAACACCAATTTCACGGTCAGTTCAGTAAATAAAAAAATCACAATGAATTCAGTAAACCAAAAATAAGTTCATGGTGACTTCAGTAGACCAGAAACAAGTTCACTATGAGTTCAGTAGACCAACACAAGTTCATGGTGAAGAGTGACTCTCAGGAAAAACACTTTCTTATATCAGGAATGGTCAGATATCGGCTGATAAATCAGAGAACGGAAAGACGCAATCGACGTCCTTGCTCAACTATATGCGAGTTGAGTCACCTGCAATTTACTGACACTCAATAGCGATAGCAGAAAGAGTAGTCAGTGACTGGACCAGTTAGAAAGTGACCAGATATTAAACCATTCAGCTGTAACAATAGTCAGATACAGGAGTTTATCTTGACCCTGCAGCGATAATCTTTAGAGTTTTTCAAGTATATATTTTATTTTTTATATTCTGATGAGCAGTGCATTTCCACTCTGCTGGAACAGTAATTTTATGAACTTCTTTGTTAACGATAACCATTTTGTAACCTTTTGGTTAAGTAATCTGCATGAACTTCTTGATCACCAGTGTTCTATAATGTGAGAGGGAAACACATGGAATTGACAGTAAGAACGTGAAAAATAAACTTGTGAATTAGAAAAGAATATTGCAGCTTTGCCTATACAAGGTTGCTACAAACCTAATATCACTTATCTCTAATAACTCCATTTCTGTTCTCTGATGAGTAGTGTTGTATTGACACTAATCTGTTGAATTGTGTTTTAGGATATAAGACTGTATAGGTATTAAAATTATTCGAAAGTGGTTTCATGGAAACTATTGATGTCAAGTAATCTTTTTCATTGTATTTGTTATATGTATATTTGATTGTTGATATAATAAATGTATTGTTAAATTTATTGACCTTACACATCTTGATAACCTTATGTTGGAGATGAAAATGGGTGGATGGGGGCTCACTAAATAAAGATTAAAGATGGTTTCGTCTTCTCCTTTGTTAAGAAGTTTTCCATCTATTGAAATATTGTGTGACGGTAAATGTTTGTCTTTGTTGTTGTGGAAGAGAGAAAATGTTTACAGCGCCCGCATATCCACCAAGTTAGAGAAATGAGTCGCGACTTCTGGAGAATTAATAATAAAATAAATTAAGATTCTTCTTCTTATTATTATTATTATAACCATTTACTAGGCGGGTTTGTCATCACCGAGTCCTAACGGAATGTTCAGGTCACCACATATAAACCAATATGACAGGATTTCCCTTGATATCTCACCAATCCTACCAGTTATTTCTCCTAAGAAAATTCCTCTTTAGGGAAATGCTTTCCTAAAATAACTGTCTCAGAAAATATCCTCCTCTAGGACAATTTCCTCTAAGGCTATTTTTCTCAGTGTTGAATTTTTGACCAAGGGGCTTAATTTTTGTCTCTTCATTTCTCTTCAAAGCCTCTTTATTTTCTGAGTGGTCTTCCTTTGCCTCCTTGCCTGGTGGCACCTTACTCAGTCCATTTCAACACATCTCTAAAGGATGAACCAGAAAAGCAAACCCGAAAATAAAACCAGGAACCCTGCAATAATTTATATAACAGTTTTAAATATTTTATCTTAGATATCATAATTCATTTGTGAAGTGGGCTATTCCCATCTTCAGCTAACTTCTTCTGTAAAAAATGTTGATAAGTTCAAAAATTAATAACTCGACAACATACCTTTTTCCTTAAATACTGTGGAAGAAATCAAATTGTTCCATCTATCATTCTTTTCTTAGTCACGTGTTTCCACCATCTATTCCTTTTAACTGGCATAGTTACCAAATGTTCCATCATGAAATGGCCGGACTGGAAGTGGAGATTTTAGGCTCTATGTGTATATTTATACTCTTTTCTGCATCTAGTTGTCATTTAACATGGGTTTCTGCTATTTGTCACGGTCTAGTGGTAGTCCATCAACAGGGAATTGTTTATGATCCTAAAGTGGGATTTTTTCCTTACTATGTCTCTGACTGACCAGTACCTATTATGCAGTATTCGCCTTTTCATGCCCCCATCCTTCTAACTACGTTTTCATTTGAAATTTAATGTGGTATGCTCTTTCCAAGGTCGCACCGACAGTATGATTATACAGAGATGAATTAAAAACAAGAAAAGTACATACAATTCTCACAAAATTTTTCAGTAAATTTTCAAACAGATGAAACAAAGGCACTACTTCAGTTTGTCCCATTGATTTTGCAATAA
This sequence comes from Sinotaia quadrata, assembly GCA_028829895.1. NCBI lineage: Eukaryota > Metazoa > Mollusca > Gastropoda > Architaenioglossa > Viviparidae > Sinotaia > Sinotaia quadrata. The sequence goes on along the minus strand of CM054183.1, from coordinate 80,751,244 downwards.
ATGGAAATATTTCTTTGTTTCCTTCTAAGCAGATGTTAAGTTCTTCAATTGTTAAATTAATGGCGAAATGTTTTTTTGTTTATAAAGTTAATGTACTCAGGCAAGAATGATTAACCCGAATTATGTTGCATATGCCTCTTTGACTTTTTGTGTACCTCAGGGTAAACACATAAACAATCCGACAGAAGAGACTACCTACGTTTTAAAATAAATATTTAAATTATGCATCGCGCATCTCTTTCAGTTTCTGTAGCGCCCAAAATAGTAGAACAGGACCATTACTACCTATACGATTGGACTGTCAGGTGCCCGCAAGCTTTGGAACGCAGTCCATAACCACTAAAGTGCGTAGTGGCTGCCACAATAAATTACAATAAACGTCAGTTAGAATCCGCAGGCATGTAAATAGACTCCTCTAAACCGTCTAGCTCTCCATGCCGAGTTCATTTTCACATCTTGATGCTGGCAACGTCGCCATGGGAGGTCTAATAACTGTAACAGACATCATTGTCCACGATTTTCTCGCATCGCATGGCTGCCTGCATAGAGAAATGTGTGTGTGTGTGTGTGTGTGTGTGTGTGTGTGTGTGTGTGTGTGTGTGTGTGTGTGTGTGCAACCAAAGCAGCAAACATTTCTAGTTGATTAAATAACTAGGTGGTCTTATAGGTCTAACGAATTGGCTGGTGTCCAGGAGACAGAAGGTTACAGAATAATAATAATAATAAAGCTCACCACTTTTAAGCTCCGAACGCATTACAACTATTACAGAAAAAGTACACTGTAAACTACTCAAATACACAAAATTATACAAACCACCCAAACAGTTAGTTATACAAGCATTAACAACCTCCCCAAAACATAAATTCATAGTGTTATACCAACTACCTAAACATACAAGATAATTTGCGAAACTTAATTAATACACATTTAGAAACAGAATACAGGACAAATAACTGTACACGCAAAAGAGAAATATAAGAAATATTTTCACGACCAGCAATAACTTTTGTACAACCCGTTCCCATTATTACGTACGTCTGTACACAGCGCGCGCCACCGAACGAATCAAAACATTCCAATCCCGACCTGGGGATGCAGAGCTGGAAGACAGGAGACCAATGTTTTAAATCTGCAAGGTATACCGGGCTTTGATCTCTGTCCTTCTCTCTCTCTCTCTCTCTCTCTCTCTCTCTCTCTCTCTCTCTCTCTCTCTCTCTCTCTCTCTCTCTCTCTCTCTCTCTGTGATATACCATCAAACGTATGTAACCTAGAAACCACAACTTAACATGTTTCCGACACGTGCCGGCACAATGCTTTAAAATATGGAACTCTGTGGTTTTGTCTGGAGAAAGAGTGGTAATGCTCTTCTCTAATGAAAGGATAACAGTATATCCAAACAGGATTAATTTACTTCTGATGAGCTTAACTTCATTCTTCCGTTGAAGACGATACTTAATGATGAACCGAATGTTAGAATAAATGGCTGAACAAAATATTCTTAACTACCTGGACCGTATTTTTTTTCCAACGTGATCCGCTTTAGCTGGTTGGTAGAGTAAATAAATAAGTAAATAAATAAGTGGTGGTTACACTAAAGCCGGCAAGAACTTTTCGTCCGTTTCACGTCATCAGTCATAGGTTGGCCTTGAATTGGCTCCCCTCAATGGGTTCGGTGGAAGGGGGGCGACCACCTAAAGTAGCCCGTTTAATAATGAAGCTCCCCACCCCAATGAGAGATATGTCACAAAATATTTTTGCTAATAAAAGCCTGTATGAACTTTCTGTCGATTAGACATTATCAGTTGTGGGTTGGCCGGGCAGGAACTTGATTCCGGGAAACCAACCACTTCCAATTACTGCCAGACATTTGTGGCTTGAAATGTGTATAGATGAATAAATGCGTGTATAGATCAATAAGTGTGTGTATAGATCAATATATGTTTGACTATTTAGATGAAAGTATGAATTGCTTAGTACGTTTGCATTTACATTTGTCAAAGTTCAAAATTATCATTAGTATTTAAAAATAAAGTATAAGGGACATAACTGCTGTTACACTAATAAATTCAAAGGTATTAATTATTTCCCTTGAATATGAATAATTTTGTTGTTGTTCCTGCTGAAACTTTGAAAGACACGCGCACAATCACGCACGCGCGCGCGCATGCATTGGTTATGAATTTAAAGGTACTATTTATTTGTATCTTCACGACTTCGCTTTTCTCAAAATCTTCTGTTATAATCTTTTTATTATCTCTCTGTTTTATCCCTTCCTTTCATTCCCAATCGTCCATGTTGAATCTTTATACTTATCTTACACGTGCGTTTGCTTTTAACTTCATGTTAATTCCTTATGCAGATATTTAGTGCTGAACATTAATTTAAGCATTCTGCTTTTAACTTCATGTTAATTCATCATGCAGATATTTAGTGCTGAACATTAATTTAAGCATTCTGCTTTTAACTTCATGTTAATTCCTTATGCAGATATTTAGTATTGAAAATTAATTTAAGTATTCTGCATTTATTCTCATCCATTCCTTGCCGGTTTGTCATAAAGATTCTACGCGCATTTATATTTTTTAAGTATACTTATTTAAATATTCCAATGTGTGCACAGTCAATTTGCGTTGGCAGAATATTTTAACGATTTTAAAACTTGAATGATGTTTGGAACGGTTGATACCAGTCGCTGTCAACGTAATTACATCTAAATAACAATCGATTGGAGGGGGGGGGGAGTTAGAGTCGAAATTTACTATATGTAAAGTCAACTATAGTTTAGAAAATTTCGTACAGAATATTTATTAGACGTTGCGCTTAAATAAATTGGTACATATATTTTGGGGGGAGGAGGTATCATCTATACCGCCTGGTGCCGACCGCGATGGGGGTAGGATGTGGAGGACGACATGTCGGTGAGGTGGAACTGACGAAGTTGTGAATGTGTGACTTTGTATCTCCAAAACTCATCTTGTCGTTATGTGACTGTGAAAATTTAATTTAACGACCTCCCTATCCCGCCCCCAACACACCTATCCTCCATTCTATTTTCAGACTGCTGTGGGCTCAGCTCCGGTCTTTGCCTTCGCCATAAATGGGGATGACGCGCTAAATTGGCATATTATATGCAAGAGCAGATAACTCAGCAAAACCGTACTTCATATTACTGCCAACATTTCGTTATGCTATAGATAAGATAACACTACATGTATTAGTATACAAATAATGTAAATTCTTATTATATACAAAAGGTTGGACAGGCTAGGAGTTAATGTTTTAGACGTTCTTTAATTTAAGGCGGGGGCGGGGGAAGAAAGCAAGGAAAAAGTTACTTATTTTCTGTTTTGTATTATATATTTTTGTAACGAACACCAAAAGAAAAGCAAGTACTGTACTTGTTTAGTAGTAAAATAACCTATCTCTCAACTGGTTCATGCTTGGTTAACGTCGACACTTGCATGCATAAAATAAGGTGCGTGTATGCGTTTGTGAGTGAGTGTGTGCATGCTTGTGTTTCGAAATGTGTGCCAGCATGAGCAATGTTAGAGTCGGTACGAGATTGAGTGTGTTTTTGTGTGTCAACGAGTGTAAATGCGTGTGTTTAAATTTTATTAGTGTATTTGTGTATGTGGCTCTGTGTGCGTGCGTGCGTGTGTACGTATAGTTTATCAAATTGATTGTATGCAAAACAACAAAAATCCACAAAACTAATGAGTGTTTTTACAAGGTTTGTTTTTCAAGAACAATATCTGATACATGTACAATATGTAGATTTTCAGTGCAATCATTTTGACAGGGATCTATTGTCTGAGCTTGAATGTTGTGTATAACCACGTCTGTGTCATTTTAATTTAAAGTTTCAGAAAAATTGACTATTTCTTTCTTTCTATCCATCCATCTCTCTCTCTATCTATCTATCCATCCATCCATCCATCTATCTATCTATCTATCTATCTGTCTATCTATCTATCTATCTATCTATCTATCTATCTATCTAAAGCTCTGACGTTTTTCAATGTGTGTTTTCTTGCGACTTGGTAAAAAATCATGACTACAAAACAACCGCTCAGATAAGACACCAAGTCGGACTCGGTAATGTAATGTCATGATTTTAGATCAGAGTGATCTGTCAATGGTAAAAAAAAAAATGACCACACCTTTGCATGAGGACTTTGCATTTCCTCATTATACTCACTGAGTGTTTTCTCATCATAATCTTTTTTTTTTTTTGCTTCATTATAGTCCATGGAGCATTCCCCTCAAACACACACATTTGGCTTCTTTTTTTTAAAACTATACTCAATGAGTTTTACCTTCATAATAATTTTCTTCATCAAACTCACTTGGGCGTTTCCAGAGGCTTCTGACTATACCAGAACTCGAGGGACAGTTGCACTCATGCATGACTGACTTCCGCCCTCCCAGTTCAATTCTTTAAGAAAGAAATTACGGTATCTGTCTTATAATTGTGGCTGACAGTTCGTTCAGTCTGTCACTGGAACTATCACTCCCTTTTTGCTGTACAGCCACCGTGCCTGTCCAAGTGAAACAACCGTTCCGCCTTGTTGCACAGCCACCGTGCCTATCCAAGTGAAACAACCGTTCCGCCTTGCTGCTCAGCCACCGTGCCTGTCCAAGTGAAACAACCGTTCCGCCTTGCTGCTCAGCCACCGTGCCTATCCAAGTGAAACAACCGTTCCGCCTTGCTGCTCAGCCACCGTGCCTGTCCAAGTGAAACAACCGTTCCGCCTTGCTGCTCAGCCACCGTGCCTGTCCAAGTGAAATAACCGTTCCGCCTTGTTACAGTCCAAATCTTACACCTACACACTGACTCCACACTTGTCCTTCCTAAACTCATCCTTGCTAAATCAGACTGATTTTTACTCACAGTTAATAATAACAGCATCATTATCAGCAGGAGCCACAACAACAACAACAATAATGGGAAAGCATTTCCATTCTTTCCACGAAGAGCTCTAAGTAATCATGGCTGTCAACCTCGTGACCCCTAAACTAAGAGTGGGTGGAGTTTGAGCCCCCTGAACTAGAGAGTGGTTGGAGTTTGAGCCCCCTGAACTAGAGAGTGGTTGGAGTTTGAGCCCCCTGAACTAGAGAGTGGTTGGAGTTTGAGACCCCTGAACTAGAGAGTGGTTGGAGTTTGAGCCCCCTGAACTAGAGAGTGGTTGGAGTTTGAGACCCCTGAACTAGAGAGTGGTTGGAGTTTGAGCCCCCTGAACTAAAGAGTGGTTTGGATCAATCGAGAAAAATTAAGGCTGGGTTCAAACCTAAGCATTTCTATCTGCCGCATAGACACTGTGTGTACTAATCCAATTTCTCACGTCTCTTCCTTCAGAATCCCATTTCGAACCTGTCTCTTCCTTCAAAATCCCATTTCCCATCTGTCTCTTCCTTCAGAATCCATTTCCCACGTGTACTGTTTCATACAGAGAACACTCCTCTGTTCCAGTCATGAAATTTACAATGCACATAACATCATGAACAATAAATCTATAGATATAATAAAATTGTATGGTTGTGGATTTATGCCGGCTTATGTAGGAAGATACTGTACAGATTTTAATCTATGACTGTTTTTTCTGTTTATACTTAGCGCCCTAGAAACAAGACAGGCAATATATCATTATACTATCCAATAAGGAGCTTGCCTTTAGTCTTTAAACTATGAACATTTTCCATTAAAAGTAAAAGTGATTGTGTTTAGTTAGGCCTCTCGCCTGTAGCCCTAAAACTACGAAGATTTTCAATTGAAGGCATAGCACATGCGAGAAGGCTTTGGTTAATACATCACAATGACCTCTGTGACCTTTGTATGATTCTTGTCTCACTCAGATTGCGTGTCTCCTTCTAGGTATTAGGTTTTAGGCTGTAGTAAATGTATTTTGGATTTTGGTGGGTAGTTAGCTCTCATTTTTCAATGCCTCCCTTAAAGAGATCAAGTCTAAATTCAGTCTCGGCGAATGTTATGTAATGGAAGCAGGTTGTCGGTGCAGCAATTTCATAGAAATCTTAATGAGGCAACCATTTTGACAAGGTACAGTAAAGGAGAATCGATGTTAATCCCCTAACTATCCCTTATTCCAAATAACTTTATCTAATACATCACAATGACTTCTGTGACCTTTGTATGATTCTTGTCTCACTCAGATTGAATTTAAATGACTGCAGTTCACAGTCACGTCTGCTTTTTGACGTTGATTAATAAATCGCAGGACAGACATTGCAGACTGCATGGGTGGACCTTCGCTCCAGTTGCTTCTCACGCGGGCAGCTGTGCGTCGTGAGCTCCAGGGTCAGCAACAGCAACAATCTCTTCGTTTGCACCCCCGGGTAACAAGACTCAAAATATTGTACACAAAGAAACACTTAGATTTGTAAATCCTTTGTAAATTAACAAACATTTTAGTTATCAGTCTACATTCTGCTGGCATTCATGCCAGTGACGCGCCAGGCGTAAGCTAGCTGTTCATATTCACTTTTTTTCCCGATACACTTTAACTACACAAGAAATAATTCACAGATCTAAATGGCATGTGTTGTTTTCTAAAGGCAACATAAATCGTGACATCAAAACGAAAGCAGTGACATGGCCTTAGGACAAAATAAGTTTGTAAAAATCAAATAATTCTTGACTTGACTTCCTTCACAAAGCCACCTGAAGTAAATCAAGCATAAATAATGGTTACTACAATGCCTATAAAATAATGCGCATTGAAAGACACACATATCTGCTCAATTATATCAAATCATGATAAATATATCGACAAATTATAATATTATAACTCTGATATTAAAGCGAAAATTGTCAATGCTAAATCGCCAGTTGTGTAGAACTCATCTTCAACAGATTTTATTTGAGTTCCATAAAATAGTTTTCCCTCAAGTTGTTTACCTCTTCTACTTTGCCAAAATGTTTGAAAAGTGTGAAATTGTTGAAATATCTGTGTTGTACAAAAGGTCGTTGTGCACTTCTTACAATCGAAAGTGCGTATTGTTAGTAGCAATATAAGTGTGTTTCTTATAATGATCGATCATACATTATTTAGTGCTAGAAGCGTGTTGTCAGTAGTGAAATAAATGTGTTTCTTATAATGATCAATCATACATTATTTAGTGCTAGACGTATGCTAACGCCAAGATCTATCTTTGATGGGTTTGTGAAATTTCGTTTAAATTTCAGTTTAAATAATATAATAAAACTGCCATGTGTTATTTGAAACTTCAAACCAAATTAATTATACTAATAATATCCATTAATAGCACAACCAGAAAAATTACAATTACTAATTCTCCAACCACGTGACTCAGTTGCGTTGGTTATGTCAAACGTCGAGTTCGTTTATGATTATGACGTGGTCACCACTCAGTGGGAGACAATTTTTAAATCGCAATAGGCCGACACGTTTTATTAAATGGTCTGTTATTATTATAGTATATTTACGTCAAGAAAGTCCTTTAGTCGAAAGTCTACTTTTCGAACCTTTGTATTCAATACTCACGAAGCGTTCTAAAATGTCATCTTGGATTTGGTTAATTCTCAGTCATACTCTTTTAAACATTGTTTAAAATTTTGTTTAAAACATTTAATGTCTTTATTCAAGGCATTATTATAATGTACAAGGACTTAATACTATGCATGGCAACATTAACACAGTAATTGACGTCAATTCTTGGCTGGGTTCAAATGAGTCCACTTCTGTTGAACATTCTGATAGTATGAACTCTTACTAAAAATAACACTTCTGAACCTTGAACCCTAACCTTTATTCCTGCACTTGCATGGCCTGTAGGAGTCTTGTTTGAATTGCTAGGCAAGTCGAGAATTTGTTCGCCTGACGTAAGCTTAATAGCCTTGAACTAATTTTATTTTCACAAAGACCTTGAATTCTGGTGAGTGCTTGCGTTCGTGTCTGTACTGTGGTTCACACTTGTCGTTTATCGTGAGAAGTCCTTAAAAGAACTTTTTGCTCATTCTTTCTTATAAAGTACGTTTTCAAAGCTTATTTTTATTGGGAAGAAACAATTACGTTATTCACCAGGTTGGACACCACTGACGATGAAAATGGATAAAACGAAATATTGATTAAAATTTAATTAGTTGTACTTCATTCCAATAGTAATTTTTTTTATTTTGTTGTTGTAATTTTGCTGACGATGACGTAAATAGTGACGATCAGATCAGTAATCAAAATTAAATAGTGCAAAAAATATTGATTCTTGGAAAGAAAGTTCGTTTCGTGGATTTTATAAGCAAACTATTTGCACGGCCAAATGGTAACTGATTTGTAACAACTGTAAAGAAAATCTTCAAATTCTAACATATTGGAATTGTGTGACATCGAAACGCATCTTAAGTATCTCATCCTGATATCACACCCTGACTCTCGCAATTTGACATCACTTGATTATATCTTGATGTTTGTCACATAGTCCTCATTCTTATCGTGATGTGTGCAATTTCCATTCACAAAGTCGAGAGTTTTGGTCATATCAGGGAAGTTTTATTTTAAATTTAGTCCTATTGGTGGAGAGTTATTCTATTGTAGCTCTTCTAAGTCCTCATTGCTGTAAGCTATAATTTGTAGTCCTCATGGCTGTAAGATGTAATTTGTAGTCCTCATGGCTGTAAGTATCATTTGTAGTCCTCATGGCTGTAAGTTGTAATTTGTAGTCTCATGGCTGTAAGATGTAATTTGTAATTCTCATGGCTATAAGTTAACATTTTCCTCATGGCTCTAAGTTATAATCTTTAGTCCCCATTGTAAGTTATTAATTTTAGTCCTCATGGCTGTAAGTTGTAATTTTTAGTTTTCATGGCTGTAAGTTGTAATTTTTAGGTTTCATGGCTGTAGTTGTAATTTTTAGTTTTCATGGCTGTAGTTGTAATTTTTAGTTTTCAAGGCTGTAAGTTGTAATTTTTAGTTTTCATGGCTGTAAGTTGTAATTTTGTTTTCATGGCTGTAAATTACAATTTTAGTCCTCAAGACAGTAAGTTATAACTTTTAGTCTTCGTGGCTGTGAGTTATAACTTTTAGTCCTTACGACCGAGCTTCAATGGAATTTGGAAGTTTTCAAGAGTCGTTTTCATGTTTTTGTTTACATTTACAATGGCGCCGGGATGATGAAAGAACATTTGGAAATACAATTATCGCCTCCTTAGCGAAAATGTTGTAGACAACTTGAGAAAAGAACAAAATACAACATTCTAATTATAAAGAATCTGAAACTGCGTTTGCCGAACAGAACAAACTTTCAGTCTGGTATATGCTAGCACAAATTTAAAAGAAAGAAAGAAAGAAAGAAAGAAAGAAAGAAAGAAAGAAAGAAAGAAAGAAAGAAAGAAAGAAAGAAAGAAACAAAGAAAGAAACAAAGAAACAAAGAAAGAAAGAAAGAAAGACAGACAGACAGACAGACAGACAGACAGAAAGAAAGAAAGAAAACTTTATCTCGTCAGCAAATAAGTTCATCCAATGTACCCCACGCGTCAATATATCTACCAATGACCCAGTAAGATATACTATCCGGCAGACGACATTCTTTGTACGTGTGCGGGTCCGCCAGTGGTCATGTTTTATCTTCGTCATGCCGCTTCTTCCTGGATTTCTGCGTTTCCGCGGTGTCCATCTCATTGAACTCGCAAGGAGTTCAAAACTTTGTTTTACATAGAAACATTTGCAATTTATCAAGCATCTAGATTACCGAATAAGCCCATAAGTTGTAGCAATTGAATTTTGTTGTTGCTGCTGCCTGCTTATCAGTACATTCCTGCAAACAGCTTAGCTTGAAGTTTGAATTATTATTGTTGGATTTTTGTTTTGTTTTATTTTTTAAAGAAAACTAGGGCAAGTGGAGTGGATGAAAAGTCTAATCCATGCACTTACAAACAGGTATTTGCAGGCTCAAGAGCCACATCATTTCTACCCTAGCCACCCACCCACAGCTGTGTACATTTACTGCTGGTAGTTTAAAGATCTGACGTTGGGATTCATTAGAAACGCTAATAATTATTATATTAGTGAAATCATTATATCACTGGCATGATCATCATCATTATTATCATCAACAACAACAAAATGCTCATCGTTATTATTATAACTATTATTATTATTAATATTATTATTATCAAATAGCAATTATCATAATAAAGCAGCTGCATGATTCTTTGTTAAATTCAATATTTTTTTTTTTAAAATAGAAAAATAATTTTTAATTGTTGTCAGGCTATAAATCTGTCAAAATAATTTTTTTATTTCTTTATCCTGACAATCGGTTTTTCACGCATGCTAGGGTCTGGAGGTACAGCGGAAATGACGTTACGATTCTAACGTGAAGTCCTCTGTGGGATCGTACATGAAGCTGAAGAGTGACATCAGTGGAAATGACTTCACACTTCTAACGCGGAATCTCACACGAAGCTAAAGATGATGGCTACTATTGGATCTGTGGTCCTTGAAGTCGACCAAGCAATGAGTAAAGGCATTCTAGACACTAAAGCGACGCAAGGACATTGAAGTCTTGTCGGTGCTATGGCGAACTAGTATCGCGTTTCTCGGCATTACTCCTCTTGTATGGGTTTCCGTTTCCGCAAGAGTGGGAGACATCTCGTGGTTGACTGCTGTGACACGAAGCCGCATCTTAAACCCCGTAATCGCCAAACACGTACACTTTACAGAACTGAGTTGAAAACGAGATACAATGTGCAAGGTAAACGTCCCTTAATTCGAACAGCTTTGATACCATTTTATCGCAGACAGGACGGTAAAAGTGCCCGTATTAGACAGTAAAAATAGAACGCAGACTCATTACAGATATAGAGATCAGCGTGAATTGAAGACGAAAAAAAATAATCATGTGAGTTTCTCAACTCAGAGACTGTTATCACAAAACCCTTTGAAGCATATCACTCACAAAGAAAGCGTAAGAAACCGTCCTCTGCATCCTCACCCCTAGAATACCCACTTCCCAGCCCTTTAAAAGTGTGACGTAATCTCCAGTAAGTCTCCATGCAGTTTCGTATAATAGAATTTGTGATCCGAACTGAGAATTACCATATTCAAATTGCCTCTGTCACTTTATAACCTATTTGCTAATAAAATCGTCAGTATGATATGGTCTTCACCTTTTTTCCCTGTCCTTGGAAAGGCTACTCACTGAGATTACAATGCTGTTTGTTTTATGCAATTACTCGACTTGTCTCATATGCCAGTCAGAAAACATTAGATTTTAAAATGAAGTAAATAAACTATAGATATATCAGTCCAAGAAGAAAATTAGTGATCATCCAAATAAGGCAAAAATACATTTTCAATTTACCAAACCATACAGGACCAAAAATGTTAAAAAATGATGATTAGCTGACATCTTCTTGTCCATGCACGATCTTTGCGCATGCGTTGATCTAACAGAAATCCCTTAGTTCTTCGACAACATGAGAACTGCGCATTCTAGACAAGACAACCCCATTTTCACAGTCTTAGTACTAACAAAATGAGAACTGTACATTTCTAGACAGGACCACACCATGTTCACAGTCCTAGTACTCACAAAATGAGAACTGTATATTTCTAGACACGACTACACCTTGTTCCCTTCACATTATTGATCTTGACAACGTCCTGCATCTCCGCTTGCCATAAGACTTAAGCTTAGCCATCACACGTCAAAGGTAACATCACTTAGTGATTGTCACACTTCATCAGTAGAAAAACACAAACAAACATAAAAAACCGCTCTTCTTTTCACTCACTCTCTATCAGTGACAGTTAGAATGTAGCCATTGTCATTTTATCCACGCAAGCAAAATTTTATTTTAAAAAAAACGAAACTTCTCAGGTCTAGTTTTAGATTTCAGAGAATAATACATAAATTTAATAAAGATAAATTAATAATGCATGCAGTTTTTTAAATAACTCCTTTTGTTCATGTTTATTTTCTTTCAACCTATTTTGAATAGTTTAGCCATGTTAAGTCATATAGGTATCAGTGCTTAGTAAGACAAATCATTATACCTTATATGAGATACCAGGGTTTGCTAGGACAAAACATTTAAAGGGATCAAACACAAGTTTTAGATAAGACAAATTCAGAGATGTTAAGATACCAGTGTTTTATAGTTTTAAACGCCTTAAGAGAGATTTGAGAAACCAGTCTTTAATCGATCAAGACATTTTAAGTCATATGAATGACCATTGTATCTATGGCAGAGTAAATTTGACTATCCTATTTCTAAACTTAGTTGTTATATAAATTGTTAAATGGCAAAGTGACTCGACCTTGGGGACTACTTACAATGGTATTTTTTTTGCAAGTGTCAATGTTGGAAGTAAAATAACTCAAGAGGAGAATATGCTAGAATTTGCTGATGCAATCCAAACCAGGTCCAACTGGATGAGCAGTTTTCTGACTAATAGTCTCATACCTGTTCATAACAATTTCAACCAATGGGGATGGATTGACAGTTACTTTCTGAAGAAGGTCTCCATTCTAATCACTTTGATTTTGAAGAAACTCGAGTCTGGTCATAAAAGCAATCGTTCACTTACATAAATTAATTGACTGATAAAGAAAGAATGGACTTAGAAATATTTCTTACATGTTTGCTATTGATCTAAGTTTTATCTGGAGAATGCTTTATGCAATTGAACCATTATATCTATGTTCACTTATTTGATTACATTGTACATTCTACTTGTGAATTTTGATCGATGCTATATTTCTTATTGATGTGTGTATTGGACAAATGAATATTGTTGCAGGCTTTGTAAGTTGAGAATGTTTGTAAGAGAGAAAGAAGCTTTTAGAGATGAAATATGAATTTAGCACTGCCTTAATTTGACTTTAGCAGAGAGGGGCATGTCTTTTCTTTTTGTTGGTGTGTGAACCCAGCATTGTCATTCACAGGAAACATGTTGCTGTAAGTTGATTCCTGTGAATTCTGTTTGAGAGCACATATGATGAAAACTGAGACTTTAGTTTGATCTCGAGAATTCACGAAAATTATTTTAAACATTCCTCATGGTGTGTTGAGTAGTGCACGTGAAGGTTCTAGAAGACTCCTCGCTATGTCATATGAAGTTCAGGATGATTCTCCATGGTGTGCTTTATGAGCACATCAAAGATTCTGGAACAGTTGTGTAAGGTGCTTAGAAGGGGCATGTTGGACAAACATCTGATAAAAAAGAAAGTGACTTGTTGCAAACTGTGTGATTTTGAACTTGTGCCATCAACAGCTGCCATCTTTGAATAGGTTATGTATATTGACTATAATTATTTCTCTAAGCTCCATTCTCATTTTTGTGATGAATTATGACTATGAACCAGATTATATATTTATGTTCATTTGACTGCTGATGTGTATGCTAGGATAAAGTGAAGGATTGTCTAGCATTAATCGAACATTGTTATGAAAGTATGTAAATATCAACGCTCTTTTGATTATATTCATATGCTGCATATTTGATTGTTGATTTAATAAATTCATTGTTAAATTTGATGACATTTTTCACATATTGATAACCATATGTTGGAGAGATAGTGGGTGAATGGGGGCTCACTAAATATAGATTAAAAGGCCGATTTATCTTCTCCATTGGTAAGAAGTTTTCCACCTACGGAAATATTGTGTGCCGATAAATGTTTGTCTTTAATGTTGTGGAAGAGATCAAACGTTTATCCTCCATATCCGCCAAGTGAGAGAGATGAGTGATGTCTTCCTGAGAATTATTAATAACATAAATTAATATTCTCATATTTGTAATTAGTTATGGATTATTACTTAATAATAATAACCAATATTCGAGGGTGGCGTTGTACCACACTATCATTGTTTAATGGATCAGTTGTTTAAATGAAAAGTCATGAATGGTTAACGGGAAAAGACATTCTAAGTACTACAGTAATCATTGTTTAATGGATCAGTTGTTTAAATGAAAAGTCATGAATGGTTAACGGGAAAAGACATTCTAAGTACTACAGTAATCATTGTTTAATGGATCAGTTGTTTAAATGAAAAGTCATGAATGGTTAACGGGAAAAGACATTCTAAGTACTACAGTAATCATTGTTTAATGGGCCAAACGGTTTAAAGGGCACGATTCACTAGTGGTTGATAATACAAGAAAATTTTAAGTAATTTGCGTCATCATTGTTTCACAGATAAGACAGTTTAATTTATATGTATCACCTATTGTTAACGGGAAAAACATTCTATTTAATACAGTCATCATTGTTTTAAAGACAAAACGATTTAAATGATAGGAGTCAACAATGGCTGATAGGACCGTTATTTTAAGCAAAGGAAGTCACGTCGTTTAACAGATAATAAGAGAGTGGCAAACAAAAACAAAAATAAAAAAAGACAAAGACATTTTAAGTAAAACAAACAGGATACACAAGACACTATGTAGCAAGAGTCACTATTGTCTAACTGACGTGTACCACATATTGACAGTATATCGCCACAACTTTCACATACGCTAAGCATTGTCTAACTAAACTCTAATAATATAAGAATCAATCAGCGCTATTCGTTGGCTGGAACACGGCTATAAATAACTTAACTGCGCTCCCTGCGACTGATCACACAGAGCATTGCTTGACTGCGTGTGATGAATGCTTAATTAGGCAGCCGTCAGATCCAGCAGACCAGCGCCTCTTGACCGCGGTACTGCCGGCTCATCCAGATAGCTTACGTGTACATACCTGTCTGTTCACTATTTGTCCTTGTTAAACTTGACGCAGAAGTCAAGCATGTGTAGTGTATAACTGCCAAAGGTTTGTGGTGTAACCATTATCATGGTACATGTATATTAAATGTCACCTATATTTGTTATTTTTAGTTTTATAATGATATTTCTGTGTAAAGTATAGCTATTTTAGATATGATACCCTGTGTATGAGTGTTCTGTCAAGTGAACACAGACTGACAGATTCTAAGTCTCTGTGCTTTTCCCTACAAATCGGCATTTGATGATACACTTTTGGACCATCCAGCATGCCGATGAAACGGGAAGGCAAAAGTAATCGTCATCGGATCCGTGGGCCAGGAATTCACATCAGCCATCCGCTTTCCTGACCTGGAGGAAACTCGCCAGGCATAGACCACTACAGCTAAGTTGGTAATGATACCAACAGCTTAGGCTCCAGCTTCATCTCCATCTTTCTGTTTCGAAAGACAGTACTCAGCTATTGTACAAACACGAAAATTAATTACCCATTATCACTTACAGTATTTGCTACTCTCCATAACCGACAGTTTTAATTTATATTTTCTTTCTGAAATATAAATATTCTGAAACTTAGATTGCTCATGTTGGCGTGACTTTGTTTACATCGTTCTATCGCATTAATTCATTTGCCCTGGCTGTATCGTATCAGGAGGATCCGAACCATTATTATCGAGTGTCATTCTGCACAATATATCCTTCATTCTATCCAACACATGTGACTAGCAAGATGTAATTTAGAGATTACCTGTGACGGAAAAATGCTAATTACGCAATTAATTAAATTAATATTAATTAATTTTGCTAATTTTTCAAATTCTTAAATTAAATCACTCAAAAGATAAAATCAGTTTAATTCATAATAATATTTCAAACATAATAATAATAATTTAAATTAATAATAAAATCAATGACTTTGTCATTTTAAATTCACATAAACAGTTTTCCAAATGGACGTTCTGACACTTTTTTTTTTTTTTTTTATCAAACTTAACGTAAAAACTTCCCAGATTGCTAGTTATGTAATTCCTAACCTAACTTCTTGCCAATCTCTGACCTAGTTACGTATCCACAAATCCTTAATGAGTTCTTGTCCCTTGACCAGTGTCCACTCGGACTGGAGGCTAGACCTGTCAACAGAGTAAACAAATCACTGTCAACAGTTGTAGAATGCATAAATAGGGCAATAGGGAAAACTAAAATTAGATTGCTTCTGACCCACCAAATATATCCTATAGAAAGTACAGGTACCTCCTATAGTAAAATAATTATAAGTCTGAAGTCTTGTTTGTAGGATAATTTTCAGTGGATTTATAATCCAGATTCATGCCAGCAAAGATTAGTAGTCATGGTTTCTCTAGCTGTTGTTATTATTAAAACTATTATATCTTTCTCCAGAGTTTATTTAAATACTTATTAGTCATATATTATTTTGTAAATTAAAGTTTGAACAAGAGAGTGTGTGAGAGCAAGTTTGTCCCACTTTTTCTCAACTCTCTGTCTGAATGAGTTTGTGCAACACTGTTCAGTGATGCTATTATAAGCAATCAATAAAAGGGGAACCTTACTTTTTCATCTCCAGTCTAGCAAATTGTTATGGATCACAGCAAATAGAAAGGCTGCTCACTTGTCCACCATCTCTAAACTTTTTACGTTGGTGACCACGCCATAAGGAAAGACCTATCACAAACATCACATATTTCATTCGTCTACGCCTAAGTCAGGCGCCAAACTACGTACTTCACTCAAGGATCAAGGAGACATCACCAATGCTGTCTTCAAGCTGATGACTGATTCTCCTCTGATCAAGATGAGTGGAAAATACAAGAGATTCTCCGAAGACATTGCCATTACTTTATTGCCTTAGGCCATATATTGTGTATGAACTCCTTATAGTGATGACACTGCTATTACTTTACCAAATATTGCCTTAGGCCCACACATCCTGCAATAACTCCTTATAGTGATGACACTGTAGAGACAAATTTATTTCCAACAGAATATTCACTATTTCTCTCCACTTTCTTGTTTAATTTTGTTTCTTTATTAAATTTGTTTAAACTGTTCAGTTTGACTTTCCATGTATCCCGTGACGTCATATGTGTACTAGTTATAGAGAAGGCATCCACCGCAGGAGTCTGGTGGCTCGGAGCTAGATATTAGATTTTACGTGTTTACCCTAGGATTACGCGGGTTTTGACGTGTATTCTTCGTTGTGTGTCCTTGCATCAGTTTGATTATTTGTGCGGCATGTGTCTGAGAGGTTGGGTTAGCTTCCAGAGGTGGTTAGGGGAATAATTAGTCAATATTTCATTTTTATCGTCTTTCTCCCCTCCTCCATTCAAACGTAATTAACAATCTGCCACAGTAAACAACATGAGTAAAAGCATCACAGAATTGACAATCTTTGGCAAAAATCTAACATTTCATTGCTTTTATTTTTTTAATATGTTAGCTGTTCCCTTGTCTGCCTCATGCATATGAAATCATCTCACTCAGAAAAGGGATACTTGGCTTGCATGCAAATATTTCGTTATCATCTTCCAATTATTATTATTGTTACTGAATAAATTTTATTTGCTTTTCGATTAGGTATTTGATGCTTACTTTCTTACTTGCTTATTTCCTTGGAATCCTCGTGGCACAAATGGCCTTGAGAACAGTTCTCCAGCGCACTCGATTCTGGGCAGCCTTTTTCAGTTAACACCATGACAGGTTACAGCTCTTCATTTCCTCTTCACAGGATCGTCTCCAGGTGATCTTAGGGGCGACCGACCCGTCTCTTTCCCTTGGGGTTCCACTGCAAAGCCTTATGGTTTTTATCTCCGGCAAGTTTGTACTCGAATTGAAAGTTTTACATGTACCAAATCTATATTACTTTACACTGGTTACACTTTGAACTTTATTCTAAAAGAACTATTTTAAAATCTTTTTATACTGACCCTACTCTAATAGTATTGCCTTGTATGTCATTTTAACTGCTTAACTATATGCGTCAATTCTTATTAGTGTGTTATACCAGTTATTCCATACTTTATAATTGTATTATATTATATTGTTTATACTTTCATTATATATTATATGTTATTATATACTATGCTAGCCATTTCCTTTACTACCCATCCTGCAGTATGCACGTGCTAAAATATCGATAATATACTTTATTAAATTATATTGACAATAACGTCATTTTATTAAACTACAGTCTGTATTTGCTTAACTTTTATTTTAAAAAATACAGTACATTTTTCTTTTCTACTGATTATCATTTAAACCTTTGACCGTATAAACGTGATTGCAAAAGAAATGCAACCTTAAATGTCAAATTTCTTTGTAGAAATATATGACAAAACTGCGTGCAAACATTGACAATAACTTTCTTCAGAACAATAGCGGTTGGACAGCATGTCGCTGGAAAATAATCTACACCTGGCTGTGAGATAAGTTGTCGACATAACCGAGTACATCCGCATTTTCTATTGGACGAATTAATTATGCATTTGTTTCTTCGTTAACGCTTGGTTGTACTCTATCGTTGTCATCCTGGAGAGGGAGTAAATACTCGATCGGTTAACAAACCTGACCTCGCAAGATTTACTGTTCCGCAAGCGATAATATTTGCACCAATAGAAAATTTGAGAACTTTCTGAGTGCATTCTATGCCCATAGATTTACAACCAAGCCGATAAACATGTGGTGTGTGTGTGTGTGTGTGTGTGTGTGTGTGTGTGTGTGTGTGTGTGTGTGTGTGAGAGAGAGAGAGAGAGAGAGAGAGAGAGTAAAGAAAGAGAAATGTGGATGTATGTGTGCGAATGTTTATAGAGTGTGTGTAAGTTTGAAGGTATCTTTGGAATTCTGTACCGGGTTGGCGTGGTACATATGTAGTTGTGTCTGTAGATATATTTTTGTTTGCGTGTTTCTAATGCACTTATATTAAACAATATCTATATATGCGAATGTGTATTTGTACGTCTCTATGCATACGTGTGTGTAAGTGTCTGTGTTGTGCTTGCGCTGAATATGGGTATGTGTTTGTGCGTGAGCATTTCAGTGTTTGCATGTGTGAATAACACAAACAAATGTCTCATGTGCGAATGCATAGGTATACAGATTACTTGTGTGTTGTAAGTGGATACATAAGAACATAGCCTACTCGTGTGCGCGCGAATGCATGAGTACACACTCTACTTGTCTGTTACTAAGTGAATGCATGGCACATAGCCTACTTGTGTTGTAAGTGAATGCATAGCACATAGCCTACTTGTGTTGAAAGTTAATGCATAGCACATAGCCTACTTGTGTTGTAAGTGAATGCATAGCACATAGCCTACTTGTGTTGTAAGTGAATGCATAGCACATAGCCTACTTGTGTTGTAAGTGAATGCAAGGGTACAGAGCCAACTTGTGTGTTGTGAATAAATGGGCACTTAGCCTATCTGTGTGCGCGAGAATGCATGAGTACACAGACTACTTATGTGTTATAGTGAATGCTTAAATATGTAGTCTAATTTATGTTGTGTAAATGTATACATACATATAAATAGACTACTTATGTGTTGTAGTGATTGCTTAAATATGCAGTCTAATTTATGTTGTGTAAATACATACATATAAACAGTATAGACTACTTGTGTGTTGTAGTAATTGCTTAAATATGTAGTCTACTTTATGTTGGGTAAATGTATATATACATCTTTAAACCATACTCTCTTTAACTAAATCTATCTTTAAACAGATGCCTTTAATCTAAATCTACCTTTAAATTAGACACTCTTTAATCTAACTGTCTATAAACCAGACTAAATTTAAATCAAGATCACCGTTCTTAAAA
Source organism: Sinotaia quadrata (assembly GCA_028829895.1). Taxonomy (NCBI): domain Eukaryota; kingdom Metazoa; phylum Mollusca; class Gastropoda; order Architaenioglossa; family Viviparidae; genus Sinotaia; species Sinotaia quadrata. The sequence continues at coordinate 80,731,667 of CM054183.1, read as the reverse complement.
CAGACTCCTTTTAGAAAAAATACCTTGTCATTATATAACAAATTCATCTTTAAACCAAAGTACATTCGAACCAAGAACACTTTGAATTAATACATTTTAAAACCATACCTCCTTCAATCTGACCAATTTAAACCAGAGCACATTTAAATCACTCTACATTTAAACCAAATTCACCTTTAAATCTTACTATCTCTGAAACAAGTCCACCTGTAATCCAGCGTTCGTCGAAAGAAAAACCCTCATTTAAAGCAGACTCCATTGAAAACAAACCCATTTTAAACCAGACTCCATTGAAAACAAACCCATTTTAAACCAGACTCCATTGAAAACAAACCCATTTTAAACCAGACTCCATTGAAAACAAACCCATTTAAAACCAGACTCCATTGAAAACAAACCCATTTTAAACCAGACTCCATTGAAAACAAACCCATTTTAAACCAGACTACGTTGAAAACAAACCCATTTTAAACCAGACTCCGTTGAAAACAAACCCATTTTAAACCAGACTCCATTGAAAACAAACCCATTTTAAACCAGACTCCATTGAAAACAAACCCATTTTAAACCAGACTACGTTGAAAACAAACCCATTTTAAACCAGACTCCATTGAAAACAAACCCATTTTAAACCAGACTCCATTGAAAACAAACCCATTTTAAACCAGACTCCATTGAAAACAAACCCATTTTAAACCAGACTACGTTGAAAAATAAGTCCCCTTCAAACTAGATGTCACACTAACGAAATGCCCTTTGATCCAAAAACTATTACTGGAAACACCTTTCGATGAGCATCATTGTTTACCTATCTGCATACTCTCTACTGGTGATGTGTTTTCCTCACATTCTGTGCATTGTCACGCGTGTGTTGGAACCTTGTCAATCCTGTGCTTACCTTTGTACACGCTTGTTCACCTATACGGTAATTAGGACTGGCAGTTGCTTTTGTGGCCCACAAGTATATTGTGCAATATGTGCCGTTTACAATTAAGCTGGCTTATTTATCTTGATTTATTACTGTAAGTGTGCACAGTTATACTCACTGTTGACTTCGCTTACAATTAAGCTGGTTTATTTATCTTGATTTATTACTGAAGTTTGTAAAGTTATACGCACTGTTGACTTCTTGTGAGATCATGGTAAATACCAGTAACATATAGTATATAAATACACTCCCTTATCGCTTTCTGTGTAAACTGCTTTACTGGCTAATGTGTAGAGTTATACAGATTTCAAACGTGTGACTTATAGTAGCAATACCTCTTTACTCATTGCCCTATTGTTTACAGTGTGGGCTATTACATTGATATTTAACTTATAGTTATAGTAGCAATACGTCTTTACTCATTGCCCTATTGTTTACAGTGTGGGCTATTACATTGATATTTAACTTATAGTAGCAATACCTCTTTACTCATTGTCCTATTGTTTACAGTGTGGGCTATTACATTGATATTTTAACTTATATTTATAATAGCAATACCTCTTTACTGAATAGCATTGCCCTGTTGTTTACAGTGTGGGGTATTACATTGATATTTAACTTATTGCATGTTCAGTATTACTGACTTTTGACTTACCTTTTACACAGTTACATACAATAATTGCTTATTTGTTTGAATACACAGTAACACTTTCTATTACTTTTTTAGTTGTAATGGTGTTGACTTAATATATAGTGAGAGTAAAACTATATTGATTTGTTACTTAATGTGTGTAGACTTAGAGGGGGAAAGTGACACGAACACTTAAGGAAATGCAAAAAACACTTGATAATAATTAAGTCAACACTCATTTTAAAACTAAAATTTAATAAAACATAACATGAGCTAACTTCCGAGGAAAATTTTATTTAAAAAATCTCAGCAAATACAAAAGTTATTGAAAGTTTGAAAAACGACAGAAATGTTTGGAATTATAAATCAGTTGGGTTTTTTTTAAATCCGAACACAAGGCTTTAAATTTCGAACATAAAAACGACACCTTGATTTCTTTTTAAATTAAAGTAAATTAAATAATCACTTGCAAATGCTTTTAACTGAGCAATATTAAATTTTAAAAATAATTAAACAAGGCATAAAAAATTCACATGTAAACGGATAAAAGCTCTTACGTTTCGTAGATATTATTATATTTGGTAAGAAAAAAAATTCCATCTTTTTAGGGTTTGCAGTAGTCCGCAATGTTTTAAATCCTTGGGCCTATATTTCAGGTTTTAGTTATTGTTTTTCGGTTTTTAGTAAACAAAAATTTGAGGTGGGTGGGGGTGTAGGATAGCAAAGATAATAGCCTAGCCTAGTTAGCTGTCTTTCTCAATTTTCAGACTGTCCTACAATGGTCACACCTGTATTCTTTTTCGCCTTCGGAAAGTGTCTCCAGTCCTCGTGTGCCCACTTCAAACAGACACGACATTGACTGTTTTCGAGAGTGCACTCACCACGAAGAAAACAGAATCACTCTGAACTGTTAGAACTTGAGGGCCTACTTAATGTGTGTAGACTTATTACTTAATATGGTAGACTTGTTACTTAATGTGTATTGACTTATTACTTAATATGGTAGACTTGTTACTTAATGTGGATAGACTTGTTACTTAATGTGGTAGACTTGTTACTTAATGTGGAAGACTTGTTACTTAATGTGTGTAGACTTGTTACTTAATGTGTATAGACTTAATGTGGAAGACATTGCTTAATGTTAGTAAATTTGTTACTTAATGTGGAAGACATTGCTTAATGTTAGTAAATTTATTACTTAGTATGTGACAAATTATTTAATGTGGTAGATTTGTAGACTTATCACCTGCAAATAAACTAGGTCATTTATAAAAATAAACTAGATCACTAGTATTAGGTGTGTCGATCGATTACCAGAAACGTTCAATCGTGGTGATCGGAATGGAAAATTAAATTTTGTAGATACATTCAAAGATGTTGTTGAGAGAAATTTTCAATATTATCAACTTACACAGTCTTGTAGACGGCACGGGAGACTGGGGGGATAACACTGAAAGGCAAAGAGCGCTGATGTATTAAAAATATGACACTTGTCAAAATTAAATTTTGGATTTAGGCACCAATTGACCCCAACAGTCCACTCCTAGCCACTCGAGAAGCAATTGTGTGGCGCAGTAAATATGCCTCTCCCTATTTTTAAATGTAATCATTATATAATTTTTTTTTGAATTGTCAGAGTAACCCAACCTCGGTCACTCCTTATGGCGGTATTTTTGAAAGTGTCTGAGTTTGAAGTAAATGCTCGAGGCAAGAATATTCTACAATTGCTGATGTAATGCAAACTCGTAAGTAGTTTTATTATCCAATGGTTATGATTTACGAGAACGAGACTAGCCAATGGGCTGAGAAAAAGTTTACTTGCTGTAGAAAATTGTGCTGTATACTCATTTGCATTTAAAGTGGCAGGAAGAAAGTCCAGTTTTGAAAGGCGACCGTTAGCTTGATGGTTGAGTGAGAATGGACTTTAGAAATAATTCATGTACTTTTGCTATTGATATGTTATACACTTTTCGAGATGTACTATGTGAGTTGGCTTTTATTTCTACAAATGTTTGAACTAAGATGCTCGCATTTAGTGTGACACTTGACATTGCTTTGATATGCAGTATTTATATTGCCATCTTCATGTATCGGGCTAATGAAAACCATTACAGGAAACTGTAAGTTGAGACTGGAATGTAAGAAAGGATGGCGTTTTAAAGTGAAAAGAAATGGAAGCTTAGAATTTGCTCCATAATTCTAGTTGCCTATTTTTACGTGCTATATAAAACTCCTGGTTTACAGGAGTTAAATTGCTAAGTTTAAATTGCTATGACCCTGGTAAAGGCGGGAATGGTGTGTAAGTGCAGGAACACACTACACTCAACTGATGTGTAAGTGCAAGAACACACTACACTCTACTGATGTGTAAGTGCATGAACACACTACACTCAACTGATGTGTAAGTGCAAGAACACACTACACTCTACTGATGTGTAAGAGCATGAACACACTACACTCAACTGATGTGTAAGTGCAGGAACACACTACACTCAACTGATGTGTGAGTGCATGAACACACTACACTCAACTGATGTGTAAGTGCATGAACACACTACACTCAACTGATGTGTAAGTGCATGAACACACTACACTCAATTGATGTGTAAGTGCAGGAACACCTACACTCAACTGATGTGTGGTGGCAAGATTGTTGTCTACCTGAACAATTTTGAGAAATTGTTGGACATAACCACATTTATTGTTCTGTTTGAAGGAGTGTGACACAGCAGAAAGAAGTGCTCAGGTTAACTTAATTAGCAGAAGAGTGTTTTATTCACGAGCGAGTGACACTGTGGAGCTGACAAAATTGAACTGAACTGTAAATTGTGGCAAAGTGTGCAAAGGACTTTTAAGACCGTGCTAAATCAGGTTATGTAAAGATTATTATTACTTATCTCTAATAACTCCTTTTCTGTACTCTGATATAAACTAGCCTGTGATTTGTATTAGCTCTTTTGTTGAAACTGTGTAGTTATAAAATTTCCCAAACGTGGGTTCATGGAAATATTGATGTCAAGTAATCTATTTCATTGAATTTGTCATGTGTATATTTGATTTTTCATTAATAAATTTATTTGTTAAATTTATTGACCTTCTTATGCATATTGATAATAATCTTATGTGGGAGAAGAAAGTGTGTGGATGGGGGCTCGCTAAATATAGGTTAAAGACGGATTTGTCTTCTCCTTTGTTTTCCACCGAAAGAGAGATTATGTGAACATGCACATTTATCTTTAATATTGTGGAAGAGAGAAAATATTTACAGCATCTGTACATCCTCCAAGTGAGAGAGACGAGTGGTGTCTACTGAAGGATCGTTAATAAAATAAATTAAATTCTCATCACTTGTATTAGTTCTGAAAGATTAATTAATAATAATAATCCATTTAATATACTAAGTGGCGTTGGCGTCACAAATTGCTTACTGCAAATGCAGCTTCAAGTCAAGCCCCCTTGACCTCCACACACACCAACACGTACACACACAAACACACGTATCTTCTAACTACAATGTCGCCCCAAAGTCTACTATGCAAAAATTCTGGAATCGCCACTGGCAAAATTCATCTGTTAATTTGTGAGGTCATCCTGTCCACGAACTTTAGCTTAGTGAGCATAAAGATGCATCGCACAGTTAGTTGAGCTCACTGCAATGCATGAGTTCACGACTCACGAAACGAACTCACTAGGATTGGTGCATGCTGCTTTCTCACTCAGGAAACTTAGTAAGACTTCTGGCTAGGCACATGAAATTCAGCAGGACTTCTGGCTAGTCGCAGGAAACATAGTAAGATTCTGGCTAGGCACAGGAAACTTAGCAGGACTTCTAGCTAGGCACTAGAAATTTAGCAGGACTTCTAGTTAGGTACAAGAAACTTAGCAGGATTTTTGGCTCGGCACAGGAAACTTGGCAGAACATCTGACAAACTAAGGCACCAGCACCTCTCTGCACGATTAAGGAACTCACCTTAACTACTAGAACTTATAAAAGTTTAATACTCACTATGTGAACTCAGGACTAAATAAACTCACGATTTGCAAGTCGAAATCACAAAGAACGAGACGAAGTCACAAGGGCTAAATGAACTCACGACTTACAAGGCGAAATCTCAAAGAACGAGTCAGTCACCAGGGCTAGATGAAACAATTCGCTAGGAGAAATCACAAAGAATGGGACAGTCACCAGGGCTAAATGAAACAATTCGCTAGGAGAAATCACAAAGAATGGGACAGTCACCAGGGCTAAATGAAACAATTCGCTAGGAGAAATCACAAAGAATGGGACAGTCACCAGGGCTAAATGAAACAATTCGCTAGGAGAAATCACAAAGAATGGGACAGTCACCAGGGCTAAATAAACTCACAATTTACTAGGAGAAATCACAAAGAATGAGAATAATTCACCATTCACCATGTGTACTAGTACCAACTAGGTCAGGTGAATAACAATATCGGCTCTGTGCAAACTGCAGTTTACAAGTTATGGAGGGGAGAGAGCGGAGGGGGGAAACGCGACCACTAATACATTGAGGCCTTGAGAGCGTTTGAAAAGTAATAAACTATTACAGATAGGTCCAGGACTAAGGCAAAGGGACTGCAGATAACAGTTTCCTCTTCCAGATACCGTGTGAAATACACAGTTGTGTGTGTTTCCTCAGGTTTTATCTTTAGTACATTCTCTTTTCATTTCTGCACGCAGTTCTGGCAACCGAAAATTATTACCTTTGAGCTTTCGTATTAACGTTTGAAATGTTAGTGCTGTTTGCACTCTACTTACACTATTCTTGTAGGATGGTGAGGACAAAATCGTATAAGTTTACATTATTTTAAAATTACATAAATTTATTGCGCCTATAAGACGGCCACCCACTTTTTATAATATATGACTATGTTCACATAAACGACTGTTATCTTCTTTACATCTTATTTAGAGCTAAAATATTTTATTTTTAAAGTCTCGTATCTATAGTTTTTTTTCCCCACTATGGCAACGATCTGTTGTCTACTTTGTTAACGTCATGCAAAAAAAATAAAATTAATCTGCAGGTGTTGTATAAACGCATGCAAGTTACTACATGTTGGGGTAATCTTGTGACAAAATGGAGTTGCATGCCTAAGAAAGGAGGCTACATTGCTAAGCACGAAAGTAAACAGACGGAAATTACTTATATACAAACCCTATATCTGTCTTTGAAGTATTGATGTACAGTCAGTGCTTTCCAGAATCTGGACCATCTTCATTTACCAACAGCATTCTTCACTATATCAATCATGCAGCCATTTATGTCAACCTTGAGAAGTATGCTATAAGATATTTGGAACTCAGTTTAGCCTGTCAGTAAGAAACCTCTTGATGGTTCCCAAGGGTCCGATTAATTTAATTCTTGCATTAGCAAGTTTTACAAAATGCTGAAATTATTTAAGTCGTTCACTTCTGGCTTTGATCGTTTTGTTTCAAAGCAAGAAGTTTGAAAATATTACCTCGTTATAAACTTGTGACGTAATTAGATCTTTCTGAGCAGCCGAATGGAAATGGACTGGGAATTACATTTGTGCTTACGTAAGTTTACCTGTGTCGTGCATAGGCACACAACGTATTGTTTACAGACAGGATTTACAAGTCAGCACCACCATCCCTCCCCCGTGATCTGTGACAATAATTCGCAGTGTGCCTGACAAGCACAAGACAAATAATCATGTAATCCATGACGTCACTTATCGCATTTGTATATTATGTAAAGCGCCTTTTACTTACGGTGTTCATGGTTGATGTGTCGATAAAAATGACCGATTTTTTTTTTAAAATATCGACAGCACAGCTTAGTATCTGTCATAAAATATTTAGATTTTAAAATGATATTTATTTCTTGCCTACGTTTCATAAAACGCAAGTTTAAGTGGTTTGAGCAATTACTGCACTTTCAAATCTGTGTCATTTCGGTCAAATTTAATCATCTATGACTGCCAATATAGTGAGTTTCGTCAACAGGTACCTGTATTTCATTTCCTGCATAGAATGACGTATTATAATATGACGATGCGCAGGATAATATATATGACAGGGTACGAAGACGCATGGCTTAGGCTGGGTGGAAGGCAACAAAATACCAAGAGCATGCAAGCGTCGTAATCAGGGTGAGGTGAAGTGAAGTAGTTGCATGAGCGGCAATTGTCAGACACTCCATGACGACAACCGGACAGACTTAAGACACAGCGACCTGTTATCAGTGCAGACCTCAGACATATGTCGACCTGTTATCAGTGCAGACTTCAGACACAGCGACCTGTTATCAGTGCAGATCTCCTCCTGACAAGTACTAAGGGAGCTGAATCCTTCACACAAACACTGACCATCACCATGACAGAAATCAAATTTAAGCCAAATCAAAAACAGAATCAGAAACATACCCAGGGGATTAAAAAGAAGTTTACCATTACCAACACACAGACAATCAAAAATACTACAGATGGGCAAAACCAACATATAAAAGAAGCAACACCAGAGCAGAATGACCCACACACCAAAGACCAGTTCAATAGACCACATGAATGTCTGACATTCACTGAAACCCTAAACTACATGTCAGGAGATCCTAAAGTTATGTAATTATAAATTCAACATCCACATAGCTTCAATCAACATACAATCCAACATACAATCAATACAATCAAATTCACTGGAACTTTAATCAAAGTACTTTTAGAGTTCACCCAGAAACATTCTATGTTCCCGTATAAATTCATTATAGATTGCTCATATGAATGAACCAAATAACTACTACAGTGCCATAAAACTCAAATGAACATTCTCTTATGACACCAAATGGTCATGATTATGACTATGAACATTTATAAACACTAATTGTAACTGTTGAACTATTCATTATATGTAACCATGCTGTCTTATGTTATTTCTTGTTGAATACAATTATTGTTGATACATAGATCACTCGTGTTAAATTGACTCACTTACATGTTATATGTTGTAGTCTGTCACCTTTATTTACTTACTATCCTGACTCTGTATTTGGGGGCTCGAGCTATCTTCTAGAACTATCACTCTTCTATTCTACATTATCTATCATTCATCTTTCTAACACGTTTAGCTACCTAGAGGGTGTGTTTGGAATAGCCGAAGTTTACAGGTGGCCCAGGATGGTGGAGAATTAACATCTTCCCCATCTCCCAGCATGACGTCACACAGTCTGTTATGTACGAATCTTTGAATGTTTGGTTTCTGATTAAACTAATGTATAAACGTTTATGAGCGGTTGGTATCTCAGTTATATATAAAAGTCTGTGAACGTTTGATCTCTTAGTAAACTAATGTATAAAAGCCTATGAATGTTTGGTCTCTCATTAATGTATAAAAGCCTATGAACGTTTGGTCTCTCATTAATGTATAAAAGCCTATGAATGTTTGGTCTCTCAGTAATGTATAAACGCCTATGACAGTTTGGTCTCTCAGTAATGAATAAACGTCTGTGAACTTTTGGACTCTTAATAAAATAATGTATAACAAATCTATGAATGTTTTGTGTCCGACTCGTGTGACATTGTGCTTCTTATGTTTCCACACGTCTGACATGTAAAAGACTATGAATGCGCTTTGTATTACAGTAGCCTGCTCTGTGATGGTCCGTAAACATGTTGCATTTCCGTGACCTATAATTGACATAAATATATATTGAAAAGTTTGAAAATATTTTGTGATACAGTAGTCTGATATGTTAAAGTCGGTTCATGAACAGAAGTTTGACATGTCACGCCTATGAATGTTTTGTGTCACGTAATCCAAAATGCATCATTATGAACAGTGTAAGTCCCAGAAGACTGATAGCTGTCTGTGACCGTTTAGGCAAACTTTAAAGGCCTCGGCTAACCTGAAAACTGTAAGCCGTGTGACTGTTTAGGGCCTCGGCTAACCTAAAAACTATAAGCCGTGTGACCGTTTAGGGCCTCGACTAACTTGAAAATTGTAAGCCTTGTGACCGTTTAGGGCCTCGACTAACTTGAAAATTGTAAGACGTGTGACCGTTTAAGGCCTCGGCTAACCTGAAAACTGTAAGCCGTGTGACCGTTCCTCTTCTCACGTGTTTCCCTTGCTGACCCTTAACTTAGGTTGCGCAACACCCGCGGCCAAATATCTCATGCAAACACTTGTACACATTAAAAACCTGAAGTGATGAATAGAAAAGTGGGGGAGGGAGAAAGATAAAGAAAGCTCATTTTAATTTGAAAAACACTTGTCTGTTCTCAAAAAACGATTCTAGATTATCCTAATGCAATAGGTAAAAACAACAAGAACAACAAATAAATAATTAAAAAAAAAAAACAGCAAAACTCCCCACTCATCAAACTCTATGCTATGCGTATATTATGACAACGTATTATTATTATGACACTCATTGTTAACTTCATAACACTGTTGTTTTTGTTTATTTTTTTTTTTTACCGTATCTCTACTCTTTCGCTGCACACGTTGGCTAGGGAGGTGTACATTTAACTGGTTTGAGGAATCTTATCTTCAGCAGTTACAATTTACACTCAGGTCTGGAGAGTATTTATTTCATGACTGGAATACTGATACCACGTGACCAGTTGATAACGCATTCAAAATAACTATTTACCAGTAAAACCTTTCGCACGATCACTGACTGATTAAAGTACTGCTAGCAAGCAGACTGTTATTTCTCTCTAAAACGTCACTGACTGTTAAAGTACTGCTAGCAAACAGACTATTATTTCTCTCTAACACGTCACTGACTGTTAAAGTACTGCTAGCAAGCAGACTGTTATTTCTCTCTAAAACGTCACTGACTGTTAAAGTACTGCTAGCAAACAGACTATTATTTCTCTCTAACACGTCACTGACTGTTAAAGTACTGCTAGCAAGCAGACTATTATTTCTCTCTAACACGTCACTGACTGTTAAATTACTGCTAGCAAGCAGACTATTTCTCTCTAACACGTCACTGACTGTTAAAGTACTGCTAGCAAGCAGACTGTTATTTCTCTCTAACACATCACTGACTGTTAAAGTACTGCTAGCAAGCAGACTGTTATTTCTCTCTAACACGTCACCGACTGTTAAAGTACTGCTAGCAAGCAGACTGTTATTTCTCTCTAACACGTCACTGACTGTTAAAGTACTGCTAGCAAACAGACTATTATTTATCTCTAACTCGTCGTGTGCGTTTTCCTCTATTGTAAGAATTTGTTGGCAAAAATAGAAATGGTGGAGTTTAAAACAGCATGTAATGCCATAGAAACTATAGTCTGTTTACATTTAAAAAATAAAAATGATTTAGAGTTGATGGCCACGTCTGATGTTTCAAAACCAATGTAATTCTATTCACACTTATTACAAAAAATAATTTCGCAGATCATGCCTTATCAAAATAATCAAATTCCAATATTCATATTTTTAAAAATAGTCATCTGGCATGCAAGTCTTTTTTTTCAAATGGCACTATCCCTATTATTGCTTATTGAAAGCAATGCTACAACGTTAAACAGTTTCATTAATTTTTCATATTTCAGTAATAATAATTTCCAAGAAAACTAAATTATCTGCCCATTCTTCTTTTTCTACTGACTATTATACTTTCTTATCAGTAACTGACAGGGAAGTATTATTTCAGAGTCTTGACATCTGGCATATTCCATTAGTAATAATGCCATTCTATACTGAATTATCTGCCCATTTCTTTCGTCAACTCTTAGTAATAATTTCGCTATATACTCTGCTCATTCTTTTTCGCCCACCATCATTAATAATTTCAACCAAAACTACGTTATCTGCCCATTCTTTGCCCACCATTATTAATAAGTTATAACAAAACTAATTTAAGGGTCCATTCTTAATCGATAATTAATCTGACTACACTCCATTATTTTTTCTGACAATAAAACTACACTTCATGGCTTTCAAACTAATTAAAGGGTTCATTCTTAATCGACAATCTGACTACACTTCTCTATTTTTTTTATGATAATAAAACTACACTTCATGTTTTTATTTATGGGGAGCTGGGTGGGACGGACATCTAGACGCTGGTTTCCCGGATGGGATTGTCGATGTATCCCATTTCTCACTGGGACACGTGACGTTTGTTTTTTAACTCGAGATGATCGAGCTAATTAATATGCTACACGATTTTTTTTTAAATCTCCACATTTATTCTTTCAAATTTTATGAGTAGTGTTTAATGGCAGTGTCGACTTTTAAATAGCAGTGACAAACAAAACTAGTTTATTTTGTCAATATTCTTCTATCTCTAATTACACTCCATTCTTAACGGGACTACGTCACTACTAGTAAAACGTGTCGCGTCAACATGACACATTCCTTTAATGACAATTTCGAGCAAAACTCAATCACCCGTCCGTTTGTGATCACAAACTCCACACCAGTTTTCACATTCATTTATTCAATCTTGGACGAGAGCGACCCTCATTACCGTTTGTTAAATCATTAATATATAATTACGTAATGGTAATTGCTACACACATTGTTTGATGAATCATTAATATATAATTACGTAATGGTAATTGCTACACACATTGTTTGATGAATCATTAATATATAATTACGTAATGGTAATTGCTACACACATTGTTTGATGAATCATTAATATATAATTACGTAATGGTAATTGCTACACACATTGTTTGATGAATCATTAATATATAATTACGTAATGGTAATTGCTACACATATTGTTTGAATGGTCGAGTTGGCAATTTAGCCTATGGGTAGGAGAAAGAGAAAGTAGACTTGAAACATGTTTTCTAGCTAAAGTCGACTTAAAACATGTTTTGTAGCTAAAGTCAACGCACTGAACAGCGTCATGTTCGATTGAAAGGGTCTGTCTTACTTGGATAAATTTTTTTTTTTAATAGAAAGGATACAAATTTCTCGCAAACTATATTTTTTATTTATTTACTTTTATAGAGAGTGCGCGGATTGTGTTTTTTAAATTCACATTAGTTGACGTCGTTTCATGTCAACGTCATTTATACATCCGGGAATGTTTTAAGGTCACGACGTCGAAATGGCGTCATAAGTTGACATGACTCATGAGCTTCTCCTTAGTTGCCAGAGAAAAAGATTTGGTCGGGGGGAAAAGTAGAAGACAACAGTAGGACTGAAAGATGGAAAGAGAAAAAAAAGGGAGGTGAGAGAAGAGCGACAGAGGGCGGGAAAAGTCAAAGATGAAGAAGCAGAGAGAGTGGAGACAAAAATAAAGAAATGGGAGGGAGAGGAGGGAAGGGGGATGCAATCTTGCAAGGCAAATATTGATACAGAGAAGGGAAAAAGGATATCGAGAAAGAGAGAGGTGGGGGGGGGGAGAAAGAGGGGCCATAAAATGGGAGAAGCAGTCAAGAGACGAGGGAAGCTGAAAATGAAGTCAACTCGAAATACTTTTTTTTTTTAAATAACAATTTGAAAAACAACCTACATAGGCCGTCTCTGTGTGTGCGTGTCACAGCACTAGAATCATTCACCTGTATAAACTGAGACTGGCCAATCAGCATGTTTTTATTTATATCTCCCTTCTCTAACAGAATTGTCTTGACCCTGTCCTTTAGTGTGTGAATTCAACCTCGACTAAACACCAGCACATAGAGTGTGTTCATACCTGGGACATGCGTCTCCATTCTCGGTCACAACACCTGACCCGTCGTCTTTAAGACTGACTGGCTGTTGTCAACATCGAATTCATTACCTTATGAACTTGTTAAATAAACGCTGGATGCCTGTGGAAGTCGTTATAGTTTCTATATTTGTGCATGGGAGACAATTACAGACCTTTACTATATAGTTGTACTGACTAGGGAACAGTTCAATAGAGTATAGAATTCATTCATTGAGCATGTGCTCTTTCTTTTTTTTTTATTTTTAGATTGCTGAACTTGTTTGAGTTGGATTTCTCTCGCCCTACACTTTTGTGTGTGCATTTATTTCACTTGTAAATTTAAAATTTAATACCGGTGTTGTAGTTGTTTTGATAGACAGTCAAACATGGCCGAAAATCGTCTACACTGGGGGGATATCCTCGTCATTGTTGGATATTTCGTCTCTGTCATCGCTGTGGGAATCATCGTAAGTAATGGTGTTTGTATTTCTGTAACTCTGGTGTAACCAACAAATACGTAGGATAGCTTGACAGAGCTATTAAGATAGTTTGGCATAGTTCATAGCACAGAGCTTTCTTTTCCCACTTACGTTAGCAAATTCAAATGTTGAGGAAATTTCTGATGATTCAATTCCAAAGACATAAATATAAATAGATGGACGGATGCGGGGATGAATATGCACACATACACACGCACACAAGCGCAAACATACGAACACAGATACACGACAGATCAAAGATACAAACATCGCAATTTCAGCTCACTATATTAAAGACAATGATAGACTGTGACAGATCGACAAAACTAAATGCGGACGGTTATAAGAACATGTCAATCATTCATTGCTAATGTTGGTGTACGATAAATTTTTCACCCACGCTCCGTCTTTCCGTTTGCGAATGTATTTTTGTGATACTTCTGTAAGCAGGTGTGTAGGTATAACTGTATGTAAATGTATGTTTGCACGTATGGATTTATGCATGAATTTATATTTATTTGTATATATGCACGTGATTGCATTTGAACGGAGAAGTTTGTATTATTTTTGTGTGTGTGTGTGTGTATGTTTATTTGTTCACTTCAGCTTCAGATCCTCGAGAATATTATTATGGGTGTTGCTAGACCGACAAGTTTATATGTTAAGTAAAATCGTGTATATGTACGCATCCACCGGCCAGTTTTTGTTATTCAGATAATTTTGTCGCCGTTTCAATTATTATCCATTAGAAAGGTGATTTTATTAATTAATAATTTGGAAACATAACGTGTGATTGATACCACACAACTTCTGTGGTCTGAAAGTTTGCAAATACATATCATGAACATATTGATACTTAAAATCTAACACACAAAAGTCCGTCCTTGTGTACCAATGTCCATCAAATGTGATGACGCTGAGATCCCGTCACTAAAAGCATCCATTAATAAGGTACGCAGTGCTTAAAGCCTGAAGCACACACAGGCTGGTATAAATGACAAAATTAAATTTACGACTGTAAAGGTTGTACGAGTCCAATGAAAGGTTCAGATAGCAGGCCTGTTTAAAGGCCGCAATAAGATTACGTCTGATAAAGAACAATTCCAGAACTGTAAAACTCTTGATCTTTTTTATGACCACTGGCACAAATAGAGTGTTGATATTTCATATTGTTTATATAATGGCTTTTTAAAAAAAATGTTTTATTTATACAATGAGCAGTTATTGTCCAGAGGAAAAGGGAAAAATAGCAATAACATGGACCAAAATTTTACTGGCCGTGCAAATAGTGTGGGTTTTCCCCAAGAAGAAGTTATATATTAAGCAAACTCAAGTCGCATTTCAAGAACAAATATATATCAAGACAAGTTCAAGTCGCATTTCAAGAACAAATATATATCAAGACAAGTTCAAGTCGCATTTCAAGAACAAATATATATCAAGACAAGTTCAAGTCGCATTTCAAGAACAAATATATATCAAGACAAGTTCAAGTCGCATTTCAAGAACAAATATATATCAAGACAAGTTCAAGTCGCATTTAAAGAAGTCACCTATCTCGTGACATGTATTTTTGCTGGGATAATTTGTTAATTTTAAAAAAAAATAAATGTAGCTTATGTACAATGTAACCTATGTATAATGTCATGTATATAAAGTAATTTATGGTTAGCTTTGCAAACTACTAATAACATGTATGTTACTCTCATCACCAATTTCTATTTAGTAGTAGTACAAAACATACTAAGCAACTGTTCATTTGACTTAAAATTAAATGCGCCATTGATGTACTTAATGATTTCAGCTTGCAGTACAAAAAGTCAACTTGACTGCAGCGAATCTGTATGTGTATGTGTGTGTGTGTGTGAGAGAGAGAGAAAGAGAGAGAGAGAGAGAGAGTTGTTTTCTCGTATTTTGTCGTGCGTTTTATTCAAATTTGGGGTCATGGACCGGCTTGGGATTTGCGTTACTAGGTGTGGTGTTCGCGAGTTCCGTTACGGATATTAAAAAAGACAGCTTCCGGAAACTCACCTACCTGTAGTCACGCCCACCCCGTTCAGGAGTGCGCACGTTTACTAAAAATCTACTCTAATAGTGACCTTTGACCCCACTGAGTGCATGCTAGCTGAACTGGCTCTCGTAAATTGTTAATCCAATAGGAATTAGTCACAAGTGACGTCACACGCACTTTAGACGTAAATTGAGATAGGGTCTGAGATAAAGAAAATTACAAACTGATAGGTAGGCTGGATTTTTTTAAAGTCGAAGTTCAAGAATACTATCACAACATTTAAAGGTTATTAATAGTTTGAAGAATTTTAATTGAACCATTCATACAAATAATAGATTAAAGAAAATAATAGTGATTATTGGCTTTATTTTGTGATAACGGAAGTGTAGTCACACACAACATAATTATATATACACAGAGAGAGAGAGAGATGTCATAAATATTATGAACCCCCTCCATCTTTCTAAATAAAACTGAATTAAAGAAGATTGTGAATCACATTCACTTTAGATATTTTTTGGTGTAAAAATGCAAGAAAATATTTCTATATAAAACTCGGTATTTAAGTTATTTAAACTGGTTCATTGATTCTCCTTTGTAGATTTTCTGGACCACTGAGATAAATCTATATACTGTAGCAATGAGATTCGTAGATTTTCTGGATCACTGACGTTTAGCTATATATAGTAACAATGAGGTACATAGAGTGCCTGGATCAATGAGATATGCTGACTTAGTTGTGCTCATTTGTAATATGTTTCGACTTACCTCTGTCAACGGCCATTTTGTTTTATAAAACACTCGTGTAATATGGTGACTAGATTTATATTTGTCTTCATTGTTTTATGTGGAACTTTTTTTCTTTTTATCTCCTCCCCCTGCCCTCCCCCCACCCCCTATCAAACTCTCGTCTTAAATTCAATTTTGTCCTATAAATAAAAGTCGAGCACAGGTCACGTCTGTAAAATTTTAAGTCACAATTTGTCACATTTCGATACTTACAATTTCTCACAAAACTCCCTAATGCTTTTATATATTTTTTAAGCTCAACAACGAAATTACTTTGATGCTTAATTACTAGTAATTATAGTTTCTGAAAGGTAATTCAAATGAAGATATAGCAAACAATAATAAAGATTTACTTACGTATATTTTTAATGTTTATATGTTTACGTTAAGTGCCTGCATTCTGACAACACTTTCTAGATAACGGGAATATTTTATTAGTAAAAGGAATTACCATTGTTGCATTTCACACACACACACACACACACACACACACACACACACACACACACACACACACACACACACACACACATACATACACACACACACATACACATACACACATACACATACACACACACACATACACACACATACACAAACACACACACACACACACACACACACATTTTATGTATATATATTGTAGTAGAGTAAACTTGCCTATCCCTAATTCTAAACTTAATTGTAATATAAATTGTTAAATTGTCGAAGTGACCCGACCTTGTGCACTCCTTAAGATGGTATTTTTGTAAGTGTCAGAGGAAACACTCAAGAATATGTTAGAAATTGCTGATGTAATGCAAACCAGTTCTAAATGAATAAGTAGGTTTTTATTATCCAGTGGTGAAGATTTACAAAAACAAGACCAGCAGATGGACTGAAATCAAAGTTTACACACTGTAGAGAATTTCTGGTACAGGGATGTTACTAGAAATTGCTACAATTGTTGTTCTGCTTGAAGGAGCTGACACGGCGAAAAAGTGCCCAGGTTAGCTTCAAGGAAATAGCACTGTATCAAGGTTGTGAATGTGAGGAGAGAAACACGTGGAGGTGACGTGGACCGTAACTTGTGACTTTGTTACAAAAGCACAGAAAGACTATTGAGACAGTGCCTAAATCAGGTTATGTACAAATTATTATCGCTTACCTCAATAACTCTATTTCTGTTCTCTGATAAGAAATATCCTGTGATTTGTATTGACACTATTGTTGAATTGTATTTTAGGATATAAGACTGTGTAACTATTCGAATGTGGTTTCATGGGAATATTGATGTCAAGTAATCTTTTAAATTGTATTTGTTATATGTATATTTGACTGCTGATTTAATAAATTTATATTTAAATTTATTGACCTTCTTACACATATTGATAACCTTATTTTGGAGAAGAAAGTGGGTGGATAGAGGCTCGCTAAATATAGACTGAAGATGGTTTTGTCTTCTCCTTTATTAAGTTTTCCACCTATAGAAATATTGTGTGATGGTAAATGTTTGTCTTTAATGTTGTGAGAGAGAGAGAGGAAATAATTACAGCACCCACAAATCCCCCAAATGAGAGAGATGAGTGGTGTTAAAAACATAAATTAAGATGCTCATCACTTGTTATTAGTGTCATCACTAATTAGTTATGGATAATTAATTAACAATAGTAATCATAACCAACGTTCCCTCTAATATTTTTCCTGTGTGCGCTGAACTTTTCCGTCTGTGCGCTGAACTTTTCCGTCAATGCGCGGAACTTTTCCGTCTATGCGCGGAACTTTTCCCAGTGTGCGCGGAACTTTTCCCAGTGTGCGCGAAACTGGCGGTTGTTTGAGCTTGCTACCAAAACTTGTGCGCGGAATTTTCAAACTGCTGCGCGACACTTTCTAATGAGCTGTGCACCTTAGAGGTATTTTTTAATAATATTGAAAAATATGGAAATATTTTTCACATCCTTCATCAGAAATCTAAGAAAGTGTCCAATATTGGCTGGAACTTTCTGGATTCAGATGCGATGTTGTAAGTGCTGTTACCGGAGAGCACAAAGGTCAACGAGTGCATTGGGATGACACTTTAGATACTATGACGTCACCCCACGTGTTAATAGTTATGATCATTATGAATTAATCATCCATAACTAATTACAGATGATGAGAATCTTAATTTATGTTATTAATAATTCTCCAGCTGACACCACTCGTCTCTCACTTGGTGGATATGCGGAAGAAAAATCCGTCTTTAATCTACATTTAGTGAGCCCCCATCCACCCACTTTCTTCTCCAGCATAAATGTATCAATATGTGTAAGAAAGTCAATAAATTTAACAATAATATTATTAAATGAACCATCAAATATACATATAACAAAAACAATGAAAAAGATTACTTGACATCAATATTTCCACAAAACCACATTCGAATAATTTTAAGACCTGTACAGTCTTAGATCCTAAAATGAACAATTTAACAGATTAGTGTCAATACAAATCACAGGATAGTTCTTATCAGAGAACAAAAATAGAGTTATTAGAGATAAGCAATAATAGTGTCTATGTAACCTTGTCTAGATGAAACTGCAATGGTCCTTTTGCGCATTTTTCTTCAATAGGCTTGTTTGTAAATGTTCAAATTGTTAAGGCTTCTTGTCAAAATAAAGAAGATAAATAAGTCAGTTTAACCTTAGACAGCTGACGTCGTCAGAGCTGAATGGGAGTATTGGGCGGGGATGAGTGGCAAGGGGTGCAAACTCTGTTTTGGTCAATGTCAAATTATTTATAGGAGAGGTGTGTTTTTGTCAAGATAACAGGAAAATGGATAGCAGTCCCGAAACAATGCTTGTACTCTAGGTACACCAGTACATAACGGACAGGAGAAAATGTTTCACTGCCTCACAATCCGATCTGTTCCTTTACAGAATATGCAGATGACATTTCTCCTCCATCAGAAATATGACCCCCCCTCCCCCTTCTCGGGGATTTGAATTGTTACACACGAGTCAGATTAGAAATACGGTCAGTCTTTCTTTTATCCCTTGTTAAATGTACCAGCATCTATTTTATCATCTATCAAAGTTACACACACACACACACACACACACACACACACACACACATCGAACAATTTGCCTGCCAAATTCTTCCTAGATGTTAGTGCATCACCAAAATGTTCAGTCACATGATCTGCTGTTTTTGTGGAGGGGTGTGTGTTGAGATTCGTTGTTGCACCTCTACCATTCCTAGTGTTTACTCTGACACCGTACTGCTTCTAAAATTGTACGAATTTGCATATTTGCACTGCATTTAGAGTCGAAAGTAGGTCAAAACACCGACTGCAACAGCGATATTATCACAGTTCAATTGTTTGTGACTTTCAAATTAAATCAGCTATATATCTTCTCAAGAGACAGGCGGTTTGTGTCGCTCGTATTTGCAAAGCATGGATTTCGCAAACATCCACAAAGACTTGGTCTTCCTTGTGCTCAGGGCGTAGAACATGGAGGTGACAGCAGTGAGGCAGTTTGAATACCCACACTCGTAACTTTCGACCTTGGAAAAAGTGTCGTGCAGCCCCCCAAACCAGATTGTTCCTGTCAAAGACCAGACCAATGTTATCCACCAATGACTCAAAATCCGAATGCACGCGGGAGTTTTAGTTAAAATAATCAGGACCAAGGAAATACGAATTAAAATTAAATTATGAAAACGAAATTGCATACACACAAACATGGAAGCACACTAAAATTGTTTATAAAAGTAACAGTAAACCCATGAAAATATTTATAGCAAACTTAATTTGGTCAATTAGAGATATTAAGCAATCAATAATGAACTAATTCTACCTTTTACGAATATTAAGCAGTTATATATAACGAATGAATCATACCTATTACAAATATTAAACAGTCATATAATCAATTAATCCTACCTATGAAGAATATTAAGCAGTCATATTTTAATCAATGAACAATCATAAACAGTTAATTCACACTGACGACTCAATCGTTTAACTAAAGCTGCAAAACTTGGCGTTGGGGGTTTAAGAAGAAGTTATAAAAGACTAAAAACTCTAAAGTGGCCAACCACATGTCCACTCACACTTATAGCGGTGTCAGGTGTTACACGTGTTTTCACTGTTAAAGAATATTTGGAATATTAACGGTCACAAAAACGGCTACGAGACTCCCAATCCCGACTTGACATAAAGACAAAATTTAAAAGATAAGAATAAATACTTATAAACTTAGGGATGAATGAAAACTTTATAGAAATGAGTAATGGTGGACGAAAGAATTATAAAATGTAATGACGATGAATGACAACTTTATAGAAATGAGTAATGGTGGACGAAAGAATTATAAAATGTAATGACGATGAATGACAACTTTATAGAAATGAGTAATGGTGGACGAAAGAATTATAAAATGTAATGACGATGGCGCGAGTGCTTCTTGAGTGTTTAGTATTTGCTCAATGTCCGCTGTCATCAGAGTGAGAGTTTTGTATATTTATTTCTTTAAACTTGCCGGGCTGCGACTATGTAGACAAACGGCGAGGCAGTTTTCGCGTTGACCTGGTCAGCTAGATATGTAGTGCAGGCTATGGGCATTTTGTCTATTTGCGTCTATCGAGGAACCTTCGCCGGCCGGGGTCTGATCTGTCCAACTGTTGGTTGGGCGCAAGACATGCAGATAGTGGCGTGCCAATAAAGTGTCAATAACGGGCCAATAGAGTAGATAGGCTAGGGAGTGTGCCAATCGATGACGGCAATGTACAGAAGTGATGCAGATAATAGCGTGTTAGCAGGATGACAACAAACATTTGTAATGCTAATAAGGATGATAAAACCGCTTTAGAAATAATTCAAGAAATAAGTTTTAATAGTAATATAGGTAACAATAGATTTAAGAAATAATACATAAGCCAGTAGCTGTTTCTAGTAGAAATACATTTAACAACTTTCAGAGGGGTTTGAATTTAACAAAAAATTTAGAGATAATGCAGGTGCTAGACGTATTACAGAGAATATAAATACTTCGAAGTAGAACTGACCACACGTGATTCTTTTGCCGTGACAAGTTAATTACGTCCTCTTGTATTATATACTTTTGCCGTGTCTTGTTAATTATGTCCTCTCTTTATTATATACTTTTGCTGTGTCACGTTACGTTCTCTTGTATTATATACTTTTGCCTACGTTAATTATGTCCTCTTGTATTATACACTTATCTGATTTTCAGTGAGCTTCCATTTTCATTATCGTCTGCAATGGAAATGACAGAGCGCTAACGATAACGATGATTTATTTTTTATCCTCCATAGTTAAGTGAACACGTGACCGATTGTAAAATACTTGATATTCAGAGCGACCGATAAAGCTATTGTTCCTTGTGACTAATTAACTATGCTTATCGTTAAGAGATTAACCTCGTTATGTCTTGCAGGATTTATTTATTTACTATGGTTAAACAGAAAAAAAATAAAAGAAGGAAAAAATCCAATAGCTGTGTTCTTAAGGCGTAATTAACTTGTTTTTGACATAGATGTCTACTAGAAGATTTCTTAATACTTGGGTGCAGGTACGATTTAATTGTCTTTGCAGGATTACAGTTCTTTTTTAAAGAATGATAATTGGATCAAATAGATGTCGAGAGAAAATATGATGGCATTGAGGTGTAAATTTATTTATTTTTTTAATTTAGACGAACAACTTCAGTATAGCATTGTTGATTTTGGTTGGTCTGTTAGATTGTGCTCGAGTTTTGATTGTTTGTTTCTTAAATCGCCATTTCTTGGATCGTTTCAATTATCAGAACTGTTCAAATACAATAACATGGAATTCTTTGATTGATTTTAGAAAAAACTTCTCTCTGCATTTAGAATGTTTGCATTGCATAGAAGGTGTGCAAATAAGAAAAAAATTCGACTACCTGAAGACCTAGGCATTAGCTCCATCGATTGGCTGTGTCTTATCAGCCCCAATCATTAGTCAAAGACGTTAAACAAACTGATGTTGTGTGCGGTGGTGATTGTGATGATGGAGGAGGAGGAGGGTGTGTCAACTTCGTTTGTTAGCAGAGTGCACGGCCATGATAGTGATGTAACTGTCTTTGTAGGAAAGTCATGAATGGCTTAACAGTCAAGATTTGTAACATTAAATGTGGGCAAATGAGTTCATTTTATTTCAAATGAAAAATTTTGCTATTAAAAGAATGTTTAGTGTCTTTTATATGCATATGTAGTGTTTGACGAGCTGACCAACACCGATTATGGCATTTTCTTTGGTTCCACCTTAGACCGATAGCGGATTACTGTCAAGGTCACTACTAAGACTGTTACTCGATATTGCTTAATAGGAATGTAAAATAATTATAATAGTATACTATTATAGTCGACTACAATGCACTTTGAATCACTTGAATATACAGGTATTAGGTTCGATTGCATAGACTAAAAATGTAAAAACGGATCTAAATTGAAATTCTAAAACATGATGAGGTTCGTTCAGAAAACTATGGCTGAGTGACGTAATGCGAAATATTCTAAGAAAAGAAAATTGACGCAGGTACATAAGCAGTGCTCAAATACATGGTGCTGTAAATTATAAGGTTTTAGTGCTTTCAAGTGTTGGTATTTCAGTAGTAGAAAGTATTGGTATTTCCTTACTAAGAAGTATTGGTAGTTCGGTGCTAAAATGTATTGGTATTTCAGTACTAAGAAGTTGGTATTTCAGTTGTAGGAAGTATTGGTATTTCAGTAGTAGAAACTATTGGTGTTTTCAATTAAAATGAGTATTATTGTTATCAGCTATAGTGAAAGCTACTGCTATCAGTTATAGTGAGTACTAGTGTTATCAACTGCAATGATTGTTACTTCTATCAGATATAGTGATTGATCAATATTAGTGTCATCCATGGTAGTGGTTGTTATTGTTAACAGTTATACACAGTACTCGTGTAACAATTATACTCTACTGTATTGGGTTTTACCAATGGATTTTACTCGTATCATTTATAGCGAGTATTGGTATTAATTAGTGAGTGCTAGTATTATATGTTAGTGAGAATTAGTAGATAGATAGATAGATAGATAGATAGATAGATAGATAGATAGATAGATAGATAGATAGATAGATAGATAGATAGATAGATAGATAGATAGATAGATAGATGAGCAGGACCATAACAAGAGTACGAATGTTGTGGTTGTCATGTCGGGTGTACTAAGGGTACGAGTGTCCAAAGAAGAGACTTATTCTTTGATTGGCACGCTGGCAGCTTCAGGCCTGGGCCAATTTCGCTGCCTGGCATGAGGTGTGTTGTTATTAAGAGGGTTGAAATTGGTGAAAGACAGAGGGGTGTGTTGTTTGTGGAAAGAAAAGTAGATGGTGGCCGGTGTTGCCATGGAGCTCATGTCTGGCCGGTAGAGGCATGCATTAGCCCGGTAGTCCGTGGGATAATGTCGTGGTGGTTCGTGTTGTAGCTGTCTTAATAGTTGTCCCCGATGTTGGAAGGGAGAGGGTGGGTGGAGGTATTTTATATAGCCCTATTCTAAAGAGTAGTGCAGATGTTGATGTAGAATATATACATGAGACTGGACAGGTGTTTTGCGCTAGAGTCAGCGAACAAATTTAACAGAGTGAAAAGACTTTGTGCTATAGTAAGCATGCAGCCAGTGTATGGAGTGGAGTCAACAGGAGCCATTGTATGGAGTGGAGTCAACAGGAAACAGGTATGGAGTGGAGTCAACAGGAGCCATTGTATGGAGTGGAGTCAACAGGAAACAGGTATGGAGTGGAGTCAACAAGAACCAGTGTATGGAGTTGAGTCAACAGGAACCAGTGTAAAGCGTGGAGTTAACAGGAACCATTGTATGGAGTGGGGTCAACAGGAACCAGTGTATGGAGTGGAGTCAACAGTATCCAGTGTAAAGCGTGGAGTCAACAGGAACCAGTGTAAAGCGTGGAGTCAACAGGAACCAGTTTAAGGAGTGGAGTCAACAGACAGCCACTGTAGGAAGTGACGACGAAGAGTACTGTGCTGAATTCCAGGAGCTCTTAGATGTGCTATTTTTAATTAGTAAAGACATATTCTTCCATGTTCATTGGTCGGAGACCATGTAGTGACCATACAAAATCAAACCTTAATGTTAATGAATGATCCTCTTTACATCCAAGGGGATACTTGTTTCAACGAAATGATTCTCAGTTGTAATGTTTATGGTAACTGTTTGGACGATTCTACTTACAGTTATAATGTTTATGGTATTTGTTCGGACGATTCTGCTTACAGTTATAATGTTTATGGTATTTGTTCGGACGATTCTGCTTGCAGTTATAATGTTTATGGTAATTGTTCGGACGATTCTACTTACAGTTTGAGGGATACTATCTATTAATAAGTTCAGTAGCTCTAAAAAACAAAAATATGTCCGGTCCATTACCAGTCAGTGTGTTTATTTAAACTATAAATGAAAAAAATATACAAATAATGGTTGCATGACATTTGGGCGAGCAACATTTTACAAACAACAATTAGCGGGCGACAAGTGGCGAACGTCACCTAGCTACTGACATATGCCTAGCAATAACGGGCGAACGTCAACTAACTACTGACACATGCCTAGCAATAACTGGTGAATGTCAATTAGCTACTGACACATGCCTAGCAATAACTGGTGAATGTCAACTAACTACTGACACATGCCTAGCAATAACTGGCGAACGGCAAACTAGCTACTGACACATGCCTAGCAATAACTGGTGAATGTCAATTAGCTACTGACACATGCCTAGCAATAACTGGTGAATGTCAACTAACTACTGACACATGCCTAGCAATAACTGGCGAACGGCAAACTAGCTACTGACACATGCCTAGCAATAACTGGCGAACGGCAAGTGACTTGTGCATAATACGATATACGACATTTTGCTAAACAACAGAACAAACCTAAGTAATTATATAATTTATTCTACAGATGTAAGTTATGTGTAAGCCAGTTGTCGCTAGCCGGTTGTGTCTAACCAGTTAACTTTCGCCACTTGTCGCCCGCCCAGGTACACCTGTCGGGCCACCCAAATAATTAGTGATAGAATCGATTTATCTATCGCCTGTCGTCGACTTGGCGCTGCTTTATAGCACCCATGGAAAGTGTTAGTGATCTTACCACTTGTAAAATATATTACAGGCAGTTTTGAATGAAATACTTGATGACTACTTTTCGACTCCTCCTACTTACAAATTATATAAACAGACAAACGGACAGATAGATAGATAGATAGGTGGGTGGATGGATGGTTGGATTATCTCCCTATTAAACAATACAATACGCCATTAACAAGTGCCTATTATAATTTTTTTTTCGCCTCAGCATATTAACATGAAGACTACGCGCGCGCGCACACACACACACACACACACACAAACGCTCAAGCAAACATACACAAAAACACACAGTTTAAAAGAAGTACAAATGTATTCATGGTAAACTCGTTGGTAATGCAAGCATTTGATAAAAATAAAATAAAACGATAGCTGTCAAACCACAACCGTAGTTAATCAGTCGCCAGGTTAAGGTCGTGGAATGACCTGGCATTGACAGATCAGAATGTAAAGATTCTTAGCGACAAATTAGAACACAGAGGCCATTCAAGTCAGCAGAGAGATTTTTTAATATACATTTATTAATCTTCAAGACCACTCTGCGTTCATTGCACAACTAAGAAGACATCTTTTGGCGGCAAAGTTCAACCAGGGCATTCGCTAGTGATGACGCGCTGTCAGTAAGAATGTCTGAGAGAAGTGCATAAACCTGCTTTTTGATTTACCATCATTGCCCAAGGTCAAGACCCAGGACAATAAAATTATGTGAAATTATACTTCATGTTCTGAAGATCTAAGACTTGTTCAGATCATGATTGAGACAAGGGCTATTCCAAATAAGACAATTTTCAGACAATTGAGAAACGGGCTATTTAAGATAAGGGTACTTTCAGACACGGGCTATTATAGATAAGGGTACTTTCAGACATGGGATATTTCAGATAAGGGTACGTTCAGATACGCACTATTTAAGTTAACGTTACTTTCGGACATGGGTCATTGCAAACAAGGGCTGGATCCATTATTTTATTTAAGGAAATCGCTTGTTTTAGATTGGAATTGAACACAGTTCTTTATTTACTCCAATTTGTTTTTCTTACCTGCACTTTCTTTTTCAACCGGTAAGTTTTCGATCTCCTGCTCTGTCTGGATAAACTATATGGCAAATCTCATTAATGACTAGTGGTCTGAAAACTCATTATACTTTAATTAGACAAATATTTCGCTCACAATCAAGCAGTGGGAGTCCTTACTTACTCTGACCTACGTTCCACAGAAACGCATAAGGTGTGTTTTGTACTTTGTTTTCGACTGATTGCTTTTCAATGTTAGAGACAGTATTTGCAGCTACGAATCATTTCTATTAAAGGGGATTTCCTTACCCATTACAATATGGCTGTTTATGTTATTAAAATGGCCTTTTTGAAACACTGGATATATAACTGCTTTAATGTCCATTGTACCAAACCCATTTCTCTTTGCAGAATGGTATACTTGCCTTTCCGAGGCAACTTTGAAAAGGGAGAAATAGAATAACAAATGTGAAGACAATTTTAAATGCTATAACGTACAGTGTTAACTACAAGATTTTATTATTTCGTTGTAGAAAAAATATTTCGTCAATCAGTTCTAAAGTCCATACGTAAAACAAAATAAAAGTAACTTAGGATTTAGCGCCTCACGGCAAAAACAAACAACGCTGAAAATGTAGCGCCTCACGGCAAAAACAAACAACGCTGAAAATTTCTGCTGACACAGCAAAAAAACAGACAAATTAAAATTCCGTTGACCCGCGGCAAGAAATAAACAACCATTAAAATCCCGTTGGCTCACGGCAAAAACAAACTAACATTAAAATTCTGCTGACTAACGGAAAAAACAGATAAGAAATAAAATTCTTCCTACTCACAGCAAAAACATATATTCTGCAAGATTTAGATGTTTCATGGCAAAGCAAGGTAAACTTTCGAAATTCAACAGATAACCATTAAAGTGCCTCTGATAGCAGAAACATGCAAAGCTGAAAATTTCCGCTGCCTCTAGGCGAAAACAAAGAACAGTGAAAATTTCTGATTCACAGTAAAAGCAAACAACCGTTAAAACTCCGCTGACTCGCGGCATAAAAACAGACAACACTGGAAATTCAGCTGACCCATTGAAAAAACAGACTATGTTTACAATTCAGCTAGCTGCCTTACTGCAAAAATAAACATCGCTGAAAATTTAGCTGCCTCGCTGCAAAAATAGATAACGCTGTCTTACAGCACACAAAAAAAAAATAGACGGCGCTGAAAAACTCCAGTGACTCAAGGCAAAAACATACAGTGCTGGAAATTCCTGTGACTCAAGGCAAAAACATACAGCGCTGGAAATTCCTGTGACACGGCAAAAACATACAGCGCTGAAAAATTCCACTGACTCATGATCAAAACCCCGAGAACGCGGGAAACTCAGCTGCCTCTCGGGTAAACAAAACAAAATAAATCTTTATCCTCTTTCAAGTTATTTTAAAGCTTTACTGTTAAAATCAAAATTTCAGTTTTACGCCAGAAAAGTTGAATATTAAAGGTAAGACACAGTTGGATAATAATACTGTTGAGTAGTAAACAAAGTTTCTATCAGTAAAAATGTGTTTAACTGACTCTCAAGAACCCACTCTTATGTATAGAGGTCAGTTGTGAGACTAGAATCACTAGATGAAGGAACAAGTCACACAATGAGCGACTCAAAGCAGCGTTAACAACGCCTGATAGTTATTTTTCATTATACCCGTCCCTCTCCACAATTGTGAGTACCGTCTTCATCTGTTTACCAACCAAATCCTCCCCTCTCCACATCTAATTAACGTATGCAGGTTCACGATCAGCGGAGTCAGCGCATGCGCACACAATCTCTCATTACCAAAGACGCTCAAGACCCTTTCTAGTGTAACATGTCAAAAGTAACGTCGTAGCTTAATCCATTTGAAAGTCATTGACCCCGAAGTTTAAACACGATGAGGTGTTTTGTAAACACAGAGTTGAGTTCCGAGGGACTTAAAAATCATGTGTGTTTTGCGACACACTTTCGTGTAGTCAATGTGGCGGGCAAGTGTCAAGCGGTGCTGTACGACGCAAGCTTACTCTCTGCAGAAAAAACAAAAAAAAACACTACAGGTTTTGCATGAATCAGATCTTTTATTATTAGACACAACTTAATTTGCGTCCCTAACCTACTCTGCCGCACAATGACCTTTGAAAAGTAAAATGCATTATTTTATTTATTTTACGTATTCGGATACTGAAACGCGAGCAGTGCAGAAATTACAGCTAGAACAATAATCTGTACTCACTGACCTGGTTTTAACCAGCTGCAAGGAGTCTAGTATGCATTGTTGTAAGGATATATTTTTGTGACACCAAAGGTTATATTTGATTTAAAAGAAAAATAAACACATTCATTTTGCTATCAGAAGACAAATGTCATTTTAGATACAGTTGCAACCATTTTGACTAGCGCCGCACATAAACCAGATTATTCTTCCTTGGAGTAAAGACAATAGCGACAACTTTTGACCTTTGACACGATTTAGTACATTTATCTTAAAATTTAAAGTTGCTTGTGTTGATAATATGGAAGGTGGGTACAAGGGACTGCGGAGGTTAGGAATGTAATATTGTTGCTACCATTTTCATACGTCACAGTATGAAATGTAGTAATTCGGTTGCAATAAAAATTATGATTATGGTAATATAAGTGCATATGGTGTAATATATTGTTTAAAATCTACAATTAAACGTTCTTTGGATTATGAACTAATCACAAATGCTGGTATAGTGTAGAATTTATTTTCGAGTTTTCGTCACAGTAATACGTTAATTTAGACAGGTGAAATGAATGATGTGAACTCATAACAGTGAGATCAAACGAGGTGCTAGCCACCCTGAGCGTGTGCTTGCAGTCAACATGCCGATTGAATGACAAGTTCTGTTTCCGGGATGACACGAAATGTTTATGTGATTTTAAACTGCATTATGACCAGGACCCACTCCTTTTTGGTAACTCTTTGTGCGGACATGTTAGTTGTTAGAATAAGTGAAATGTGATAGCAGGTGTAGCTGCCTGCGCAGCAGCATGACACGCCCTGGATGGATGCATTACGTCACCGTGCGAGCTCCAATCGAAACACCGCAAGCCCCAGGATAATGATATCGTGTATGTCAAGCGTAAGGCTCCACCACACATTACCCATTTGGCATTTACTACTTGAGAGGATGTTTACTAAAATAAAATGAAAAAAAGAGGAATTTATTTTGAAAGGGAAGAAAATATTCGATTTAACCAAAGAGAAATTAACCACACCACTATTTTTTTTTATTTCAAAGAATTAACTCTGTTCGCTTTCATCAAAGATATTTTGGGGACGTCCTAGAATAATGTTTAAATAATTACGACAGTTTGAACTTTACAAAATAATCTGGCATGGTATTTTAAGTTTGGTCACAATTTAATAATTAAACAACCAAGAGAAATTATATCAGTTTTCGTTTTACTAGGCCAAACATATTTTAAAGTGTGCATTTTCTATTTTTGCACATGCGCACTATGCTTAAGAGATTTACTATGTAGATGTGGCATAATAAGAAAAAATGTTTTGTCGCCAAGGCTAAGACGTTAATTTATTTCAGCCGCATCTACACCTGCAGGGCGCTACAATACGTGAAACACGTGAACTTTTGAATTCTAAGAGCATCAGTGTAACAATTCCGCCAGACAAGTGTAAGCGAAGCTTTAGCCACCAGTTGCCACAAGCGTGCATTTTAATTTTTTTTAAAAAGTGTGGGGGGGAGAAAGATTATATCGAGTACTTACGGTTTTTATCAGACTTATTTTTTAAACACAAAGGTAGCATTTACTACATCCTAGATATGAAGGAATGTAAATAAATAAAAATTTCTTGATTCGTGTCATGACGTGATGCTCCACAAAACGCACACACACACACACACACAATAGGTGTGGTTTATACCTGATGTTTGGTGAGCGATAATTCGTTTATCTCAAACCGTACAGCCATTCAGTATTTCCAGGAATGGAAATTTGGTATTGACTTTGTAAAAACAATAAATAGGAATGACCGCTCTTTTCTACTGTGATCTTGCTCATTCGTTTTCTAATAAAATCTTGATTATATTATTTATGTGAACATTTATTTGCCTTTTGACAAGCACTATTCCAACACAGAATACTTTAGTAAAACAAAAATTATATTAGGCAAATTGAAAATTACTCTATGATTGTATGAATCATACCTGTTGAAAGTAAGGTTTATCAGCCATTTAGACTATTACCAGCTGAAAGTACTGTCTATCGGCCATTTAGACTATTACCAGCTGAGAGTACTGTCTATCGGCCATTTAGACTATTACCAGCTGAAAGTACTATCTATCGGCCATTTAGACTATTACCAGCTGAAAATACTATCTATCAGATATTTAGACTACTCACCAGTTGAAAGTACTGTTTATCGTCTTGCGAAAATGATTGCTGGAGTTGCCACTGTTGCTATCACAACCACGACAAACTGCAGGATGGAATTAACAATCGTAAAATAAAATTTTATTCTTAAAAACTGTTTTCTGTCCTTCCCCAATGTGCAGCAGTTTAAAAAGTAAGAAATCACTTTTCAGTTTGTCAGTGAATTTGAATTAAATTACAACGAGGAAAATTGGAAGAAAGGAGAAAACTAATTAGACTGAAAAAAAAAGCGAAAGAATGGAACAATAGATAGATAGATTAAAAAGTGGATAAAGCAAACGAAAGTGTGACACCATCGCCACTTAGTTAAAGAAAATCATTATTATTATGAATTAATTTTTCGTAACTAATTACAAGTGATGAGAATCTTAATTTTATTTTATGAATGATCCTCCAACAGACACTACTGTGTGGACGGTAGACAAGTAAAATGTGTGTAATTTACGTCACGGACCACGTGAGTGTGTGGACGGTAGGCAAGTAAAATGTGCGTAATTTACGTCACGGACCACGTGACAGTGTGGACGGTAGGCAAGTAAAATGTAATTTACCTCATGGACCACGTGACTGTGTGGACGGTAGGCAAGTAAAATGTGCGTAATTTACGTCACGGACCACGTGACTGTGTGGACGGTAGGCAAGATAAATGTATGTACTTTACATCCCATAGTAGTACGCCTTTAGCTGCAAAAATCAAACAACCAGCTGAGTGTCTGTCTAGCCAGTGGATGTTTCTCGGGGGTGCAGAAGAAACAGGGGGCGTCTTTTTGTGTTATTTGAACCGGATTTATTTAAGCTTACGTAAACTGATTTTTCCTGGCTAAATGCCAAAGTTTGTTGGATTTTAGCGACATGCTGGTGTACTTTAATGGGGAGTTTACTTCTCTGTCAGTTTATTTTGGCTATTTTTTTTTTATCCGTGTTGTATACATTGATAAGAAATATATCAGTTCACACTGACCCAAGATCTTTACCTTGTATACCGTTTTCGCCTAGGAGACTAGTTGACACTTTGGTGAGATAGGGTGGGTAGGGGGTGAAAAACAAGTAGAAAATGTGGAGTGTAAGAGAAAATGTTATAACTTTCAACCTTGAACTTCATAAGCGGGTCGAGTTATTGCTGAAAATAAATTCTGGAGGTCATAACATTTTTTTTAAACACAGGCACGCACGCACGCACACACACACACACACACACACACACACATACACACACACACACACAGTGAAACACACATCTAACCTTAAGCTTTTCTGTACCAAGTAATTTAGCGAAGGCATATACATAAGTTGCCATGTCATTTGTTTTCCTCTAGATGTGACACACCCATCCCCGTCACTTTTATCCCTTTGTGTGTTTCTGGGATGGGGTTGGGGGGATCATTCCAATCCAGTATCCACTTTCTTGATTTTGGTGGAGTTTTCTAAATTAAAAGGATCCATTTTCTCTGCCTGAGATTGTTGAGGTGCTTTGCTATCTAACATAGTCTCTGAGTGGTTAATAGTCTTTTTCAAAAATATATATATGAAATCCTCTTCAACGCTATAGCAAATTTATTCAAGTACACGGTGAAAATCCTTTTGACCATTACCGTGGACGCTAAACAAGACAAGGGGAATAACTTCTTAGGAATACTGTCTATATTTCCTATCTATCTATCTATCTATCTATCTATATTTCTATTTTGTGTCAGTGTATCTATGTTAATTTCTAATGTTTACATACTGATAATTTGCTCACTGCCAAAGTTTATAACGTCTTGTCTGTTGCGAAAAACGAGTACACTGATAGACAAAAGAACATTTTCATTGTTTTTTCTTGTGCAGACATTAAACTTTTATGATTAAAATCTTCCGAATATTAATTTCTTAACATCCTTTCAATCCATGCATCATTAATTACTCTTGACACCGCTAATTTATCCACCTTTTATTTCGCCTGCGTCTGAGAGACTCTGTCATGAAATAAGTTGAACCTGTTGCTTTGTCTGTATTTCTGTACTGCTTTCTGTCTTTTACAGTCGTCATGTCTGTATTTCTGTACTGCTTTCTGTCTTTTACAGTCGTCATGTCGGAATCGTGGAAGTATTGGTGGCTATTTCCTCGCCGGAAGATCGATGCATTGGATCCCGGTAGGTTCTAAATGTTTATCTATCTATCCATCGATCCACCCACCCATCCATATATCATTTCATCAGTTTATCCAATCATCCTTTAATCCATCCCACCCATCCTCTCGTCAACCCATCCACCAATGCATCAGTTCGTCAATCATCCACCAATATATCAGTTCATCAATCGTCCGCCAATACATCAGTTCATCAACCATCCACTCATTCATAAAGATTTTACCATTTGTCTACTATCCTACTTTTAAATTCATTTTACCAATTGTTTGGTATCTTACTTTCAAATTGAGTTCACCAATTATCTAGTACCTTACTTTCTAACTAATTTTACCAATCAGTTGTACAAATGTACTCATAAGTAAGACGCACACACACAAATTTGTTTAAAATTTCTTCCACTAATATGTTTATAGAATACTGGTTTGATTTTATTGAATTTCATTTTCATTTATAGTTGATTTTTTATCATGTTGCTATAAATTTTGTTACGTAACTTTTTTATTATTAAAAACGTTATAACTTGATTAGAAATATTTTGCTCGTTACACAAATATTTAATTACACCTATACTGCTGTTAATGCCGATTTTAAAACTCACTATTTATTAAGGTAATCAACACACGTTATTTATCTATTATGTAACAAATTTTAGACATGTATTTTCCTTGCATTATCATCTCAAGGTTGGAGCATCTCTCTTCGCGAGTAATATTGGCAGTGGTCATTTTGTGGGTCTGGCAGGGTCGGGCGCTTCCAGTGGCATTGGTACTGCAGTCTTTGAATTAAATGTGAGTAAATTCTTTTGCTGTGGTACTCACGTCTCTGATTTAAATGTGAGTAAATTCTTTTGCTATTGATACTGAAGACTTTGAGTAAATGTGAGTAAATTCTTTTGCTGTGGTACTCACGTCTTTGATTTAAATGTGAGTAAATTCTGTTGCTATTGATACTGAAGACTTTGAGTTAAATGTGATTAAATTCTTTTGCTGTGGCACTCACGTCTTTGATTTAAATGTGAGTAAATTCTGTTGCTATTGATACTGAAGACTTTGAGTTAAATGTGAGTAAATTCTTTTGCTGTGGTACTCACGTCTTTAAGTGTGAGTAAAGAAGTGAGAATATGACAAGTAACGAAGACTCAAAACAGGTTGAAAAATTACCTTAAACAAGCAAGTGAAGACATAATGAGTACAAACTCAATGGAAGACAGGGGAGTGGTAAGAGATACAAGCAGTCTTGAGGCTGAATAAAGACACACGTAGTGAGGTAATAATAAAAAACACAATAAAAAGCTTGAGAATGATTAAAGGCACAATGAAAGATTCGGGAATGATACAAGACACAATGTATGACACCTCTGGGCAGCACCCTCCAGTCGTAAGTTTATTATTTATTAATTAATAACACAAAACCTAATTACAAATGACCGAGAATTTTAATTTATAGTAATCAATAATTCTCCCACGAGACCAAAATGTCTCTCACTTAGCAGATTATAGGGGTGTCCACTCTTTACACAATAATAAGACATACGTTTTACTGTCACAACATGTTTCTGCAAATGAAAACTTCTTTACTATTTTATTTATATTTAATGAGCCTCCCATCCACCCACTATTACTCCAACATAAGTTTTTTATATATATGCAAGAATGTTAATAAATGTAACAATACATTTATTAAATCACAATGAAATATACAAATACGAATATATAATCAAAAGAGCATCGACATTTACATCACTTTACTAAAGTGTTTGATTTAACGTTAGACACTCAAACAGTTTATCTCTACATAAACATCAACAGTCAAATTAATATATATATATATATATATGGAATTCATCATAGAAATGAGAGTGGAGTTTTAGAGAGATAACTATAGTCAATGTACATAATGTTTTCAATGATGGAATTTGTTCATTTGCTCGTGCTCACAATCATGCAGTTTGCAACAAGTCAATTTCTTTCTTATCAGATGACGGTCCAATGTATCCCTTCAAGGCACGTTACACAAGTGTTCTAGAATCTTCGATGTGCTCACAAAGCACACCATAGAGAATCATCCAGAACTTGGCATGCGCTACCAAAGCACATCACATGGAGTGTTCTAGAATCTTTGTGTGCTCTACTCAAGCACACCATAGAGAATCATCCAGAACTTGGCATGCGCTACCAAAGCACATCACATGGAGTGTTCTAGAATCTTTGTGTGCTCTACTCAAGCAAACCATGGAGAATCATCCATAACTTTGCATGCACTACCAAAGCACATCACACGGAGTGTTCTAGAATCCTTGTGTGCTCTACTCAAGCAAACCATGGAGAATCGTCCAGAACTTAGCGTGTGCTACAAAAGCACAAAACGTAAATATTCTAGAATCTTTGTGTGCTAATGTTCACACCACGAGGAATGTTCAAGACAATCTTTGTCAATTCTCGAGACCAAACTCAAGCTTCAATTTCTGACATATTGGCTCTTGAAAGGAATTCACAGGAATCAACTTACAGCAATATATTTACTGATAAGCTCGATGACAATGCTGGATACCCACACCAACATGAATTGAGTACAGTAGTCACTGCAGTCTGAAGTGGCTACAAGGTTACAAAACAAAAAACGATGCTCTCCTTTCTGCAAAAATCAAATTAAGTGTGGGCTAAATTTCAGGCATATTTTATCTCTAAACTCCTTCTCACTTACACACATTTTCAGCAACAATACTCATTATACCGATATAAATGCAACATAACAAATAGAGCATCGATCAAAATCCACAAGTATAATGTGCAATGTAATCAAATTAGTGAACATGGAAATAATGGTTCAATTATATATGGTTCAATTCAAATCATAAGTCAATAGCAAACACGTATGAAATATTTCTAAGTCCATTCTTTCTTTATCAGTCAGTTAATTTACCATAAGCTAATGAACGCCTTTAGAACCAGAGTTGAGTTTTGTCAAAATCAAAGTGATTAGCAAAGAGAACTTCTTCAACAAAATAACTTTCAGTCCATCCCAATTGGATGAAATTGTTATGAGCAAGTATGAGACTATTAGTCAGAAAAACTACTCATCCGCTTGGAATTTGTTTGGATATATCAGCAGGTTCTAGCATATTCTCCACCTAAGCTGTTTACTTCAACTCTGACAAAACAGAGCATCATAAGCAATGCCCAGGGTCGGGACACGTTGACGTTTAACAAATTTATATAACAATTAAGTTTAGAAATAGGGATAGACAAATTTACTCTCCCACACAATGGAAACTTGCCAATGATACAAGACACAGTGGAAAGCTTGAGAATGATTAAAAACACAATGAAAGACTTGCGAATGATTAAAGACACAAGAGGGACACTACATCGCAGACACAGTTGAAGACGTGATAATAATTAAAGACACAAGAGAAGACACTACATCGCAGACACAGTTGAAGACGTGATAATATATAATTAAAGACACAAGAGAAGACATTATATCGTAGACAGTTGAAGACGTGATAATGATTAGGACACTATGGAACAGTAGAAAATAATTAAAGACATACATGAATACTTGTTAATGATTAAAGACAAAAGAGGAGACATTAATTTTGTAGAAATACTCAAGAAGCATTTAGACTGATAAAGGTAATAAATTAGATTGTAGTTGCTTTTAATGTATGTTCATACATATATAATTATGCGAGAACTATTTTTGTTTCAACTCGCTTTTCTTACAGTACACACATGCTTTTGTAGTCCATCATATGTTTTTATTTTAATGAAAATATTATGTTTCAAAAGGTTATTTTTATTTTAATTAAAGAATTACTTTCAACAGACCCTTTTTATTTTAATCTAAGTATTATGTTTCACAGAGAATAATTTTATTTTCATGATTATGTTTCAACAGGCTATTTTTATTTTAATGTAAGGCTTTTGTAAGCTTTATGTTTCAACATGCCTTTTTTATTTTAATGTAAGCATTATGCTTCAACAGGCCATATTTATTTTAATGTAAACATTGTGTTTCAATAGGCCTTACGCCAGTTTTTTATTTTAATGTAAACAATCTGTTTTGCCAGGCCATTTTTATTTTAATGTAAACATTATGTTTCAAAAAGCCATTTTCATTTTAATGTAAGCATTATTTTTCAACAGACCATTCATTCTATTTTAATATTTTAACCGGCCATTTTCATCTTAATGTAAGCATTGTTTCAAAAGGCAATTTTATTTTAATGCAAGCATTATGTTTCGACAGGCCATTTTTATTTTGATGATTCTCGGATGGCTCTTTGTCCCTGTGTACATAGCAGCTGGGGTAAGTATATTCATTTTTGTTCTCATATATTATAATGTTTTCATCATCAGTATCTTCATCGATTTCATCATTAGTTTCAATATTGCATCGTCTGGGTAACATATCGCCGTTACGATTTGCACCTGAAAGAGATCGCCACCACTAAAGTTCGTCAATTTAGTTTAGGTTTCCAAGGGCAATGATTTTGTTTGCTTAGTCGTTAAGCACACACACTCTCTCTCACACACACACACACTCTCTCTCACACACACACACACTCTCTCTCTCACACACACACACACACACACACGCAGACACGTACACACAAAATTATGTAGAGAGAAAGAGATGTGCTGGCACTTGATGTGCATTGTTTTGAAACTTGTCGATTGCATTATATAATGCCTGCAATAATTGCTCTCACACATTAATAATTAGTAATAGATCAATAGTGAAATCCTCAATTATTCCAGTGGCAATTATGTATCATGAATTTGCAAGCAAATAAACCAGACAACGAGGAGTTATCCAATTATTTAATGAATGAAACATTTATCAGCACTACTTCAATATAAGCGATGTCAGCATTGTTTTAACAGTACTGATTGTTAGGCGTCTGGTGGAGTGGGTGGTCACTATA
The DNA here is from genome assembly GCA_028829895.1 of Sinotaia quadrata. NCBI lineage: Eukaryota > Metazoa > Mollusca > Gastropoda > Architaenioglossa > Viviparidae > Sinotaia > Sinotaia quadrata. The sequence continues at coordinate 80,693,522 of CM054183.1, read as the reverse complement.
TATGGTAGTTAGTGTCAATGCATCCCTCAACTTATTGCATTAATTAAATTTACAGGTATAGTCTATATTCCAGGATTGGACCGCAGATTAACTATGGATGATTTAATAGATATATTAGATGATAGTCTAACAGCTCTAGCCCCCAGCCACCCAACAATCCTGATTATTTAGAAGACAGAAAGTGTGAATAAATAAAATAAGCTATTTAGTGGTTCTAGAGGCAAACTATTTATTAATTAATAAACATTAACTATAAATGTAAATATGATTGGTACTAAAATTATGGTACTATAATACCATTTTTCTACTAATCATCGATATGACCTGGCATGTCACTCAGGACGTGTTGGTATTAAGATGAATGTTAATGATTTCAGTAATAGCAGTTAGGTTGCTGAGTTACCTCAGTCGTTTAGAAGAGGTCAGGCCTCCCCGTTCAGTCCATGTTTGTCAGGCTGGGTGTGGGTACAGCAGACACAATAGCAATAGGTACACTTTGGTAGTGGTGCAAGCCCAGGCATCAGTCCTTGGTGTATTTGCTGTAGCTGTACAAATGTCACATCATGCTATCTGAAGTAAAGGGTCAGTTTTACTATGAGTTTACTCTAGCCACAAATCTTTCACTCTGTGTATTTGTATATGCTGTGCTGAGATTGTTAAGGATTTCACTATTGATTTCTGTACATGAATCTTCAAAAGTTTTACTGTTTGTGTCTTATGAAGTTCCTGACCTGTAAAGAAATATAAGCATTCATTATGTATAATATGTGCAAAAGTGTGCAAACATTATGTACATATCTGTAAGTGTGCGAGCATTCATTATGTATATAAGCATACGATCATTCATTATGTATATATGTGTACATGTACGAGCATTCATTATGTACAACATGGTTACAAACGTATGAGCATACGTATTTGTAAATGTGTGAGCATTCATTATGTGTAAATGTGTACATGTACGAGCATTCATTATGTACAAAGATGTACGAGAATCCATTAAGTACTCGCGTATTAGTATACGAGCATTCACTGTGTAGTCATGTGTTTACGTTTACGAGCATTCGTTACGTACAACGTGTGTGTAAGTGAGTACCAGCATTACTTATGTACAGTATGTGTATCAGTGTATGTATTTAAGTTACTGAATGCACACGTGTTATTTTGTATCTCGGAAAGGTTTTCACGATGCCAGAATATTTGCGGAAACGGTTTGGAGGTCAGAGGATACGAATCTATTTATCTGTGTTGGCCCTCATTCTCTACGTGTTCACGAAGATTTCGGTAAGTTTCCCGATCGACCATATCCAAGAATATCAAGTTTTGTTTCCATTTAATTTTTTATTTTCCGAAAATTACATAGCCAATTTTAATATTAAGGGCATCAGGCACCAACTTCATAACTTATATCCAATCAATGTGGTGCCTGTCATGAAAATTGCTACAAACATTATCGTCTGCTAACACATTTATTGCTCATCGCTTCATGGACGTTGACACAAATTCTAGAGTTTTGTAAGGGATTAAAAATAACGAACGACAGAAAAAAAATTGATCTATATTAATGGAGGATTGATCAAATAGATTTCTGGATCTGAAACTCTAAAGCCCAGTCACTCTGATATGTGCATTTCACATTATGTGTCAAGGCCGTCAGTCGTTACCACCAGTCTGTCTAGTGGATTTTATTTGTTTTCAAATTTATCAATCAATCAAGGAAGGAAGGAAGAAAAGGAAGGAATTATGGCTGAGAAATAAAAAAAAAGAAAACTAGACATACTTGTGTATTTATATTTATGACACCTCTCTGCACTCTTCACTCGTTATGATTAATATTTATTTATTAATAACACAAAACTAATTACAAGTGATCGACAATCTTAATTTATAGTTGTTAATAATTCTCCCACAAGACCAACATGTCTCTCACTTGGCGGATTATAAGGGTGTCGTAAAACTCTACTCATTACACAATAATACGATAGACGTTTTATTGTCGCATGTTTCTGTAGGTGGGGTAATAAAAATCCGTTTTTAACGAGCTCTCATCCGCCCACTATTATTCCAATATAAGGCGTTATTATATGTGGAAGAAGGTTAATAAATTTAGCAATAAATTTATTAAATCAACAATAAAATATACAACATATGAATATAATTAAAAGAGCGTTGACATTTACATCACTTCAAAACAATGCTTGATAAAACGTTAAACTCTCATTCTGTTTATCCTAGCATAGACATTATAAGTTAAACTAACATAATATATAATCAAGTTCACAGATATGGTTTATCGTAGAAATGAAAGGGAGTTTTAGAGAGATAATTATAGTCAATGTACATAACATTTTCAATGATGGAGCTGTTGCTGGTACGTGTTCACAATTATGCAGTTTGCAACAGGTCATTTTCTGTTTTATTAGACGATGGCCCAACATACCCCTTCTCGGAACATTACAGAACTGTTCCAGAATCTTTCATGTGCTCACAAAGCACCCTGTGGAGAATCATCCAGAACTTTGTATGCATTATCAAAGCACATCACGAGGAGTTTCCAAATCTTCGTATACGCTACTCAAGCACACTACTTGAAATGTTCAAAAATTTCTTCTTGAATTCTCGAGACAAAACTCAAACTACAGTTTTCGTCATATTGGCTTTTGAACAGAATTCACAAGAATCAACTTTCAATAACACGTGATAAGTTCGATGAAACTCTGGATACACACCAACATGATTCAGTAGAGTACAATAGTCACTGCAGTTTCAGGCAGATATAAGGTTACAAAACATCAAAAGCATGCTCCTTTCTGCAAAAGTCAAATTAAGGGCAGTGCTAAGTTTCAGGCATATTTCATCTCAAACTCCTTGCTCTCTTACACACATTTTCACACAAATCCTGCAACAATATTCATTAGCCCGATACACACGCAGCATAAGAAATATAGCATCAATCAACATTCACAAGTGCAATGTACAACGTAATCAAATTAGTGAAGATATAAATAATAGTTCAATTACATAAAACATTCTCCAATTCAAATCATAGATCAATACTAAACATGTACAAAATATTCTAAGTCCATTCTTTCTTTAGCAGTCAGTTAACTTACCATAAGCTAATAATAGCCTTTTATGACCGGACTTGAGTTACTTCAAAATCAAAGTGATTAGAATATAGAATTTTCTTTACAAATTAACTTTCAGTCTATCCCCATTGGATGAAATTGTTATGAGCACATTTGAGACTATTAGTCAGAAAAACTACTCATCTATTTGGAACTGGATTGGATTACATCAGCAAGTTCTAGCATATTTTTTTTTACTTGAGTTGTTGTTGTAATCTGGTACTTACAAAATATTATCATGTCCAGTGCCCGAAAGTCATCGCACGTTGACATTTAAAAAATTATGTAATAATTAAGTTTAGAAATGGGAAAATTTACTCCGCCACAATATTATTAAAATCAAAGGAAAAAATTAGACATACCTGTATATTTACATTTTCAGGCTGACCTGTACTCTGGCGCCATTTTCATGACCCAAGCTTTGCCGGATCTGAACCTCTATGTGGCGGTCGTCATCTTACTCGGTATATCTGCCGTATTCACAGTTGGAGGTAAACATGTTAAATAATGGATGAATGGACTAACTGATGGATAGATGGACTAACTGATGGATTATCTCATAGATTGGTGAATTCATTAATAGGCTGATTGATGGATTAATTAAAACATTAGCACTTTGAAAAGAACAATTTTATTCTGGAAACAATTACCATACACTTCAGGACACAGTATAAACAGATATGTTTGTTTCTGACAAAATAATATAGAGAAGATATAAATAGATATTTTTGTTTCTGATAAAATAATTTTAAGAAGAAGAATTGAAAGAACAAATGAAAAGGGCATTTCAGTTATACCTCTTACAAAAGTACATCAACAAAACATTTCGAAAATAACTGAAACTATGTGCATGCACAAACTCCACCCCACCCCACCCCTTTTACACACCCGCATGTACTCCAAGAACTCACGTTGTTATTAGGTTTCTACAGCATACAGATACTATTAAAAGTAACAATGGCAACAATGGCCGTGTGTTTATCGGTGTGTGTGTATATATATAATTAAGCAAACTAATAAGTAATATAATCAAGGGAAATGACTTCATCTTGTTTGTTATGTTACAGGTGGACTGACAGCCGTCATTTGGACGGACTTCATCCAGACTATTATCATGATAGGTGGCGCTTTCACCCTCATGATTATGAGTAAACTCAATTTTCATTTCTTCTTTTGTTTTTAAAGCCCAAAAAAATCCTTTGGAAGTTTTTTACATATACTGAATTTAAATGGTTGCTAAGAAACCGTTGTATTTAAATGTTTTTTTGTGATATTGGAAAATAATTCTTCATTAATGCATTGTTTGTGTAAAATTTAATAATAACGACTGTGAGATGTTAATATTTTACAAGAAAAAAAAGCTACCTCATAACAGCACACATATGGAAACACATTAGGCATTTCTTCAAAGATCCCGGGGTCATTGGTTCTTTATTCCTTACCGCCCTTGTTTGAAAAAATAAATTATCTCTTTATCTCCATTCAATTGTTCTATCACCCCATCTGTACACGAAACAGTATATTTGTTTATGCGTGCGCATGACTTTTATTGTTTGTGTGTTTATTTAAATTTCAAAGGTCAAGTTAAAATACAGAAAGGAATGTGGCTGGAAGTTTTTCGGAAAGAAGGAAAGGGTAGAAAAGGAAATGGGGTTCTTGGGGGTGGGGGTGAAGTAACAAGAGTAGTGTGTGTGTGTGTGTATGTGTGTGCTTTTATCACCGTACTTCTTTCAGAGGGTGTTCGTGTTGTCGTCTTTAGCTGCATACAATTTTTATTTCTTTGTTTAGGATGGGAGTTTGCAAAGCTGCGCTAATCTGCTTGTTTTATGTTTCGTTTATTTTAATTTTGTTTCATCACTTACACTACGACACTTTGCAATAGAAAAGTACTTTTGCCAGAATTTATTAATAATACAAGTCGAAAAGTATATCATTTCTTTAAAAAAAAAAATATGGTTGACACGATGGGAATAAAAGATTGTAGCAGTTGGTGACTGTTGTATGTTAAATTTCATCAGAGTAGGAAGATGATACATCTTGATAACTAGATCGTGACCAACGCGATATTGTTGTGACTATAATAATAATTTTCAATTAGGCTTCGGCAGGACAGGGAAATACGTGTATTTTCGCATAACTGGCTGCTAACCGACAAGATGTTATGTGTGCTAGGTTTCATCAAGGTCGGGGGTTACGAGGCCTTACAAAAGAAGTATTTTGAGGCCTGGCCCAACACCACACTGATGCACTACGGCAAGAACGACAACTACAGCTACACCAAGTGCGGCATCCCTCCAGCCAATTCTTGGCATCTCATGCGCTCTGCAGACGACGGGGAATACCCATGGCCAGGGGTCATCTTCGGCTTAACCATCTCGTCTGTGTGGTATTGGTGCTCTGACCAGGTGAATGAACTGGTTAATCAGCGTTTAATGATAATTATTGCTGTGAATAATTATGTAGATGCTTGAAAAAAAGTAAAAATCTAAGTACAAGCTAAGTAACCAGAGCGAAAATGTCGCCAGAGGAAATACAAATTGTAAATAAATGTGAGTGAATGATATCGGTGTATATGTGTTTGTAAGTCATGGAATGAATGCTCTCCCTTCCTAATGTTTAGATATCTTATTCGAAGACTAATGGGGATGATGTGGGAAGGGAGAGCGCCAGTACAATTGCAAAAAAATATTTTTCAAAATCTTTCTATTACAAATAAAGGAATAACTGGAAATAAAATGTTTAAAAAATAGTTTCTTTGGAAGTCATCCTTCAACGGATGGTGCTGATTGGCTTTACTATTACCAATCACGTGATGTTTGTTTCGTGTCACTAGGTCATCGTACAGCGGGCTCTTGCTGCGAAAAACATGGCTCACGCCAAAGCCGGGACGTTGCTGGCTGGCTACCTTAAGTTTCTGCCAATGTGGATCATCGTTTTCCCGGGCATGATTTCTCGCGTCCTCTTTCCAGGTCAGGCGTGTTCCTCCATCTCTGTGTTTGTCAGCGCGAAATCAGTCGACTTAGAGTTCTTCCCAAGGCACACAATAATCCAATCAGTTTTGTGTGTGTGCGTGTTTGTGTGTCAACTGTTGTCTATGTGGGTGGGTGTTTGCATATGAGTGTGAATTGTTATGTGTGTATATATAAATGGTTGTGTGAATATGTCTGAATGTGTGTGATTTTGTGATAGAATGCGTGTGATGACGACGTGTCGTGTTACCTGTGTGTACTCTTATCACTCCATTTTGAATACATCGGTTACCTATAAATACCGCGTCTTGAAGTCACTTTAATTTCAATGTATCCGGGTACTTAAATGCATACCATTTTGTGAGTCACTATATTTGAAATACACCCCAGTACCTATTATGTTTAACAACTTGTGACTGACATTAATTTCAATGCAGAAAGTTGTCTATAACATCAGTCATCGCAAATGACGAACAATTGCAGCTCTCCACTAGTGGCAGTGTCTTAGGCAAGTGACTGTGACGTCAGGGATAATTTATTTCTGGTAATACAAAGCAGCAATGTACGATGACACCCTACCGTCGCTTGGTAACTGCTGTTCTCTAAAGTCCGTGTGCAATCAACAAACTGGCTTCAGTCATACACCCACCCCTCCAGATCGTGAAATGACTTCCTTCTTAACTCTCCAAACCATGAATTGACTTCTGTCTTAACTTTTCAGACCATGGAATGACTTCTCCAGACCAGAAAATTACTTCTTTCTTAGTTCTCATACCATGACATGACTTCTAGAACACGAAATGACTTTTGTCTTAACACCCACACCGCGAAATGACTTCTGTCTTTTCAGACCATGAAATAACTTCTGTCAACTCCTCAGACTGCGCAATGACTTCTGCCTTATCTCTTCAAATTACGAAATTACTTCCATCTTAAACTTCACAAACAACCGAAATGACTTCTTAACTCTTCGGACCCATACCTTAACTCTCCAGATCACGAAATGACTTCTGTCTTAACTCTCCAGACCTATCAAATGACTTCTGCCCTTAAATCTCCAGACCTATAAAATTACTTCTGCCTTAACTCTCCAGACCTACAAAATGACTTCTGTCTTAACTCTCCAGATCTATCAAATGACTTCTGCCTTAACTCTCCAGACCTATCAAATGACTTCTGCCTTTCTATCACAGACAAAATCGCGTGCGGAGACCCTAACGAGTGCGAAAAGATCTGCGGCAGTAAAACTGGATGCACGAACATCGCCTTCCCAACTTTGGTCCTGGAATTGATGCCGGATGGTTTGCGCGGGTTGATGCTGGCTGTGATGATGTCGGCCCTTGTCTCCTCCCTGACCTCTATCTTCAACTCCTCGTCCACCATCTTCACCATGGACATATGGCGCAGGATCCGCAAGAACGCGTCCGAAGTAGAACTGATGATCGTCGGACGGTTAGCACATTTTTTTTTTAATGTTGCATTTTGTCATATAAACAGGCAACTTGCAAGTTATGTTTGCATTTTTCTTTCAAATATTTAATATTCTTTTTAATCATACCACATCTAGCACTTTTAAGCCGCAGCTTTGAATAGCAGATGAAAATGTCTTTACAAAGGGAGTTTAACGTAAACACGTGTTCAGATATTATACAGAAAGTCATCAGCAAGGGACGTAATGTAAACACACATTCTTTTACTTGCACTACACAGAATTTTTATTTTATTTTATTTTATTTTATTTTTTCAGGGGGAGGGGGGTGGTAGCGTAACAAGCAATACGATGAGTGTGTCTTGTTCAGTGTTTTCTTCTTCTCTTCCTCACGCAGCGCCATTTGTACAAATTCACCAATAAACGGTGCATACAGGTTCTGAGTAAAAACGATCGTTTTATTTTTATTAAACGCCCGTCTCTGAAATGACGGGAACCAGGGCAGCCAAACAAATAAATGACAAACAGCAAATCTGAAATATACGGCTAAAGCACGATACATATTACAATGAATGCATACGTTTTATAATGCACACAAGTCCACTATTTACACTAGCGTAATAAAAGATATCTCATCATCAACCCTCTAATAAAAGTCCTGTACCTGCTGCGTGCATATCTCTTCATCTTCTGCTGGTATACTATCCTAACTCTAATCATAACATAACTTACACTATCCACCCCAACTGACAGCTGACAATTCAGGGTCTCCTGTGCTCTCCCGACATGATTTGTCCTATGTAGTTCTCGATGTCTGACTCAGTCTAGCTCTAATGACGGCCCCTAAATCCAGGGTCTCTGTAATTTCTCTACATGGTTGGTCCATTGTCTCTCGTGTCTGACTCATTCTAGCCCTACCGGCCGCCCGTAAGGCCCAGGGTCTCTGTTGGTCCCTTGTCACGTCTGACAGTTTAGCTCTACTGGTAGCCCTAAGGCCCAGGGTATCTGTTGGTCCCTTGTCACGTCTGACAGTCTAGCTCTACTGGTTGCCCCTAAGGCCCAGGGTCTCTGTTGGTCCCTTGTCACGCTAGCTCAACTGGCAGCCCCTAAGGAGTGTTGCCAGGTCGATCCGACAAATTCCGTCCAATGGTTGCCCAAAATAGCTCAAATGGGTTCGCTTTGGTTTTCATTGTTTGTTATTTACTAAATCTCCCCCACCCCGCTCCCGGAGCTTTCACGCCATCTAGCTAAATAGTATTAAATTTGCTTGCTATACAATGCAATACACACACACTCACGACACCATAAGAAAACAATTATAACACCTGTTGTAGAGTTTTGCAAAAAGTGTCGATATTATTAAAATAGGCAGGTTATTATCAGCGGCATCAACCAGCAAGGCAATCATTAAAAAAATAATAAAAATCAGTAGCAATCAGAACAGCAATCAAAATCATCCTTACTACAACTAGTCATAAGTCACATCATGTCTACTGGACATTGTGCCAGTGGTGACTAGTCGTAAGTCACATCATGTCTACAGGAAAAGTGCACACAAACTGCCGACTGCCACAGCCCCCAAGCCGCAGGTGGACTGAACTAGCCCCCAAACCCGCAATCCTTCCGCGACCAGCCCAAAATTTTCCGCGAAAACAGATTTCAAAGTAGCCCAATTGGGCGGGAAACCCGCGGACCTGGCAACACTAGCCCTAAGGCCCAGGGTCTCTGATGTTTCCCTATATGGTTGGTTCGTTTCTCTGTCCTATCTGTTGCAGAGTTCTTATTCTGCCCCCATTTAAAAGTTTACAGCCCTGGGAAATTTCGGAATTACATAGGTGGAAAACTAAGGGCAGACTTTTCAGTTTGAATGGCGCGCGGCCGGAACACTAAGGGCAGACCTCTCAGTTTGAATGACGCGCGGCCGGAACACTAAGGGCAGACCTCTCAATTTGAATGGCGCGAGGCCGGAACACTAAGGGCAGACCTCTCAGTTTGAATGGCGCGCGGCCGGAACATTCACGCCCGATCAACACCATTCACACACTCGTCTGTCATCTCGTCATAAATTACTGTCACTTGTCTGATCAATATACAAACAATGCACGCACACATACACCTACAGACAAGCAGGCAATGATAAAGTAAGCAAACACATTAAACTCATAGGCCTAGTAACATAGTTACAATCATCTATAAACATCGTAACGTAAAGACTCTTTTACGTCATTGTAACACACACACACACACACACACACACACACACACACACACACACAGCAAGTGAAAACAACGCACAAATCCCGAAAGAAGATCAAAATTAGAAAGTCGATCGGAGAGAAGTGTGGTTAAGCTAATTCTCCAAATACATTATCGCACATGTTAGCTAGCTAGATAGATAGATAGATGGATGGATAGATAGATAGATAGATAGATAGATAGATAGATAGATAGATAGATAGATAGATAGATAGATAGATAGATAGATAGATGTGCCTCAGTGCAAAGACAATACCGGTATCTTTGCCCTGTACTCGCAGACTGTGCGTGCTGGTCCTGGTGGGTGTGGGAATTGCCTGGATCCCTGTTGTCCAGAACGTCGCGGAGTTATTCCACTACATCCAGGCCATCACGAGCTTCTTATCACCGCCAGTCTGTGCTGTGTACGTCCTCGCCATTTTCTGGAAACGCATCAACGAAAAGGTCTGTAGTCCAGTTCCGGACTGGTGAGTTCAGTAGTGAAGTGCATTCTTGAAAGATAATAACTTTGTGATTTTTTTGAGGGGTTTTTTTGTTACCAAAAATAAAATACCCACAGATTCTTAGAGCATCAATGGTCTAGTTTTGTCGTCACGTGACTATTTAAGCAATGATGATGATTTAAAGAGGTGTTTCCCGAAGAAAATAACCTTGAATTTTGGCGAGCAATTTTTTTTTTAACACGATGTTGTTACACTTAATAGGGAATATGATGCACAGTGTAGTTATTTCAGCTAATACGAAATACAAATGTTGTTATCACATCTAATAAATAGGACACCGGACAAAAAATGTAGTTATCACATCTAATAAATAGGACACCGGACAAAAAATGTAGTTATCACATCTAATAAATAGGACACCGGATAAAAAATGTAGTTGTCACAACTAACAGGGAACATTTTATTCGTGAATGTTAAGTAAGTGTCACTATGGTTACTCTCAAGACTGTGTGAGGAAAATCATAAGTGTTTAATTTGATCTAATACTAAATGTTTTCATACCTTTATGAACACTTTCTTTTGCATCAGTGAATTACAAACGAACAATTAATGAAAAATCTTCACTACATATAGTTAGAGGTACCTTTACTTTCTAAGTCAACACTTTATCAGGATTAGTAGTACATTCTAATGGCAGATTAACAACAACAACTATTTCTTTCGATACAATCAAGTTAACCCTATTGAATAATATATGAGTATTTTACCCACCCCACCCCCAACTTATATAAAACAGTCGCGTGCATTTAGTGCTGATTGCGTGATTTTCAAGATGATCTCTGTATACCTGACATTTCCCACAGGGCGCGTTCTGGGGTCTGATGGTCGGTCTTGTGGTGGGGCTGGTGCGTTTCGGCTGGGAGTACGCTTACCCGGCAATCCCCTGTGGTGAGGAGTACAAGAGTACTAAGCCAGACATCATCGGCAAGGTTCACTACCTCCACTTTGGCATGATTCTCTTCACCATCGTCTTCATCGTCACAATTGTCATCAGCCTGCTAACTGAGCCCATTGATGATATCCATGTGAGTATCGATATATATATATATATTTAAACATGTGTAATTATATTAGCAGGAGAAAATAATATATTGTCATTATCTGTGACAACATTAATAGGAGAAATGACAGACTATCATCTGTGTAAACAACATTTAACAGGACATAATGATGTCATTATCTGTGCAAAACATTCGAAGTTAATAATATGCTGTCATTATCTGTGTGACATCATTAACAGGACATAATGATAGCCAGCCATCAGTGTAAAAACTTTAACAAGAGATAATGATAGCTGTCATTATCAGTGAAAATATTAGCATTTATAGATTATCTTTTCTTAATTTAAAGAGTTTAGATAGAGTTAATTTAGTACCCACAGATTTATATGGCTTCATCAACTGTGAGTTTTTCTTAGATAAGGCTGTAGTTGACTTTAATGCTTGGTTTCATTTTACGACAATCACATCTTTGCCGTAAGACAGCCTCATGATGTTCTAGACAAGGTTTGTTTGCCAGAAATGACTTCGCATTTCATTTTACGACAATCACTTTATGTTCTACTTTACAGACTTACTAACTGGTGTTCTGAACAAGGTTAATTTGCCACAAATAAATTTACAAGATTAATTTTATGACCACAATTTTGTTTGTCTTACTACAGCTTCAGCGACTGACGTTCTGGACACGGTTCAGCACGCTAAAGAGGATCGACCTGTCAGAAGTCGAAGCCGAAGCTGAAGCCGAAAAGAAGACAGCGGAACCGGAGATAGCTGAAGATTCAAAAAAGAATACGAGCCATATACTGACAGACGGTAAATTAAAGAAGAAAAAATACAGCAGAAAGAGATACAGAATAATTAATTGAAATAATTAATTTCAGATTTGAAAAAGTAAGAAATTCACCCCTTCGAATTTCTTTCTTTGGATGGTGTTACGTGAGGGGTTTATATACGACCCTGTTATAGTATTAATTATACTTTATACCAATGGGTTGGCCCGGTGTCAGCGCTGCATGATTTTAAGAGGAAATAAGTTATAACAGGACAAAGTAAAAAAGTGTGCTTATAAGCCTACAGTACCTCTTATATCCCTGCTGTCTCTCTACATCATTTTCTTTCATAAATGTCATGTCATGTCTCTTACATACATTTTCCCCTCAAATACATCATGCTCTTTGTCTCTCTGCTTTTATTGGGATGATGGCAGCTTCCGGCCTGAGCCGATTTCACTGACATGTCTCTCTGCATAACTTTTTCTCTCTTATATCTCAAGCCGTGTCCCCCTGTATAACTCCATCTGTTTTATCTCCTACCCAATCCCCCGGCATAAATTTATCTCTTATGCTACATGCTTTGTGTATCTGTGCACAACCTTTGTCTCTTACAGCTTCTGCCCTCCTCTCCCTGCATAAATTTACCTCATGCCTCATGCTTTGTGTGTTTCAGCACATCTTTTATCTCTCATACCTTCTGCCCTCCTCTCCCTGCATAAATTTATCTAATTCCTTATGCTTTGTCTCTGCACAACTTTACTCTCTCATAACTCATGTCCTGTGCATCCTTGCATAACATTATCTCACGCTCTGTCTCCCTGTCTGCAGAACCTTACGACAGTTTGCCTTGGTACAAGAAAGCTTTCCAATGGATCTGCGGTATCGAGAAGATGACTGAGGTGCACGAGATGACGGACGCCGAAATGCGGGCTTTGGAAGAAAAACAAACGAGCATTCACGAGGAACCGTGGGTCCGTCGAGTCTTGAACATCAACGCCATTGCCCTGATGACGCTTACTATCTTCCTGTGGGGATTTTTCGCCTAATTGTTTCTTTCACAGTAGTTGTCGACCGTCAAAAAAACACTGACAGAACATTTTGATCTGTAGGCAAAACGGCTGTTCGCTCGCAATTTAAAACAAGGTTAGGTTGGGGGGAGGGGGAGGGGGCCCAAGCACAAATTCGTGTGATATGTAAATCCAGTACACTCGAGTCAAAGATCTTGATTTAAGTACAAAAGTATTTATGAAATGTTTTTTGGTTGTCTGATTGATGGTCTGACTGATTGTTTGTGAGTTTTTGTTATGGTCATAGCAAACAATGAACTGATATCTATTCTACTTTGTGAGAGAATTTATGGCACTTTTCTAAAGCTACAATGTTTGTGCCACTGAAGTGCAAAACAACAAAAGCAATTTAAATTATTTTTATTTAACGTAAAATTCTCTAGTGCTCGCATTCACTTATTCTTGTTGTCAACTGTCATTTATTAGGTAGTTTTCATTTCAAATAAAATAATCATTATTATTTTTGTATTTACTGCTTACGTTAGCTTAAAAAAATTATGTCATCCGAACAACTGTGCAACATATTTCATAAATATGTAGGATACAGTGTTAACTAACAATGATCAAAGAGCTAAACGTCAGCGTAGTTAGTAAGATCACATATTTCATTATGTCAAGTGAACAGAAAAATTTGATCAGTGCACTTAGTCTATGCGTTGTATATTGATGCTCAGTACTTTAACACCATTGATTTGTGCGTTACACACTAATGCCCAACATTTTACCATTGTCGTTTTGTACAGGCAGGCTACAAGAGTTGTCGCCCAGCTTCTCCATATTCCAAGGTTGCTTAGCCAAGCTACTATTTATAAATAGCTTTTATTTAGTGATCATTATGTAGGCCTGTTTGTGTAGTAGATAAAAAATAAGCCCAAACCACATCATTGTAAGCTACGATTTATCTGTTAAACATTACAAAAACCATCTCTATATGGCTATGTATGCAGTTGGGAGGTTTTGCAGTGTCTATCATATTTATATTATCCAGATATATTCATATATTTAAGATTGTGACGTTTTTGTAAGTCCCGATCTAATATTTGTATTTAAGTATAAAGAAGCTCCACCCTATCATTATATTTTAATGTTAGAGTGTATTTCTAGTCAAGGTCTTTAGTTTTAACACATTATTTTTTTTTTTTTAATCCATCAAATATCAGATCGGTTATAGAATTATTTCTTGACAAAACTACTAGAAATGCAACACTTGATAAGCTATTAGATTTGAATGAACCTCTTGATGAAACTAATAGGAATACATCACTTGATAAAACTACTAGGAATGCATCACTTGTTAACACTACTAGGAATGCATCTCTTGATAACACTACTAGGAATGCATCACTTGATAACACTACTAGGAATGCATCACTAAATTTTTTGTAAATCAGTAATTCTTTCTGTATTGAATGACTTGAAAATAAAAGCAAAGAGAAAATTAATGTGAAGGTGGGCAGCTTAGGAACTGTGGTTCGGGTTTTCATATATGATCCAGCCATTTTTAGTGACGGAAGTACAAAATATCTTAAGTTAGACTTAGGTGATGACTACAAAGTGTTTTGCACAGTTTCTTTAACACACACACAAAATTTCAAGGGAAACAATACACCCACCCCTGCATATTAGAGCTTATATGGCAAAAGTATGCAGTCATGAGAAATGTCACTGATAATTGCATTGAAACTAACAGTACCAAAAGAAATAAGAAATTTAATGGAGCATTGACTCCCTGCTCCTGCAACAAGAAAATGTGCACACTAACTAAATAAGCCATTGACAATTGGTTTATATCTAACTACCTGGCAGGTTTATAGTACCAGATTGGATGTTGTCCTCAAAACTTCAGTGTTTATGTTATGGTTTGTTTGATGTAGAAAAAGTAATATTTTCAGCCTGTTTTATATGCACCATCTTTTGTTTTTGTTGTTAAAAAATATAAATAAATGAATAAATATCCATTTGCAGGCACATCAACTCAAGCACTGCAAACCAATTAGAGCACAGGTTATCAGATAATCACAAGAAAGCTTTATCCACTTGATTATTAATACAAAATCATTTTATCAAATTACGAGTCCTTAATGAGCCAGATTACATGGGAAATAAAAATACAGGAAAAAAATGTGTTAAAACATTTCTTTTATTTATAAATAACAATGATACAAATCGAAGCAACATCAATTTAGTGCTAAATCAAGAAAATGTGATTTTTGATTATTAATACTAGTGTGTACTATGATTTTGATTATTGCAGAGGAGTTGCACATATTTGTGCAAACATTTTATAAAGATTGCTAGAGTTATACTGTTCTTGCACTCTGCTTTCTAGCATATTTTGTAAGTTTTTAATGCATTTGTATGTAATCAGTGAATATATTTATTTCTTGTAAGGTTTAATATGTATGTATACTTTTTTGAAGCAATGTTTCTCTTACAGGGTGTAATACTAATGTATAAAAATGCTTTCTCTTTAAATATTACATTGTAAATTGCACTCTCAGCTGACTGCAATTTCAACAAAGAATAAAACTAATGTCTTTTAATTTCTTGGGTGTTGTCTCCATTTTAAGAAGAAAATATTAAAATAGAAAATACTCAGCACTACTTGACACACTATTTTATCTGCTTGGCCATGAGGTGAAGATAAAATTCATTTTAGACTTTAGATAGCATTAAATACAGAACAACTGACATATTCATGTATAATTCTAAACACAAAGAACAGACAATAAATAAGTGGTTTTATTATAACTTTAACAATATCACAATTAGAACACAAGTATGAAACACAAATATAAATCTACCTACTAGTTATAAGAGCAGTATTTATTAATATCTGATTCTTAAATGATAACCTAAAATACAGATGTACATGTATGGCAGAGTAAATAAGTTGCCAAAATTGAAAAAGATATTAATCTTATTTAATCTTTAAAAAAAAAATAATAATAAAAGTCTTCACAAACTGTGCTTCAAGTAAATCAAAATAAATGGATGGAAGAGTACATAACTTCTTTTAAGCAATGTCTGATATATATATTTTCATTCTTTAAAATTTTTTTAGTTTATTTCGGGTACTTGAAGATTACACAAAGCACCTTAAGTAAAAAAATATCATACCCATTTTTAATGGCATGGATGCTCAAAATTTGTAAAAAAAGAAAACCTTATACATAATAAATATATATAATATATATAATACCTACAGAAAACTTAATCCAAAAAATATTATATATATAAAATTTTAAAATTCTTTCTCACAAGACTTTTTAAAAATATGTTAAATAATCCAAGCAAAGTCTGCAAGTATTGGGATATGAGAGATTTGATGGGAAAGAAAGTATGAATTAGTCAGAAGGATCAAATGCTTTCCTTTAAATTAAAAGATTGCAGCTACTCTAATCCTTTAACCACTGATGCTGATAAAAGATATTCATTGCTACTTTTAATTAAATTCAACTGGTATTTCTGCTGTCGGGAGAGAAGCTGACAGAGTGACTACAGATTGCTAAATTCCAGCCTTCAGTAAAAGAAAATGTGTATCTTATTTATTATATTGCAATTAACAGATGACTTGGAATAAATCAATCTACAACCAGTAAATGATGAAAATGAGAATAAATTTTGAACAGAGGTTTATGCAAGAAATTTACTGTCTTCAACTATAGGATTTCTGCCATTAAGTAATATCATACACATACTGTAAATAAACATAATTTTAAAGCTATTTTAAAGAGATCATTGCTTAGAGTAATTAATTATTTAAATTAATAAGTTTAAAAGTGATTCACTAGTCTTTAAAACCTGTAGTCTGTTGGGTTATGTCAGTTGCTTAGTTCAATATGCAGCATTTGCAGAAGACAATGTCAGATTTTAACAAAAATTTGTATGCTTCTGCAGTAAAAGTTATTTTTAATAAATAGCAAACAGAAATAAAATTGGACTTCATTTACACTATCAAACAGTCACACCCTGATAGACCCGATCCAGTAAACTAACAGTCAAGTTCAGTTACTTTTAGCGGCTCATTACATACATTTGTAATATATATTTTTCAGTAAATTCATGATGCAGCTTTGAGTATATTAGTATTTTGCTTATAAAAACATAATCCATTTAGCAATTAAAATAAAAATTAAAACAAAACAACAACACTGATATGAAAGTAAAATAATATTTTTCTACCGTACACATCACATAAAAAAAAACAACTGAAAATATTATAAATAATATGAAGTATGTATTTTGAAAGAAAAAAAAAACAGACTTCACAATATAGACATTAATATGGATTGGATATTATATCTATGATTTATCTAAAGATAACTCTAGAGTTTCACTATTCACCATGGAGTTATGTGACAAATATGTCTTTGACACACAACTGCATTTGAGCAATCCTAGATAATATGGACTGGATAAAATGATCTATGATTTAAGGTAAAGATAACTAGAGTTCACTATTCACCATGGAGTTATGTGATAGGCATAACTTTAGACAAGTGCATGGAGAGCAATCCTAGATAACATGGAATGGACAAAAATGATCTATGATTTACGGTAAAGACAACTCTAGACTACAGTTTCACTATTCACCATGGAGTTATGTGATAGACATATCTTTTGACACCAAGTGCATGATGAGCAATCCTAGATATATGTTCAGAACTGTTATATCATAAACAACAAATTAAAATGTTACGACTACTTAGTGAAGTCTAAATTTGTGGGCTATTATGAAAACATTATGTGACTTTTGTTTTATGAGAATTATTAATTGCATGATATCTGCATTAAAATGCCATCATTATCTTTTTTTTTTAAAGTACACACACCAAAAATGCATTATTTAAAGTAGGTTCATTTAGTTATTATTTCTGTTAAATTTTATAATTCCCAAACAGATCTATATATCAAATTTGTTTTGTTGAAAGTAATTACAACTATGATACAATGTCATTTTCTTGTAAAATTTGTATGTGTTATTTTAATTAATTTTAATTTTTAAGCAAAATTGAAATGCACATTTTAAATAAAGAAAACTTCTCATTTAAAAATTTTGGAAACTGAAGAAAAATATCAGCAAAATTAAACTGTACTTATTACAGGCTTGTCCAAAAAATTACAATAACAATTCTTTTCTGTCTCTAGTGCAGTTGTCATTCCATGTTAATGTCTGCATGAAAACATGATGAACCAAAATTTAATCCAATAAATTTGTTGTATCTGTAATTTTTCAACAGATAATGGAAAAACAAACTAACGATTGTTCAGTTGCACTTTTTCTTAAATGATCCATTTGTAATTATGAATCAAAATAAGTAGGGTATGAAGCAATTCATCTCACATGGAACAGACTAAAAACAATCTGATAAATTGCCATTCTTGAGAAATAATGGTTTCCAAATGCTTCATACCAGAAAAAAACAATTTGTGACTTTGAATAGCTAGGAAATTTGTCTGGCAAATATTTAAAATTGTAGTAAATGTTTAATGAAACAAATTAAATACAACTGTCAAAGATATATGGTAGCATATAGTTATATGCAACAGTTTTTAATTTTCTTTTGAATAAACCCAAATAGTAAGTCTTCACTTATATTCTACAATTCATTCTACATGTTAGAAGTCACAAATGACTAAAGCAACAAATGTATTTATGCTCTGAATATTGTATTATACATTTCTGTTGCAATTATTTACTTCAAAATGCTTCATTTGTGATCTCTTTAAAGGGGTATGTTCATTCAACAATCTTGTTTTTTTTGCTCTTGGCTTTGGTTCTCTAGTTCTGAGCCATTGGATCATTTGTCCTTTTCAGCCACTTTAGCACGATCCTGTCGATCTATCATGGCAATGTTTTCTGCAGCAGTCACAAGTTGGAGGACACTAATTCCCATCTTGATAACTGCTAGTGGTGCAGATACCCACATGATGAGAGTAAAGATTCCAATAGAGAGTGGTCCCAGGGGCACTGGAAAACAATTACATAACAATTAAGATAACACAATACAGATATTCATACATGGATAAAGAGTCCAAAGACAAGTATTTCAGGAAGCCATGCATCAAATAACAAAAAGCATGCATACAGTAAAACATGGAATGAAATGTCAATGGAAAGAGGTCCGAATAGCACTATAAAATAAAATACTTAAAATGCTTTTTGAAAATTAAATGCATATTGATATTTGAAAAAAGAGTTAAAACAAAAAGTAGTCCAAGTAACACATCAAAACAGCAACAACAAAAAATCATAAAAATTCAAAGTATAGGAAGGAAATCATTTGTGTCACTATGTATTCAAATTCTATGTTTGTAATCAAAGTTATTGTATATTTTAGTTATAAACACATTTATTAATTAGATTTGTCATTTCATGAGGATTCATAATTTTGTTTTGCTACAGTATTTTTAGTTTCCTTACGTGTCTTGAGCAGTTTGGAGGGAAGAAAATTTTTTTATTGTACATTTTATAAATATATATGTGTGCTCTATTAGGTAAATATCTGTGATGCCTATGCCACACTAGTTATTGCAGAGGTTCCCAAATCATGGCCCAGGGGCAAATTGTGGCCCACCAGTCTTTCTAAGTTGCCCATGAGGCCTCAATATTTAATTATTAATATAATGTATTTTAATAATTTTTAAAAAAAAATTAAATAAATAATAACTGGAATACTAGATGAAAGTTGTATTAATACTCGATCTGTGTTCGGTAATTCACTCTACTCATGTTTGTTGTGCTTGGATATTATCAAATGCATCCTTTCACTTAGCGAACATAATGTTTGGAATAGTCCCTTTTCCCAGCTGTTAACCAATCAGAGTGCGCATGATGCCATGAGGTCATCTGTTACAACTGTTTAGTAGTCTGCAATTTTGTATTGAAATTAGATTTTTCCAAATAAAAATTAACTGTTAATGCTGATAAGCATGAATGTGGATAACATAAAATCAAACAATGGTAAAAAGCGAAAATGTGAGAACGTTCCTTATCATGATTTCAATGCAGATTGGATGGAGAAATTTATGTTTCTGCCTAGTTGTAGCGGTAAACTGGTTTGCTTAATCTGCAGATTTTGTGTTTGTCACAAAAAACATAATCTGGAACGACACTACACAACCACATATTCAGACATAAATGCTCGTTATCCAGTTGGTTTGGAATTAAGAAAAGTTTCCTTCGCTAAGAAAGACGGTTCTCTGAGCAGTCAGCAGCCATTTATCACCAAGGCTAAAGAACAGAGCAATAGTGCTGTTGTTGCAGCATATGAAGTCACTCTTCTGTTGGCTTGCAAAAAAAGCTGTTCACAGATGCAAAAGAAATAATGAAACCTTCGCTTAAAATTGCTTCCAGAATGCTTGGTGATAAAAAGTGTGAGATAATATTTGATCAGATTCCTTTGTCTAATAATACTAAGGCTAGGCGAGTCGAAGAGTTGGCCAGCAATGTTCATCATCAAGTAGCAACACGTGTCAAAAATTGTAAATTTTTTTCCACTGGCAATGGACAAATCTACTGACATTTTTGACTCATCTCAGGTGGTAGTTTTTGTTCAAGCAATAAATGATAACTTTGAAGTCACTGAAGAAATTCTAGGACTTGAATCGATGTATATGACTACCAAAGGAATTGATCTGTTTGAAACTCTGAAGGTGTGTGAACAGAAAAACAACACAGACTGGACAAAATTGGATAGTGTATGCACTGTAATCTGGATGTCTGGCATTATTGGAAAAGTGTCTTGACCACACTATATCAAAATATCACTGTATCATTCTCCACGAAGCACTGTGTGGAAAGACATTAAATTGGAAACATATTGTGGATGTTGCTCTGAAATGTGTAAACAAAATTTGAAGCAAAGCCCTTAACAGGCATGAGTTCAGACAGTTTCTCTCAGACCTGAACAAGAAAAACTGTGAGCTACTGTTACACTGCAAAGTCAGATGGTGTCTACAGGGAAAGTATTGTCATATTTTGGGGCAGTGAAAAATAGTGTCTATCTGTTTTTGTCTGAAATAGATGAATTGCCTACAGAACGGGAATATCTGCAGAACAATGACTGGCTTAATGACCTGGCATTTTTGGTGGACATCACATCTCATTTAAACTCTTTAAATGTGAGGCTTCAGGGAAAAGACAAACTGTTCACAAATTTGTGCAATGACATTTCTGCATTTATCAGACAGCTAGCTCTAAAGACACCTGTTTATCAGACAGCTAACAGAAGGGACTTTAGAGGCATTTCTAGCTCTAAAGACACCTGTTTATCAGACAGCTAACAGAAGGGACTTTAGAGGTGTTTCCACCTCTGAAGACACTTGTGGTGGAAAAGAAATCAGATTTGTTGCAGTACAGGTTAAAGTTGAAAGTCTTCTGGATATCTTTCAGTTGAGATTTCAAAGCTGAAAACAGATAAGGATAATGTTGCTCTCTTCATAAATCTGTTCGTATTTCTAGTTGCCAAAATCTGTCAATTACAGCAAAATCTTCAGCAAGAAGTAATTGATTTGAAATGTAAATTCCTAGAGCTGCCTGCTTCCCCTTCAGCTGATCATATGATCTCATTCTGGCGACTATTGCCTGTCAAATTGAACACTTGCATTCATTCACACAGAGATATATTTGTCGTTTTGATTTGACTTATAGATACGAGCAGTTATTTTCCACAATGACAATTATGCAAAACAAGCAAAAGTTCCAGACTCACTGACAGTAACCTAGCTGCGTTTGTAACTTTGGGCATGACAGCTTTGTGCCCAGACACTGATAAACTGGCATCTGAACTTCAGTGACTGGTTGTGAAGAACAGTTACAATTGTAAACTAATTACATTAATAGCAGTTTTCGAAACTTATTAAAATTGTTAAAGAAAGTTGAGAATGATATTACATGAAATTTTATTATTTTATAAACATTAATAAACATTTGTAATTTTATAATGTTCTGGTCCATTTCGAAAATATCAACAACATATGAATATAATCAAAAGTGCATTGACATTTACATCGCTTCACAACAATGTTCAATTAATGTTGGACAATAGTTCAGTTTATCCTAGCATAGACATAAGCAGTTGATAACATAAATCTATAATCAAGTTCATGGATATATCATGGAAATGAGAGTGAAGTTTTAGAAAAATAATTAAAGTCAATACGCATAACCTGTTCAAAGATGGTGGCTGTCACTGGCACATGATCACAATTATGTGGATGCAACAAGTCTTTCTTATTTAGGTGGTGGCCCCATGTGTCTCTTCTAGAGGCATGTTATACAACTGTTCCAGAATCTTCAACATGCTCTCCAAGCACACCACAGACAATTGTCCTGATTTTCACATACACTATCAAGCACATCAGGGAAAATGTTCTTATATTTTCTCAACACACCACAAGGAACATTCAAAATAATCTTCGTGAATTCACAAGACAAACTCAAGCCACACATTTCCACTGTATTGGATCTAGAACAGAATTCAGGGAATCAATTTACAGCAACACATATTACTGATAAGTTGACGACAATGCTGGATTCACATACCAACATAATCTGATAGAGCACTCTAGTCACCATAGCATGATGTGACATAGTAAAACAAAAAGGTGTGCTCCTCTGCAAAAGTCAAATTAAGGCAGCACTAAATTTCAGGCATATTTCATCTCTAAACTCCTTTCTCTCTTACATACATTCTCAACTTACAAATCCTGCAACAATTCCATTAGACCAATACACATACAGCATAAGAAAATTAGCATCAATCAAAATTCACAAGTATAATGTACAATGTAATCATATTAGGGAACATAGAAATAATGGTTCAATTATATAAAGCATTCTCTAATTAAAATCATAGATCAATAGCAAACATTCAAAGTTCATTCTTACCCCCGAGTTTGTTTTTACAATTATCTTCATAACCATTATAAAGAAAATCAATAATCTTCCCACATGAGTGATACTTCATAAAAGATAGTGACACTTTTCCCCCACCATTTTTCTTACTTATTATCTTTCTAGATATTGTTAAGAAATCACAAACTAAAAGATCTGTTTTATCAAAAATCCATATGCTTCAAAAGGAGCAGAGAAAGTAATTACTATTTCAATTTGATATAAAGCTTAGTGGACTCAAATAATGCTGGACTTACGGACAGGACCAGTGGTGAAGTACATCAAATACATCATGCAGAAAAACAATTCATAGGCTGCACACATGGTGAACAAAATTTTCTGCAAATAAAGTACAATAAGGCAGCTTATACTACTGCACAAAGCTGATCAATAATAATTTTAAAATGACTACAAACAGAGCATAAAACTGCTGCTAATTTTTATGCAAAATGTTGAGCTATACTTAAGAAATAGTTTAAAATAAAGTTCTTGCATCAAAATATTCAGCTACAATAAATATTTTCTAAGTTCAATTTCTCACTCTTATATTGCCCAATAACTAACCAGCAATATCAGCCTTATTATGTTTTAAGCAAAGACTTCAATATAAATTTTTGTAAATGCTCACTTACACTGCAGGGGTACTGAAACAAATTAAAATTTAAAAAATTACTACAAAGTACAATGGCTCAGAGTATTAGTGTATTAGTAAATCACTGGGGAATTTATTCACCAAGTCCGCTATCTGTCCATCAAAAGTCAGTAAAAGTCACCCTAGGTAGTTTGCCACACCTTCATCCCATGACTGCCTAAGTTTTGTCTCACACTGAATCCTAATTATCTGCAGGATTGTTATAATACAGTGGTCTTTTAGTTAAGCTGGCAAGTGTGCCCACGGAGATTTCTGATGTGAAATGGTCTCATGTTATGCAACTGTTCCTGCATGGTTAGTTAATGATTAGTCCTGTAATTTTCCACTATAAGCATGCTTAAGTTGTTAATCCTAGCAATTTATGTAACAAGTTTCCAAATCTCAGACTTTAGGTCACTGGCATGACCAAATAAAAATGTATAGGTCATCATGACATAATGAGTATGAGAAAATAAGTTTATACATTAATATTAGGAAACTAATTGTAAAAATATATGCTATAAATTTCTAGTGTTGTAGTCTCAGACTTCCAAGTAATAGCAAAAGGGATAGAAATTCATTCTTATAATTTTAATTATATTTACCCTGTTGTGGTAGTAGTGGCGAAGAACAGGATTGGCAGAAAGGTCAATTTTTTTATGGCTGTCACTGCCTTTCATTGTTGAGCTGTTTGATTAAAATATTAATATGACAAAATTAATGGTGATAAAAGTTTATACAAAATATACAAGATTACTAACAAACCTTACTGTACATGAGTATACAAAGCACATAACATACCACCAAAGAGTCTATATATCTAAGTTGTGTACTTCAAATTCTTAGTTGATACAAGCAAGTTATAAGTTATAACTTACAATTAGACACATGATCTGAGTAAATACATCCCAAGAAGCAAGAAAAGGGAGATAATAACTGACTGAATGCCTTGATCAGGAAGTCTACTCTGCCAGCGACAATGAATTCCAAACTAATCTGAATGACCATTCACTAAAAAAAGTAATTTTTGTGGGATTCTCTGGAAAAGCTTGTATTTCTTTTATCATACTTGCTAATGCTAATGCCAGAATAAAGAGGGTCATAAAAGATATGGTTTTAAACCTTTTACTTACAAAGGATTCAAAAAGATCCCAATTCATAAATTTCAGAATTATTCCTGCCCCACAAGCAGGGACAAAAGGATTTCTCTTTTCATACTGGCTGTGGTGTCTTGACAAAATGCTGAATGTGTCAGCGAACACAGATCTGTATCTCTTAATGTGGTAAATGTCATTCCCTTTATTTCCACCATTATGAGAAAAAAATCAGCCAATGCTGCTATTACAACATAATTATCACATAGACTAGAGACAAAACACCTTCCACTTCCACGAAATTTTTTTCCTTGCAATTGTGATGCGTATCATTACTGAATGGCTATAGTGCTAAATTGATAAGACCCATAGATGCAGTGCTAGACCCATTAACAAGACTGTCCTAATATGGCCAGTTTTCTCAGAATTGCCAAAGCAACATGCTTATCTAAACCTTCCCCCATGTGAGTTGGGCTATTAGAATCAGTAGTGTTCACTGAATGTCTGAGCTTTAACTGACAAAATATCTACTATAAATGCTATCCAATCTGGAAACAGACAAACAGTCAAAGCAAGTTATATGTAACTGATGCAATGTGAGTGATTGCCTCAATATCAAGCCTGACAGGCTGTGTCCTAATGAGTGGTACATAAGTGCTCTGCTGTATGATTGCCTTAGTTTCAAATTTGTGAATTTGCTTGAAGACTTCAATGTAAGGCATTCTTATTCATGTTCAGTCTCTATGGCAAAGATTTTAGAATGTGTGAAAAAAATTAAATGTGGCTGGTTGTCTATTGGCAACATCTTGGAATTAATGAAACCATGAACCTAGGTAAAATATCTGATATAAGCAAAGAAATGAATTTTCAAACCTCATGTTCAATAGTTGTGGCATGAAGAAACAAGGAACAAGATATTCTGTCAATATCTTCTGTCTGTCTACCAGACAATTTATGGCTCTCCCACTTAGTGACAAGTATGAAGGGACAAGACAATATGTGACCTGTCACCACAAAAAGATACTTAAGTCGCGCAAGGCTAAGCCGAGAAAAACGGCAAAAACGAAGGTGGGGGTCTACATGGGTGAAATTGAGATTTTCATTTTAGCGTGTTCCCAAACCATCGAACAACAAATTACTAGCGTGTTTTTCCTTAATTCGAACTAGAAATAGCTTTATTATTATTTTTTTGTGACCTACTGTCTAACTTCGAAGGAAAAATATGGCCCAAAAGTGCTATAATCTGATGATCGTAGACGGTAGTATCCCTGGCTGAACCTCATCGTGTTGTATATCAGAATGCTCAGGAAAAAGCCTATTTTTATGCTGACGACACTGGTTATTAATAACGTGTAATCAGAATGTTTTATAAGGCTGTGCTTGGCGTAAACAAAGTGAAAAGCGTCAGCCAATCCGCAGACAGTTTATCAAAGCTTACTATAAGTTACCAAGCATGCTCTCATAAAAAGACGGTCGCGATTGGTTGAAACGCACACAAGGGGAGACAGTTTCGTCCTGTAATGCGTAATGCAAACATGGAGAAACGAATCGCTAATTTGTTGAATTCATGTAAAGAAAGCAACATCTTAGAAAAAGAAAGCATTCAGATTAAAGATTTGATATCTGATTATTTTGCTAATGAGGATGTAGCTGATGGATTTTCTTCTGAAAGTGACACGGACAGCGAATCGCGTGATCGAACAACGAAAAAGACGAAGCAGACGACAGCTGACGATAACTGACTGTACACTGAAGTGAAAGGTGTGCTATAATTACTGGATTATTTAAACGATATTTTTTTTAAGAATGTGAAAGTAATGCAGCTTTAATCTGTGATTTATTTAGTGGAGCTAGTATCAGATTTAGAAAGAGGTATCAATTCAATATTATGCCTTAATTTTAGAATATTCTGTGAGCCACAATAATCATTCTCGCATACAGAAATTCTAATCGTTATGGCTTAAAAAGACTGTTGTCTGTAAATGATGTAACAATATATTTGTTGTTTATAGTTATTACAGTGTTAGCTATTGTGTCTTCTTCAACTCTGATTGCAAATGAAGCAGATTAATATATGGTTGCTAAGGAAAAACCTCTCAGAAATGTGTTCAATCTTTGAGGCCGATTTTCTCAAAATGGCCGTCCGGACAGTAGTGCACTTCAAACAAACATAACTTTTCCATATTTTGTCCTACACTCTTTATTTTTATATCAACAGAAAGCCCTTTCCATTTTCTTTCTATTGATATATATATCTCAATACCCCCAAAATCCGACTTAAGTATCTTTTTGTGGTGACAGGTCACATATGGTCATTAATCGACTCCTAAAGGTGTCACTGAACATTTGTTTTCTGCCCTCAGAATATTATGTTTTAAAAAAATATTAATAAAACCAAAGTACTTCTTAATATTACGACAAAGACAAATATACAGTCAGTTATTTTGATTATCTGAATCTATTATTATAATTATATTCAATGTTAACAGCTGTCATTATTCGCATTCTATCACTAGCGAGTTGTCATAACAAAATGCAAGTTACTTATGGCTACAGTTTTGGATGGTTGCTGTACTATTTCAAATTTTAAAGGCTATAAAAAATGTTAAAGGAAGAATAAATAATAAACCAATAACTGACCTGTGGAGATGCAGCCAGTGGCTAAAAATGTCAAGGGCCATAGCAAATTGGAAAAAGAGCATGTAGCGTGGGTAGAAGTGACAGAGAGCAGCACACAAGCACATTGTAGTAATGCGATCAATCAGCATATCCAGCATGGCACCCAGTTTACTGCCTATGCACATCAGCAGAAAAGAAATTTATGTACACAAAGGTAAAACCATAGCAAAACAAATGATAAAATTCATAAAACTTAATTTTTATAATTTTCAAAACTTAAATAGAAACATTTTCATTTACAGATAATATAATGATACAATTTTTTTTTAATTGCTTAATCTAATTAAAATATTTAAATGCACAAACACATTTCTAAGATAAAAATAAATAAATGCAAAAACTGGTTTCTAGGATTAAACATTTTTACTTATATATGCATAAATTCCAAAGTTTATTTTATAACTGTATGGTTGTTATGTCTTGTTTATGTGTAAAATGCTGAGCAAACTAAACTGAAGCTGAGGAAACAATAAACAAAAAATGATGAGAAATAACTTGCAGCAATCTGTTCACAAAAACTGAAAAAGAGAAAGTCCAAATATACTGAGTCACCCACCTACAAATATGTTTACACTATTAGTATTACAGTATATAAACACATTATACATCCACATCCAAATGCTCAGATAAATACATTAAATATATATACATGTACAATGACACATTCAGATACAACTGATGCATATACTTCATATAACAAACTCATGCGTCCCTTTACCCTCAAAGTCAAACACACTCCTATTTATGCCAAGCCTGTACTGAGACATGCTTAACTTAACATTCACACTATATAAGTATATATATATATATTATATATCATTGAGATATAATATAAATGACTTAACATTTGTATTATGTTGCACTGAGATATATGTGTAAGTGAACATTCAAAGTACACTCGTACTAATAAATACTATGCATTTTCACATATGAGAACTTATAAGTTATATGCACAGGGAGTGATTTTATACATGCAGGGCCATTCTTAATCATACCTAGTGTGTGCTCTTGTATAGGACCCTGGAAAACTTAGTGGGAAATAAAAGCAGTTTTATGATTTTCTGTTTAAAAAGTTTATTTCACCTATTTCAATAAAATCTTATTTATAGTACTTAGTAGTTCTTTACTGCTACAACTGTACAAGTACAATAACACTATGCATGAATGTGTTTAATTAATTAAATGTTCTATTTCCCTATTTTTGCATAAATAAAATAATGCGGTGTAGGACCCCATAAGCTCTAACAATGGTCCTGCATGCACATCCACAAATGCAAATATACAAAACAGTCATAACTCATATGCATACATGCACAACTGAGATGTACATATTCATATATATTGTGTCATACATATACACACATACTGAGAGGTACATAAACAGTCAAAAACACATTCACACAATGAGATCAATATATACACAAAAAGCCAAACATATATTCGCACAATTAGACATACACATACAGAAAGTCATACATATTTATTCATGCAAAACACACTCTCTCAATGAAATACAGGTACTGAAGTAGTTATATGCACACATTCTTCACTGACACACATACAAGAAGTCTCACACACACACACACACGCACATACATTTAGACTTAAGACTCTCACATAATACTTACCTTGGTTGAGTATGCGGGAGAAATGCCCATCGAAAGCATCCAAAAATCCACTCAAGAGGTAAAAGATGGTGGCTTTGACATGGTCAAATGGCATATAGTAATAAGAGACAAATGCAAAGATGATCCGAAAGTAATCTGAAAGGAATGATATGCTCCATTTCAAATTTCAACATTGCTTTAATGCTACTGAAATTAGGCTTTCAGTATATGTTACTTGATCCTATATCTTAAAAAGTTAAATTATTGCCCACCATGACCTTTCTACAGTTCAGTGAGTTTCTACAAAGTTATTTGTAGTTTTATTCTTTAAATAAAATAATGTTATTGTTATTACTATGTGCATTTTTGCAATGTGTATATGATAATATGCACTGCCACAGTGAAGATTACTTTTATAAAATAATTCATTCTTTCCAATGAATCCTTCTATTTATCATTTTATGTAAGAAAATTAGATAAATTTACAATAATTTAAACTATAAATTATCTAACTTAAAATGGTAAAATAAATTAAAGTTTCCATTCAATGCAAATATCCTATACAGATTTAAAAAGAAAAATTAGTACTGAAACTGGCATTGTGAGCCATTTTATTTAGAGTAATAAATATTCAATGCATCATTTAATAACTTATTAACTATAAAGTATACTACAAAATTACAAATAGTGTGAGGTACATTAAAATAAAGTACTGACTTCTGGACGAAATGCTTCAAAATGAAACTAAACTCCTAAGGAGATGAGCATATCACAAATTAAAAACAAAATTAAAAAAAGAATATGGCAAAGTAAGTTTTAATAAGAGGAATAGTGTTTTCAATATAAGAACCCTGATGGAAAGATTCCAGCATTATTAGCATTGATGACAATAAATAAAGTACAGTACTCATGCCATCTTACATTTATTATGCATTGGTGAAAAGTGCTGATGACAATTCAATCTCTTTACTGGTCTGGATCTAAAGATATTGTGTTAATATACATACACACCCTTCCTTTCCCCCCAAAAAAACAAAAACAAAAACAAAAAAAATTAAAAAACAAAAAAAGCTTCTTTCCCAATTAAGGAACTATAATTTAAAAGTAAATGAATCCAAAAGATTAGACTGTTGCCCACTGATGCATCTCCATGCTCCCAATTGATACACCTATATTCAACTCTAATTTATATAAATGAATATCTTTTATTCATAGAATATACAAAGGATGGTCTTTGTATCCATCATTTAAAAATTAAACTATATCCAGAACTGATGCCTCTTGGTCTGAGTTACAAAGATATAAAGTGAACAGTAATTTCACATACAAAATATTAAATAATGATAAAAGAGTGACAGGTACAGTACAAATGTCATTATGCTGACAAGCAAACCACACAAATAGATCATACTAATAATATGGACAAATACTTTATGTTAGTGCCTAGTAAAATATGAGTCCAATTGCAGTTACTATGTAGCAGAGATTAGATGTGTGTGTCATCAGGGAACTAAGTCAGTAAGTGGTCATGAGATACAAGCACTAACCTTGCATACAGGTCATGGGCTCAACCCCAAATTTAGTCATTGGAATTATTGTCAATCAATTCTCACCCATTCTGAAGGTTACACTTTTGTACTAGTGGTTATGAGCAAGAAATGATAAGAATACTTTGGAAAAGTGGTGCAAATAAATTCATTATTATTATGAAGTATGTAAGTGTGGACTAAAAAACACTGACATAAAATGGTATGAATTTAAATCCAAAACAAATGTTCTAAAAAATCATTGCATCACTGTCTTGTAATTTAAATGTGTTCATGTTAATGACAAAGAAATATATAAATAACTATTTCTTCAGTATTAGGAATAGTAATATACCATAGTGTTAAATCATGTGAAAATCTCAGGAATTAAAACAATATTATAATATATGCATAGGCTAGGAGTGGGAGTTGGACTACAAATTTTAATTATAATAATATCAGATCTAATAACTACTGCTATTAATAATGTACTTTTAATTTACAGAAGACTTAGACTAGAAACAGAAGTGCAAAGATATCAACAAAATCCTCAGTTGGTAACATTTCTAAAGTTAGAATAAGCTTTAAGAAAATGGCAACTGAGTAACATTATAGTACAACACAAAAACTGTCTTCAAATGAGAAAGCTTTCACAAATAGTATTTAATTAATTTCACAACACTTTTTTTTATCTAACTTTCTTATCCTATGCATCATTTATGACTAGAGCATTGTTATTAAAAGTATGAAGGCTACATACTACTGTCGTACTAACTACACTCTAAGTCTAAGTGTTAAGATGAGTGAGCATATCAGTATCACTGAATAAGCTATTCCTATGCAGTTAAGTAAAAAAAAAATTACATACTTCTACTGTTCTAAGTATTATATGGTTACGTATCCATTACATCTAGATTATTTATTAGGCCAACTGCTGACAATATCGCTCTTAATATGTATTATTGTTGCTAAGTTAGGCCTACTATTCTTTAGTTTAATTCATCATTTACAAGTCATAAATAGAATTATACTAAAGTACGTGGCCCACACTTAGAAAACTGGTCATTAGTGATTTATATAATGTAAATAGTATCTTATAGATAGTTTATAAGATAGTTTATCCATTCAGAAATGATTAGGCCTACTATTTTACTAATGGAAGTAGTTCTGCTAGCAGACGACAAAAGGCTGGAAGCTAAACAACGTATTTGTAGATAAATTATTATTAAAATTATATAAATAGCAAAGCTAGGCTCGTGATCATTATTCTTCTAAACAAACTCTAAGTCATAATTCTAAATTGTGGAGCATTTTTTTTTTTAATGCAAGAATTACTGATGATACACTTTTAAGTCGAACTAGTAAATCAGTAGCGTCTCTCGCATGTTGATCAATAAAACATTAAAATGTTGCTTCATAAAATAAGTCAAACTTAAAACATCTAATCTGTAAGAATATATTTCTTACCAATTATGTTTGGAACGAAAAGATAAATATTTTCGGTCATTTTGCTGATTAAAAGTATTGAATACAATGGCTTGTGTTTAATTATCTTTCCAAATTTCTATCTCTAGCAGCTGGTTTATTTTAATGCCGGCCTTTAGGTGGTGTGACCCGGAAATGATCGAAATCTCACGAAAAACTCGTTTCGTGGATAGTGTCGTCTGCTTGATATTAAAGATGGCAGCGACAGAAACCACATACGTGTGTTCATGTTTCTTCGTTGACAATATTTTTATTCCAAAATACAAATTACATGTATCCTATCGACATCCTGAATTGTTTATGGAAAAGTATGCTAAAATACTGCGAAACCAGGGTTGTGTAACAGAGAATCAATTCCACGAAGTTATTAGTGATATAAAAAGTGAAATTTCACGAAGGAAATCAATAGGAGCGGATTCGTTAAAGAGACGCGAAGAAATACGCAGAACATATGTTCCACTTCGAAAAGAGGTGTACTGTTTGCAAGAAAATTGTCTGGATCCAGAATTTCTGCGCATTGTTACTGAAGCCCGAAAAGAAAATTCAAATAAAGAACAAGTATGTTCGCTGTTGGACGGGCTGGGAGAGGAAGTGTACAGATTTCCCGTGTTTCGCAAGGACTTCTGTCGACTTTTGTTGGAAGAACTTGAACACATCGAAAGAAGTGATTGTCCTAAAGGACGCCCCAATACCATGAACACTCACGGTATTCTGTTAAATGAGTTTGGCTTTGATGAAAGTCTTCTTAACCCGCTAAGAGAGAACTATTTAAAGCCAATTACATCTATTCTTTTTCCGTCCTTCGGCGGACACTGTTTGGACTCTCACAAGGCTTTTACTGTTTTATATGAAGCCAGTGGGGACCTTGCGCTTAGCTGTCACTTTGACAATGCTGAAATAACTTTAAACATTGCTTTAGGTTCTGACTTCTCTGGTGGTGATTTATACTTCCTTGGCATGAAGGATGAAAATGGAGCAACACCACCTAAAAAGATTCAATGCCAGCACTTCCCAGGATGGGGCGTTTTGCACCGAGGTTACCACATGCATGGAGCAGAGCCTATAACGGCTGGCAGACGGAGTAATCTGATCATGTGGATGCGAGCTTCATCTGTACGGAATATCCAATGTCCTATGTGTGACTGCCCCCCTCATTTGGTAGCTATAGTGGGTGCAGATGATGGTTTCAGAGTTCAAGATTCACCACTTGCAAAACCAAAAGTAGTAGATGTGTGTCATGTTGAATGATTATATGATATTGATAGTCAAAAGAAATAACCTTCCTCTAAGAATGTTATTACTAATATGGATGGTTTATCATTTATATTGGCTGCAAAAATATAAACATTATTTCAACAATAGTTGATGCCTCACTTAATTTACATTTTGCTATTAATTGCCATATTTATTATAATATATATTCTTGTTACAGAATGCTTGAGTAATTTTACAGCAATTTTTTAATAAAGAATTTTTTTCAGTAGGTTGATATGCAAAACAATGATTGTAAATCATATTTCATGCAGTGGTATAGTAGACCTTACATTTTAAAATTGGCATCATAAGATTTTTAATGCTACAAGTAAAATGAAGTATAATTTAGTCTGATTAACAGAATCAGAAAATTTTGTGCACTTAGTAGACTAACTTAATAAGCACATTTTTTTTTTGGTTTTGTTATTGCTATTTGAACCTTTATTTAAGTTTTTATATTATGATGCTTATGGAGTTAATTGCTTACCTGTTCTGTTGTGATAATAGTTGTAATTTACATCTTATACAGAGTTAAATGTGCATAATAAAAATCACAATTGCCTGGTTCAATATTGTGTATATATATTTTATTGAAATTGTTAAATGTTTATTGTAAAAAAAAAATGTAACAAATTTCTTATTCCTGCATTGTCCATGTCACTTCAGTAATACTAATACTAGTAATAGTCACTTTGTGCATGGTTATGAACTAAGACTATCCACCAACCATCCACATAAATATTTTAAACCAGTAGCCATTGCCTAGTCAGTATTTTATTTTAGTAGACAGAATTGTTTATCACCAATTTTCTAAATAATAGATACAAAAGCTAGATTTGCACATTTCTTTGCTAGAGATACTTTGATATAAATGAAAGCATATTTTCACCCAGATGAGCATATAAACTACAGTTCAGAGGAACCAAGCATACTGTCTTAGCACATTTTGTGTAGCATACTTTTAAAAACAGATTGTGCTAATGAATTTAGTTGACATAGTTCTTACTTGCATTACTGATGCCATTACTTATTGTTTCTTGTTTTTGCATTTTTTTCAGTTTATACTAAAAGTTTCTTTCATTGGTATATGAATTATGATATATTAATTAATTTGGTAGTTCACTTTGTTTGATGGTTCATTTATTAGAAAACACATTACCTAGAAGCAAATCACTCATTTAACCATTGCACTAATTAATTTTAATTTTGAAGTGGTGGATGGAAAATTATCAAGTAAAAAATGCATCATCATTCACTCTCTCACTAAAAAATTACTATATATATTGAAAAACTGTATTTGGTTTCAGGGGCTCATATATCTTTTATTGCAGTTACCAGATTACAATCATTATTTATTTTATGTGGATTTCTAGTACTATTCACTTTGAAAAGGAATATATCATTTTTCATAGTGTTTAATATCTCAAGATTACTTTCAACAAATTATTTTATCAGATTCATTTTAAAGTTGATTATGTTTCTTTATTGCTTTATGTGCCAAATGTATGTTCATAATTTAATAATGGGGATGATAGATAATGTACACTGCATCGCTGGAAAAAAAAAATGCTGAATATCTCATTATTCAGTTATTCTTTTGTTCTGTCACCCTATTCTAGTTTTGAGCAGTATTAGTACTACTGTTAGTGTTATGGAAACATTCTCAACTCTAAGAGTAAGAAATAAATAAAAATGTTCAGAAGAGTCTGGTATTGAATGTCTTCATTGCTTATATTGAAAGAAACATTTCTTGTTACATTAAATAGACTAGAGCTGGATTTAATTAACTGAGAATTATGTTTCTCATTGATTGCTTTAACGTTGTAGGTAGTACACTCATTTTCAGAAGCACAACATTAAAGAACACAAAATAAAAAATGCATAAAACAAACTGGAAAAAATGTATATATTGTCTTTATTTATCAATAATTCCATGTGAAACAAGTATGGGATGCATATAACATTAAAAATAATATGAAATGAACATAAAACAATCTCTACTGTGTTACTCGGAAAAAAAGAGAAAAAGCTTTGTATCCAAAATTAAGGCAAACATCAATGGCAGGACTTGCTCCAGCAATGCACAGCACCTGTACGAAACAAATGTAACATTAAATTATTATTAAAAGTTTTAAAATATGAATACAGTTTAAAATATGATTTACTCTGTATTAAATTAACATCTTTTTATTAGTTTCATCAACTTAAGAACACACCATTTCAGTATGGTCTTCCACCTATGGTTTTATCCAATGCTGCTATTAGAGTTGAATTTAATGACTATTTTAAAGAATACTTTCCTTGTTCTTATTTTAATTCAAAGAGTATCTCTCTACCAAAGAAGATAGCTCAGATACTGCCAATGATAGCTTTCAGCACAATGTTTATCTCATTTTCTCATCATCTGACTTTTATTTAAGTTGGAATATGATTTCTGCAAAAGTTATAACTCTTCCAGTGACTTCAAACTATGACTTCTACAAACAAAGCTAACTTTATTGCTAGCTGATCGTTTGTTGATGGCTAAACTGAAAACTGAGGTAGGTGTGCAGGGTATTGCAGTTTTCAGCTTTCCATTCAGCATCCAGTGGTTCATGTTTGGAGTGCTGCCTGCTGATAGTATCTGTGCAAAATAGAAAGAATAATATATTAAGAATGCTTCAACAAACGGATAACATGTTAAGAATGCTTCAATAGAGAGATAACATGTTAAGAATGCTTTCATAGAGGGATAACATTTTAAGAATGCTTTCATAGAGGGATAACATTTTAAGAATGCTTTCATAGAGGGATAACATTTTAAGAATGCTTCAAATGAGGGATAACATGTTAAGAATGCTTTCATAGAGGGATAACATTTTAAGAATGCTTCATAAAGGGATAGCATTTTCAAAATAGTTTGCAACTTGTCAAATTGTAAATGAATACCTGACAGACTATTTGACAAATGGGGAGAAACAGGAATCAGAATTTCTACACTGGTAGAAAGTGTATAATTTTATTAAAATATAAGTAATATTTGTTGCTATGGCAGAATATATTTGAAATTAAATAATTTTATTTTTGCCAAAGGTAGCAACAATATCAAAAGCTAACAAAGCATCATGCAAGCAACCCCAAACAGCATGAATTTTTAAGATATAATAAATACTAAAATAACTTAACATTGACAAATTTATTTATTACTATTTCATTTAGTCTGACATCAAGACCTAAATAGTAAAAACTAATATAAGTGTACTTTTTTATTTTATTGACAACTAAAAGTGATGCATATTCAACCTTCATGTATTGTAAACAAATCAAAGTTTTCATTCATTAAGAGACTGAATCAATTCTATCATTTTTGCCCATGGCAGTTGAGTTCTTTATCAAGTTAAAATTAGAATCACCTGGTAATCCTCCATATCTAAGGTCATCAAAGTTGAC
Organism: Sinotaia quadrata; assembly: GCA_028829895.1. Lineage (NCBI taxonomy): Eukaryota > Metazoa > Mollusca > Gastropoda > Architaenioglossa > Viviparidae > Sinotaia > Sinotaia quadrata. Next base: position 80,656,790 of record CM054183.1, on the reverse strand, counting down.
CTCAAAGATCCAGTGATCCAGATTTCACACCTCTTAATCAAAAGTAATATTTTTTGTACAAAGATGAGATCTCTAAAATTTACAAGTACTGATGAAAATGCTAACTGATAATAATGTAGGTACTCCAAACATATTTTCAAAAATCATCACTAATAATTTAAAAATAGACACACAGATCTTTTTATACTGATTTCAATGGTACTAAAGTCAATTTTGTAACTCAATTAGAACCAAAGTTATGATTTTTTAAATATTTAATTTTTCGAAAACTTTTACACTCAATTGTACAAATAACTCACTTTGAAGGTCCACAAAGTGAAGTAATGATAAGCAATATAGTTCAGACTCTTCACATAATTAGTATCCAACAGTATCAAATATGGCTGTATTTTTTTAAGAGGCTTTGCAATATTACTTTCTAATTTACTGTCAGACAAAATTAGCAATTTATCCATTTTCGGGTTGGAAAAAAGTTCTAAGGCAGTTAACACAAAATGGACGAAATTGCTATAAACTTTAAAACTGTAATAACTCTGCTTGTAATTGAGCTAGAGAGATGGTTTTGGTACCATTGGATTCAGTTTGGAAAGATCTATATTAAGAATGCATTCACCACATTAAAGAAATCTTTAAAACATGAACCACTGGATGCTGAATGGAATTTTGTACATATGTACTCTGACATTTGCCAATCATTCATCTAATTTAATGTTTTTTCAGTTCAATGATTGTAGTCTGGTCTAGCTTGGTATCATTAGGAATGTTCTTATATGCTGTATGCACACAATTACATGCTTTCCACAACAGCATGTTTCATGTTGTGGTGCTTTTCTTAAATAAGCAATGCAATCTGCTGGTAGACCGTTATTCCTCAATCTGCCTTCACTGAACACTGACAGAACTTCATTGTTGCAGTAAAAAATAGCCACTTATTACCACTACATCATCTTTTCTCAGCCAATCTTTTCATCTATGTGCTTACAAAAAATATTTGTACCTTACATAATGTTTTCTGTTCAAAGGTTCTGGCCCAGTTAACTTTAAGGTGTGGTGCCTAACTTAAGTGAGTGATGCAATATGCTGATAGTCTTTTGTTATTTTATTTTAACTGCTGGAACACTCTGTCTTCACTGGGACCTGGCATAAGTCCAAGTAAAACACATAGTCCCCTTTCACCTCAGCTACATCATCTTGGCCAGCAGTGAAAGTCTTTTCACCCAACAGTTTTCTCTACCAATTGGACTGCCTCTGTGTCTTCCCCTTTCACTTCAATGACTTGCCATATATAGAAGTGGGGGAATAAACCCACAATATCTTACTCGTAGTATTGGTCAGTTATATTCTAACTGGAGTGACTACATTATAAAAAATGTAAAATAAAATTTACACCTTTTTAAATTACTATGTGCATCAACTCATTCTTATATCCATTATGGAGGAATAAGCTTTTAAAATATAATAATACAGCTAATTAAGTTATAACTCATATGAGGCTATCCAATAAAAAAGGAAATCAGTTAAAGTTTATAATTAAAATATTCTACATGGGGCCCAACCCAATGATTGTTCATGTGCCATTTTATGGAAGGAAAAAAAAAAGGCGGTTACGTGATCACAAAATAAAAAGATTAAAGAAAGAATTAACTGAATAAACCAAATGCATTATATTGCCAATAAATGCAAATAAATCTTTCCCTATTGAATGGTACAAAACTTAAGCTTTGGATAAGGAATATAAATTCATAGTCATTTTCAGAGCTCACTCACCACCAAAGTTAAATTCTGTGGTATAGTATATTCTTGTAATAGTATATGCATCATCAACTCACTCATATTTATTGTAGAAAAATAAGCTTGCAAAGTACAGCTAATAAAAATATAACTCACTTGTAGCTATCAGAATTATAAAAAAGAAAAGAAAATCTGGTAAAAATAATAAGTATTCTCGACAGTATTGGGCTCTGATCCGGACTCGTTTTCCAGTTTAAATTTTATAAAATAATAATAAAAAAACCAAGAATACTAATACATAAATAAATAATTAATTATTTCTTTTAAATACTCACATACTCATCATGAAACAAAGCCACATTTTGACTGACATTCGGTGTATCAAAGATTGTGGTCATTGACAGTGTACGCAGATGCCAGGCAGACATTTTGGGGCCCCCACCACAAACCTATAATTATTTTTGTAAGAAAAGAAAACACAAAGAGATTTTAATTGGGCATGGCCATTTAACAAATAGGTAAAATTGGGTAGAAAGAAGAGGGAAATAAAGAATTTAGATAGTTTAAATAGATGTAGATAATGTACGTGACTTTAGAAAATAATGTTGACACAAAAATTTCAAAATTCAGATTCATACAATTTGTTTTCAAAGTGGACATCTCAAAATGTACACAGGAGTCCATTTTCTAGGTACACATGGAGGGAGACTGGAGTTTGATGCTTTTGTGTATGTACCAATTAGTGTGTATATCTGTTTTGTTGTCAAATGTTTGTTCCTATATGACCTATTGAAAGTCTCTCTCATGCTAATGATCCCTAATAATCATAACTTATTATGAATATGTGTAAATGACAGAAGAGAATCAAGCTGCTGGAAAAAAAATGCAACTAATCAAATACACTCTAATTAACTGATAATGATAGATGAATGCAGGTACCAGTACCTGCAGGATAGGGTGAAAAATATACATCACACAAGAAAGGGAGAATTTAAAAATGCCAGCCATCCCTCTTCTGGGTCAAAGAGCTTTTATTATTTTTGTTAACCTATTTGCTGCTGAATGGATGGCCTTAATTTATTATTTAAATAAAGTGATTAAGTGTATACCTACAAGAATAACTCAAACTTACCAGCCATCCCTCTTCTGGGTCAAGGGCTAAACACCTTAACCATTTCCCCATCAATGGGCGAGCACACATCTAAGAAAAAAGGGTGAAAAAAACCAGATACATTACAAACAGCCCATATATCTTACAAGATATTAACAAAACTATCAAGAAAAGGAAACTAACAAAGATCTTACTTGAATTATTTTTGTGCTCCCTAGGAAAGACATTTTTTTCTTTCTTTTACCAGAGATAAAAATAACATGTTTAATCATAATGAGTCTCAACCATCCAGATTTTAAAATTTATTTTCCACAAGATTATTTTGTTATAATAAAACTAAGATATCTGCTCATTCTTGCCATTCAATCTTTTTGAACCCTTTCCATGTCAGATATCTTTGCTGTGCAAAACAGTGCAGGATTAATAAACACTGTGCACAACTGTTTGTTGGTCGGCTTTAATTTGTACAAACATTCCTTTGTTTAATTTGTAGCAATTATTCCAAAGTCCTGTCATCATTCACATATGCCTATAGGAGCATGACATTCACCTATTTGATTAGATATAATAAAAGAGTTAAATATTTTAAAATTCTGCTGAAAATCTCCATTTCAATCTAATCTAATCTACGTTATGATTTGCAGCTTACCTCATTTTTGTATGGCTCAAAGCAATGAAGCGGTTCAGATTGTGCTCTGGTGTCTGAAACAAAATCACTTTTTATTTTGTCTATGGTTAAGTCTTGGTAAACAATATTATCTTGATAATCATTATAATCAATATGAGCGCACCAAATAAATGGCTGATTAATTAACTAATACCATATCAGTTTACCCTGAAAATATTATGTCAATGATGTCAAGTCAATCTGTTAGTAATCTAAAAGTCCTGTCAGGAATATCTGTTACATGCCCTTGGTAAGCATGCTGTCTGACCAACTTTTGATAAGCATAATATTAAATAAAAGTGTTTATCATAAACAACAAAGTAAATCATTAAAAATATACATAAGAGATGAAATAAAATTTGCATAGTTTGATAAATAACTTCATCAAATATGAATATTCCTTTGTAATAACTCGATTTAACACCTAATACGAAAAATTATCAGAAATTTCATATACTAATAAAGCAATCTAATAAAAATTAAACTTCACATGAAAAATTTACAAAGCTATATAAAGTAATAGGGATTTGGGAAGTTTAGGAATAATGATGTATTTTTGACAAAATTCATTTTTATTTTTTTTCATTTCCTTTCTTAATCAAAGAAAGAAATTGCAGCACTGGCTGAGTATTTGGCAAAAAATTAGTAATTAAATTAGTAAGAAATATTTTTTTTAAAGTTCAATAAATTTAATTTAAATTATAACATTATTAAAATGCTTCTAAATAAAAATTATTGAAAAAATATATATTTATCATTAATGTCCATTAAAAAGACTTAAGATGTACATGACCATTAAAACTATAAATATGTAAATAAACACAATGCTGCTTTGACTAAGTATAATGTTCCAATTACTTTACCAAGTGCTTAGACATATATACTAGCAAAGCTAGTTTAAAAAAAAAAGGAATATCTTGTACATTTACTTCCTAAGAAATTATGGTTTGTATAAATATTTGCAAATACCAGTAAAAAACTCATACTACCTACTATAAGATTTATCAAATGTAATCTGATCAGCAATTGTCATGAAAGTATTAACTACTGCTATAAATATGTGCCCTCCCACCCCAGTGATTACAAACATGATAGTAATTAAAATGTTGCCTAAAAATAGAGTTTTAAATTTATATGTTAATATTAATTCATACTTTAATAATAAAAAAATAAAAAATAATTTCTACTTACTAAAGTATGGACTGCAATGACAGACACTGAACATATTTATCAATGAACCAGATGTCATTCATTCTAACAAATGGGCTCCTAATTCAAAGAATTCTCTGGTTCTAAACGGTTTATTTCAGAGGTTTCCACTGCACTGCTGTCATGCATGACAATCAACAAGCACAAAAACGAAGCATATAAATCTGAGATAGGTGTACAGGATATTTTCTTCAAAGAACTTACCCCAAACTCTTACAGAACCATCTTCAGAAGCTGATAAGCACTCCTGTCCACAGTTCTTAAGAATGACTTTATGAATATAGTCAGTGTGACCCACTAAAGCTTCCTGTTGATGAAGCAACAAAACTTTTATTGTCTTTTAAAAGTATATTAGATTTCTATACAGTCAAAACCTGTACATCTGTTTCCATTCATAAAGTCATATTTGCTCAGTATTAAAAACAGACATTCAGAATAAACACTAACACCAGTGTTGAGAGAGTGCAGACAAGGCTGAACCATCAAGCAGTAAATCCAGAAATCAAAGTATATTTACTAGCCAGGGTTGAGTGCAAAATCTTGTATCTGCATTAATTAATTCAAAACTGTACATGTATGAAAGAAAATAAATGAGCATAACCAAATACATTCAGTTTAGTACTACAAACAGTATGGTGACATAATGAAATACACTCAGTTTAGTACTACAAACATGATAGTGACATAACAAAATACACTCAGTTTAGTACTACAATCATGATAGTGACATAATAAAATACACACAGTTTAGTACTACAAACATGATAGTGATATAACAAAATACACTAAGTTTAGTACTACAAACAGTAAGGTGACATAATGAAATACACACAGTTTAGTACTACAAACAGTATGGTGACATAATGAAATACACTCAGTTTAGTACTACAAAAGTACAGTGACATAACCAAATATAATTTAGTACTATAAACAGTATAGTGACATAATCAAACACACTCAGTTTAGTACTACAAACAGGATGGTGACATAACCAAACACACTCTGTTTTAGTGTTTAGTACTACAAACAGTATGGTGACATAACAAAATACACTCAGTGTTAATACAACAAGTAATATGGTGATTTAAATAATCACACCCAATTTAGTACTACAAACAGTATGGTAACATAAACAAACACACTCAGTTTAGTACTACATGGTGACATAACCAAACAGAATTTAGTACTATAAAAGGTATGGTGACATAATCAAACACACTCAGTTTAGTACTAGACTACTACTAACAGGATGGTGGCATAACCAAGTGCACTCTGTTAGTTCTGCAAACAGTACAATGATAACATAACACACTCAGTTTAATACAACAAACAGTATGATGATATAACCAAATACACTCAGCTTAATACAACAAACAGGATGGTGATATAACCTAACACTCAGTTTAATACAACAGTGTAGTGACATAACCTAACACAGCTTAATACTTTAAACATTGTATGTAAACTGCAGAGTAATTTCCCATCATGCCTCAAAGAATGGATGTTTCTAGGACCTTTGTGCCACATATTCAGACTTTCATCAGACTTGTCACCAATGACAAAATCCAGGGATTTTCAGCACTATAAATACATATTTAAGCTCATTTGCTGTCATAAAACAGTTAATTATTATAATTAAGAATGAGATAAGAGACAATTACTGCTTTGCTGTATCTTCATTTGACTTTCACAGTCAAATAAAGTTGGTGTGTTATCTGTTGTTATACTAGTAAAGAACTTGACATGAGAAATAAATATGATAATCATTTACATTTTTTCTGCATTCCATTCAGACATTCCCAGTAAACTACATTACACAAATAAAGATGACCTTTACCTTGTAATGGCCTGATTCTATATCCCATATATGCACCTTTTTGTCTCCTGCACCCGCAAATAGACGTGACTTTAGGAAAACAAACAGAAGTGAAAATGAAACAAGCAAATTATTTTATTAAATTGCTTTTCTAATATATATTTTGAAAGAACAAAATCAAAATAACAGATAGAGATAACAGTTTATCAACTTAAAAGAAAAATTAATGAACCAATTCTGTGTTCATAATTTATGAGGGTTTTATTTTCAGATACATGATTCATGCCAGAGTAAGCAGAAAAAGTGCATATAGCAAACTATAGGAAAATTGTAGCAAACTTGTCAGATTTCAAAGTTCACACTGTACCAAGAAAGTCTACAAAAGCTGAATCACAAACTTAAGGACATACTTACTGAATTATCATCAACAACAAGAGAGTTGACCTCTGCATTAGAAAATACACCACTGAAAATTAAGAGAGAAACAAGAGTTCATTCACATCAAATGTTCATTAATGTGCAGATGAGTTAAGTGGTGCCTGTCCAATAAAACTTTAGTTTAACTAAACACAAAGATAATCTGACATTATCTATTAAAAGTAAAAGGTATTCTAAAAAGAATTCAATGATAAATAATTATTTTTTTTTAAAAAGTTTTATAACCCTTCCCCCCTTACAGTTACACCAAAAATAACCAAAATCTTGTACAATAAGTACAGGAACGACAAAACAACACATAGTACTAAACTCTTTTCTAACTGTACTTTAATTTTAAGTCATTAAGAAAAACAATTTCAAATATATCTTCATCTTACATTTATTTATTTTCAGCAAAGTCAAACATTTAAGTAATTCTTTAAACAGTTTAAACCTTGACAATAAATTAGCAGTATGGAAGCTTGAAAATAGCTTTCATGTTTTATTAAAAATGTTTAGATTTTACCAGCAGTTAAAAGTTGTGCTAAAATTAATTTGTTAATTTGTTACCTTCTAGGCAGGGGAAGCATCCATGACACTTTGGAACACTGTCAAATTAAAATGAACTGTTTAAAGAAATGATTAAATTATCCAACTCAAAGCACAACAAAGAAGAACAATTAGTGCCCATAAAATCAGAAGTACTGTGGACAAAAAATTCATTTTATTATAGTATATTACTGTTAATGCAACAATGAAAAGAAAATTTCCACTTCTAAAATTAAACTATGTCAATTATATGTTTAGCATAAGGCTATATTGAACAAAGGATTAAATAATTGTACTGTCAAGAAAACAATGAAAAGAACATTTCCACCTCTAAAATTAAAAACTATGTCAATTATATGTTTAGCTTAAAGCTAACTTGAACAAAGGATTAAATAATTGTACTGTCAGAAAGCAATGAAAAGAACAGTCAATGTGTAAAATAAATTATCAAGTCTTGGTCAAAACAAAATAGAATAAAGACTAAAATGATTCAATACAACAAATGAAACAGCTAATGTCCTAAAATTAAAAATGAAGTAGGACAAATTTGTTTCAGCTTGTGAAAACCTGGCTAAAGTGAAATATATTCAAAAGTGGATTTTTTCTAATTTATTAAAATTCAGAATCTCATGTTCATTTATTATTTTAAATTTTAATTTATGTCAGATAGTTTTTTTCACTATACATTTTTTAAGTATATACCCCCCTGGACTATCAAAGGGGAGAAATCGTACAAATGAAAATTATGATATTTACACGCTTTTTACATGAAAACTAGAATTTTTTGGTGAAAACTGACTGGTACTACTAACTTCAAAAATGTTTGAATTACATCCTCAAAGAATGAAAAATTGGAAGAAAATTTTCATTTACCCACAAATATAGTTATACAAGGGTATACAATAAATAAAATTTAGCGAAATTTTTCTCATTTGTAGGTATATGACTATATTATTTATATATAACTTTACTATATCAATCTAGTTAAATATTATCCTACAAAATGTATTAAAAAGATGTTTAAATCACATCTTGGTTTGTATTGTTGCATAAAGACACCTAAAAGTAGTAAAAGAAATGATAGAATGTTTAGATAGTGACAAGTACTAAGCTATTAAGATGACCTACACTTACAATTAAACTTAAAGCTTGTTGAACGATGACTATCATTGTTGGCCTACTGCTTAACATTTAAGCATTATTTAATACCTTTAATACCTTTGAAAAACAGATCTTGAGGTATAATAAATTTTATTAAAATTATGTAGGTTAACAACACATGAATAATTAAAATTGATAGAATGACAGTTCTGGCTGAGCAGGCAATGTCAAGGTCAAGTGTGTTCACATGTGTAGTTCTACACGATGATAACAAATAAAACTGCACAAATCTGTTGCTTCATCAGTTGCTTGAATATTTTCATCATTATCACTGCTGCTACATCAGAAATGTCAATATTATTGTCTAAAACACTTCTGTTCAGCAGTTCAATAATGCAGCAGATGACAAATGAGTGGTAAATGCCATCAAAGCTTAATTCCGGTTGGTATCAACTCAATACCTAGCTTCTAAAACGAATTAATTTACACCCCAGATAGCACAATTTTGCACAGCTATAACGTAATGTTGTAGACAGAGTCTGCACTATCATAAATAAATCACAACTGCATGCTAAAAAATAAAGTTTAAATCCTAAAATTAATTTTTAAAACACACCCAGCCAAATTCGGAACAAAGCAGATGAAGCACCATAAAAATGAATTTTAGGTGACCTCATATCCAATTCATGCACAACTATATGTCCTATGTATTATAAACAGAAACAAAGAGCCTTCTCACTCAAGGTCACACATATGTGCACCTCTGATCACTAAAAGTACCATGCAGTCATGTGTTACTGTTAATAGGGACAAAGTAGTCCGATGCTGGATCAAAGAGTTGGCACCTCCCCCCTCCCTCCCCCCCCCTTAGTCATTTTATGCTTAAAAAAGCTATAATCATGAGTTTAAACAGCAAAGAACTATTGCATTATTGAAAAATAATTATTAATAAAGTGATTTTTTAAAAAATGTATGACTATAAATGGCTGTAGCGCAAAATTAATTACAGCAAGTTTAGCCAGGTTTTCACAAGCTGAAACAAAAATGTTTCCACGATGCTATTAACTACTGCCAATACAATAATGAACTAGAGGATCAATGCTTTTAAAATTAAAACTAAGTAAAGCATAAGATTAACTCACAATTCAACAGTACAATTGATTCTATTGAATATTAAAAAAAAAAAAGTGAATATAGACTCAAATACAGAGAGAATATTTGTTCTGTGACATATCATTTGGCTTTGCATACATTTCTACTGCAGAGTATTCCCTCACTATTTGCCAAACAAAAAATTCATCAATAAATGTTTTCTTCTTGTATACACTATTTTGCAAAACACCAGCATTTAAACACAAAATGTTAATACATACTTTTGCTTGAATAGAATTTTATGACTAGAACATATTGGAAAAAAATTGAAGACCAAAACGGCAAAAGAGAAATAGAAAACTAATCAGTCATTTAGTGTTAAAAACATAAAAATAAAAAGAAGAAAAATAAGCTCACAATAAAGACTTTAAAAAATTAGACAACAGTTTTAAAAACGTAAGGAAAACAATTAAAAATTGTGAAAAATCAATGAGTAAATAATTTACAAACAAAAATCAAATTGCAAAAGATTCAGAAATTAAACTTAAACTAGAAACTAAACCCTTATAATTTTATAATCAATAATTATACATAATTATAATGAAATATAATGAGCACTTAATGAAATATCCAAGACCTTAGCAGTTAAGTCATTCCATCTCCAAGCCTGAATTTCACCTTCACCAGCCCTGAAATTAACATTGAAATTGAAAACCAACAAGTTCAATAATGAAAAAGAAGAGTAATATTTTTATCTACAGCTATATCATAGTATGTATAGAGAAGATATTGTTCATATCAAAGAATGAATAATTAATGCACAAACAAAAACCTGTTTATATATATTTAAAAACTAGAGTTAATTTTTAACATAATAGTTTTTAAATCTCAGAACTAGAGTTCATTACTATCACAACAATAGTTTTTAAATCTCAGAACTAGAGACGTAGAGTTCATTACTATCACAACAATAGTTTTAAATTCTTAAAATTAGAGTCATTCTTTGATTTTTATCATAACAAAAGTTTTAAAATCTTAATATTTTAAAAATAAGTTATAATACATTAAATGAAATATACATAATGTTTAGTTATAATATAAACACAATCCTATTCTATAATTGATAAAACAAAGAAGAGAAAAGTAATGACTGAAAACAATAATGCAATTATAAATTATTATTATAATATTAAAGAGAATAATACTGTTATTACAATTTTAGAGAAAAATGACAAATAGAAAATATTATAACAAAGTACCCGATAAGGAAAGTATCAGTACTGGTAAGGGTGAAAACTCCCCCATCTTTACAGCCTAGAACACACAACAAAATAAAACACAATTAACACTTAAGTAAACAACTGATGCAAAAACCTATAAAGCAAAAATTTATCTCAAAGAAACCAAAGCTGAACTGGATATCCTTATTTGATGGTACTAGTTTGTTAGGGCTTTAATCTATAATTAAACTGATACAAACAATTATGATCCAGATTACTTAAATAAATATTGCTTATTTTTAATTATAAAATTAAAATGATCTTTTGTGATGAACTTATCATCTTATGCAATTACTTGAAGACATAATTAATAAAATGTATGTGTGCATTTGTAGGTATTACTAGTATTAGTATTTTATGTTTCCATTCATGTTCATGTATCTTAGGTGAACAATGAATAGAAGGGGGAGGGGGGGTAAAAAAAAAAAGCCAATTTTTCTCGAATGCTTACTATCAGTAAATGGATAGCCCTTTAGCACTGACTTCAGAAAACACTTATGTTTCTCATGTGAATATCATTAATGCAAAGTATGTATCATTGTGGTTGTCACTTAGGCTATATTGCTGCACGTCAAACAGCAAATATCATATCCAGCAATATCATATTTTGAAATTTTACCTTGAAATACAAAGATTGGATTCCTAGATTTTTCTGTTGCTTCTGAAGATAATGCTGCAGAAATGCTGAAAGAGAAACTAATACTTTAGAAATAACATTTTATTCAAATTTCAAGCATTAAAACATAAAACTTACACAACATAAATGCAAAATCTATGCTTGATGAAAATTTAGTTTATTCTGCACCAGTTTTACATGGTAAATAATGTCATTAAAATGCTGAAAAAAGTATCTATATTTATTATCTTCATTTAGTTCATATCTCTGTTTATCTCATTTTCCCCATCTTTCGAAGTATCTATCAGTTAATTTGTCTAATCATCTATCTCTTCTGCATCTTCAAGGAGTACATAAATTTAAAGCTGTATAAATTATTAATCATTCAATATTTGAACAAAACTTTAAAAATTATATATTATTAAAATAAAATGATATTTAAATACTATACTGTATAAGTTAATTATAAGTAATATTTTAAAATTAAAATATTTGTTTAAATCTTATTTTTATTATAAAAGCAGGAGGAAGTGCTTAGTATATGAAGTGGGCAATTTTTTCAAAGTTTATAATGACTATTGTTCACAAGGCACTCCTTTAACTTTTAAGTACACTTGTTGAGTTGTTCACAATACTTTTAAAACTAAAAGTGAATACCTGAAAATAGCAATATATCCATAATTATTGGCTGCTGCAAGGTACTTGCCACATGGAGAAAAGCACTGATCATACACAATGGTATAAAGAAACTCCCTGGCTGCCTTCCCCCTATCCTGAAACCAAAGCAATGGCATATTCCTGAAAATGATTTTGTTATATTAAAAAAATAAAATCATAGTTCATACATTTCAAATTATTCCATTTACAGTTACACTGATGCTTTTTTATATTAACAATGTAAATAGATGTTAATATGTTATAATAATCCACTCTGGATTATTTTATTTACTGATTTGCTTTAATTTTATTTACTATTGTATTTTACTTTTTTTAAGGCAAAATTCATCCAATAATTTGTAGGGTTGTTTGCTTTCTTTACTGATTTTTGGACCATTTTTAGGGTTCCTCTTGGCAAATATCAATATTATTATTTAAAAAATAATAATGAATGATGATGATTATTCCAAAATAAATTATAATCAACAAAATACCACTTTAAAAATTACAAGTAATTTTGCATGTACAGCACGAGTCTAAATCTACAAATACACATCATTCAGTAAACTTAACCTAATTATCTCCCTTTATATACAAGTTGACATGTTCATCAACTATATATACACAAATACTGTAGTTCTCAGTTTATCACCAAGCAAGTCTAAGTAACAAAATAGTAATAACGCATGAGACCGTTAAATTATACCCTTAAGCAATAATATAACTGGCTATAACCTCGGGCATTGTATGTACAATTTTAAATCCAACCGGCTTCTATCTTGTAAGTCGAATGCTATTGTACAAGTCTAACTAAAGGGAAAGCACTCTTATGTTATTGGAGTTTTTCTTTAATTAACAAGAATCGTCTGCCTACAATCAGAGAATGATGGATGAATTTTGCTAAAGAACGAATAGCTGATACTGTGATAGATCTCAGACCTCAGAAGTTCATTCATTTCTGAAAATATCTGCTCCTGATAGAGGTATGAGCATTTTAATTTCGGAGAATATTTTTCTAGGCAGTGTTTTGTTTTTAAAGCGGGAAATGCTTTTTCTTTTATGCAACTTTACAACTCTAGAAAATTCTATAGCACTAGCACTGTAGCAGTAAAGGCCTCCACCCTCTAAAGGCCTACATATGTGACGACAATTCTCACGTCTTTGGATGTTTAGGTAGTACATCTACATTTACAATAAACATTTTGTGACAGGAAATCTTGCCAGGTATAAAACTAAAAGAGAATTTACGTGCTAGTTGAAGAAAGTCCATCTGCAATTGAATTATATTATAAACATAAAGATTCATCTAATATCAAACTACTTTATTACTAATAATCTAATATAAAAATTATTATATTACCCACCAGGGTTGCAGCCCAGACATTTCATATTTTCTACAGTGCATTTCATAGTTTATTAATTAACCTATCAGTATCACATGCTTCTGTAAAGCTAATATTTATTATTTCTCCTAGTCCTAGTCACAATTTTGGCATCAGCCATAAGGGACTAAAAATAGTAAAATCATCTTTGACAACCAAACTTCAATAAAAGCGAGTAATTTTGTTTGTGACTTTTAATACAATAATAGTATTGCAATTGGGATTTTGTTGAGAATAGGATTATTATTATAATCCTTTATTAGAGCTGTTTATAATAATTAATAGTATAATATTAATACTTAAATGGTTTCTAAAGCTACAGTAAAGGTATATATACTTATTTAGTTTTTATTAGGCTACCATTTCTTGGCATTTATTTTACTAACAATTTTTGTCTTCACTTGTGTTTTTATACGTTTGATTTTGTTTATTGTGTGCGTTGTTTTTTTAAATATATATTTTCTAATAAATTAATTATTTTTGCTCAAAAAATTTTATATTAATATTGTATTAGTTTTATAAAATAACTTTAAAGGTTTCATTTATTTATTTTTTACTCAGTTTTGTGATGGGACATACAATCATATATACAGTGCAAAAATAAGTAATAAATTTATTTGAAAACAATAGTTATATACACTGTAATTTGTGTAAATAAGACATATTTGGTAAACTAAAGCATCCTATATAATTCCACATAAATTAGCATTAATTATTTGGTAAGCTTAGGGAAAAGTTAATAAAACAACTAACATTTAAGTTTATTTTATTTCAGCTAAATTTATTTTTTTATTTTATTTTCAGGATTAATGAACATCAGTCATCATCAATTTCCTTGAAAAATCTTGAAGCTCAACCTTACCATTGCCAACAACAGTTTAACTCATTCAAATCCTACATAGTTTAGATTTCTGTTTTATACATCACTTAAGAAATCATGCTTCCCAAAGAGTCTCCATCAAAGGAAGTGCAACGCAAGCTGTCTGCATACATTCCATCATTTCGGGATATCTTTGATGAAGAATCCTTTTACATATTTGCAATCCTGTTAACTATTGGTGCTATAGTGGCTGCTTGTTTAGCCTCAAGGCACGTTAAGATCAAAGATGCTGGGCACATAGAATAAGATGTGCTCTACAAGAAATCTTTTATTGCTGTTTCAAAAAAGAAATTATTTAAGGGAGTTGTGAAAGTTGAGCATTTTGTTATTGATCTGAAAATAAAAACCTGTCTTTCCTTGCATTTTGAAACATAATTGCTGTATGCATAAGTGCATTATAATGCAGTCATTAGTCATTTGAAATCAATTGTATCAGTTTATAAGTTGTGACATATAAATGTCAACTGCCTTCTTTTCATTAGCTTCAAGTAGTAGAAATACTCCCAACACTCACTGGTGTCACTTTGCCTTCACTTTTATATAACTTAGTTACAAATCTGCTATTGTCTTTGTTGTGTCCTGCTTTCTTTCTTGTTTTTATATTGTCATTTAAAATTTTTAAGACAGAGACTCTTCCAAAAAGGACACTCCAGGTTTAATTGTATTTATTTAGTGATTTGCTTAACAGACAGCATTAAAGTTTTGGAAAATGTGCTACCTTTGGTAGTAATTTCATTAAATAAATATATGTCCTGATCCTAGTGGTAATTTTCCATAAAATCAGTACATGTCTGACCCTAGTGGTAATTCCATGAAATCCATATATGTGCTGACCCCGAGTGGTAATTTCATGAAATCAGTATATGTGCTGACCCTAATGGTAATTCCTTGAAATCAGTATATGTGCTGCCTCTGGTAGTAAACATTATGAAATCTGTACATATGCTGAACATAGTGCAGATTTAGTGATTGTAGTAATTTCATATAATTTGTACAGTTGCAGTTATTAGTGTTAATTAGTTCCCAGACAAGATGGCATGGACTATGGCAGGAGATTTAAGTACTTATTTTGTAAACCAAATGCCAGTTTTGTTAGCACAGATGTTTGTGAAATTTTGAATGCTGGAAATCTCCAAGCATGAGTGCATTAAGTTGATTGTTGGCAGTTTCCATGCAACTTGGACAGGTCTGGACAGTTGTATTGTATTGTCACATTGAAGACTGTCAGAATGCCTTCAAATGGAATCCTTCAGCCATATTATTACAAATGCAAAATCTAGGAAAATGGGTAACACATTAATATATACACATCTTTATAAAAAACAACTGAGCATTAGACTTTCAAAGTTTCAGTATGTTTCTAGGCAAAACTCAAGTACAGCAATTTCTCATCGATTTAAGTAGCTGCAGTCATTATCAGCAAGCAGACAATTGAAGTCCTGTTAACATTATCAGAAGCAGATATAGATGATTTCTGCTGCTGATACTTCCCATATTAAAATTGTTTCTGCTTGATTCTCCGCTCCCCAATCATCTTGATTAATACTAATAATAGAAAATACATGTACTGATGTCTCTCATGCTGTTTGTTAGTACAATTAAAACTGGAAATGATCCTCAGAGGTGTTTGTGTCTCTCTGTGTTATTTTGTCAATTTTTATATCTTGTTTGCTGTTTCTAAAATTGTCTTTAATTGTATGAAATTTACATGCATTGTTTGTTTTGTTGGCCTATTTGGTGTGTTTAAGCTTGAATTATTGGGCCATGATATTCTGCACTGTATATTATTCAGTCTTGAATTAACTAGGTCAGTAAACTTTTTACAGTATAATTTGTGTATTCTGGATCACAGCACCTTGATATTTATTTTTGTGCAGATCTTTGTTATTGGGCCATAAACCAAATTATATTAGGCTATGATAATTATGTGCAGTTTCTTTTGGACACTCCTTAACTATTGGGCCATAATAATTATGTTACTGTGCATTTGCTTTAATTTATTAGGCTATGAAAGTTATGTGCACTCCATATAGGGCTATCCTTATTGCACCATAATAATTAATTGTAATTGTGATTTTACTAGCCTTAATTATGCTATGAAATCTATTTTTACTCTGCACTTTGTGTGATCTTGTATTAATGGACAATGATAATTATGTCACAAAATGCCAGTGTATTTTGCAGTCTGAATTATTAGGAAATGATATTTTTGTGCAATATATTTTGGAAATCCTAATATTTTGGACTGATATGATATTATGATATTTATGCACATTATTATATTATGTGCGGTCTTTAATTATTTATTGGGCCATAATATATATATATATATATAATGTGTTTTGTGCAATTCTGAGTTTTTGGTCTTGATGTTTATGTGCAATACATTTTGGGCAACAAATTTTTAGGCCATTTTATTCATGTGCAATCTTTTGTGCAGTCACTTTTTTTTTTTGTGGACTGTATACTAGTGCAGTTTTATATGTGTATATATACCAATCATTGTAAACAAGCTGTAACTTAGAGTATTCTGTAATAGTAATATTCCTCAAACCACTGCATTATTTGTTTATTTTTAGAAAGGATGGAATCCTACTAGTTGCCTAGAATGTATTAATTCTAATAATTCAGTATCCATTTCCATGGTGTAAATTGAAGATTTGATTATGATAGATTATTCACACATAGAGTACAGTCTATAATATCTATATATACAAAGAGAAAGTATGTGCAAGATACCCGTGATTTCGTGCGTGTGTGTGCACAATAAGCATATGATGAGTTATGATAAATTTTAGCAAATTATGTTTATAGTGTAATGATTAAGATGTGCAGTAATGTTAGCTAACATTTATAAACTTTAATAATACTCAAATTGTATTCTTCAAGAAATATTTACCTTTTTCGTATTTTAATATTTGTAATTATTCTAATTATTTTATTCTGGTGAGGTAACTATCAGTATTTTTCTGTGAAAAATAAAACCTGATGGTAAATATTAGATGTGTGTAAAGCAACTTTAAACTGAGCTCATTAGATTTAAGTTTATAAGTAGAGTTTTGGGAACCATTGAAAAAATCCTTAGGAAAGTTAGTGATCACTTCTGAGGTCAAAATATACAATGTTGTATCCTACTGAGAAGAAATGATGATAGAGACAGAATCAGGGATGCATGGAATACAAATTAAAATAGATTTATATGTCAATAATTTATAATGTTCTTTAACTGTAAAAGTAAAAATTACTGCTTTTCTATATCTTTAGTGTTAGCACTGTTACTGAGTAAGCTAAACCATTGGTTCTTTCAGTCTTCATTAGCTTCTATAAATATATATTTTAAAAAAAATATTTAGTATGATACTACGATCAGTAAATTTCATATCTTTAATTTTCAGAAGAAAATGAATTGTGTAATTTTTTAAAATTTTTTTCTAACCCTTATGAGGGAGACATTTTAATTAAATGGTTAAAATTTGAAGATATGATTTAAAGGTAATATGCCATATTTATATGGAAGCTGAGTTAGATCCCACAACCGATAATTAAGTTTTCATTATTCTGCCACACACTGTTTTTTTAAAAGTTTGACTTTCTAAAAGGTAAATTTAGAAAAAAATAACAATTGTTCAATGGTGAGACCTCAGTAAGATGATCTATAATAAAATCACATACTTTCAAAAATATTGCTTCTGTAGTAGACACGTAGCTTGTTGTTTTTGCCAACCCTACACTTATCTGTGACATTCTAGAATTGTGTGTGCCAACCAAAACCAAACAAAATGTTCATTTGGTCTATGACATTGGAAAGCTAAGTGCCTATTCTATAAACTATCCTTACCTGTTTTTGTGGCTGGTTTCTTTTTTCTCTTTTGTGTTCTCTTTTAGGACTTGTGTTTTTGTAAGTTTTAAGGGATTAAAATCATCACCTTGTTTCAATATAAAATTTACTTTTTTGATGTATAGATTTGTGTATTTATAGTGGGGTTTGGGATGATATTGTTTTTTGTTTTTATTTTGGAGTTAACATTTCTGATTAAAGTACAAGTTAAAGAATATTTGAGTATGCATGCATGATTCTGTTTTGTATAAACTCCCTTATGTTAATTTGTTGTCTTAAATTTGAATCCCTATCCTCCTGTCTGTATCATATACCATATACAAAATTGGTAGACAGATACACACAGAACGGATTGGTAGACAGATACACACAACACGGATTGGTAGACAGATACACATAAAATAGATATGAGGAAGAGAGATACACACATTGTGAACGCAATAGATGCATGCATACACACACAAAATAGATTTGAGGAAGAGAGATACACATATTATGTACACAATAGATACATGCATACAAACAAAATAGGTAGACAGATACACACACATATTCCCAATAGGTACTTGTGTACACACAAATGCATCTCATAAGTGAGATGTGTTATTTATTTTAAACTGCTCTTACTACTAATGATAATTAATAAAGTCATCACTTGCTCAAAAGTACTAATGTATATGTGATTATAGATAGTGGTGTCATGCTACACTTTATCCCACTACTTGGGTATGAATATGAACCAAGACACAAATTAATGGATTTTTTTTTTTTTTTAAAGAGTCCATAGAACAAACAAGACTCTTAAGAACAGAATTGTGGCTGTTGAATAAGAATGAGTGAGACAGACCACTGTCTGTCTAAACTCTAAAGTAAGAATTACAAAAGGAAAAACAAGGGTTCGTCGACACAACAGACATAAGAGTCTCAGTTAAAAAAAAATATTACTACAATTAGCAATATAATCGTACATTTTCTTGTTCAAAGTGTGATCAAATTATTATTTGTAACAGGTTTAGAGTTGTAAATAATTATTTATAATTGAGGGTTGGCCTGTTATTCTGAAAGGGATGTTTTAATTGAGGACTGACATTTTATTCTGACATATTTGATTGAGGGTTAGCATGCTGTTCTGATAGGGATATTTTGATTGAGGATTCGCCGATTATTCTGACAGGAATATTTTGATTGAGGATTCGCTGGCTATTCTGACAGGAATATTTTGATTGAGGATTCGCCGGTTATTCTGACAGGAATATTTTGATTGAGGAATCGCCGGTTATTCTGACAGGAATATTTTGATTGAGGAATCGCCGATTATTCTGACAGGAATATTTTGATTGAGGAATCGCCGGTTATTCTGACAGGAATATTTTGATTGAGGATTCGCCGGTTATTCTGACAGGAATATTTTGATTGAGGATTCGCCGATTATTCTGACAGGAATATTTTGATTGAGGATTCGCCGATTATCCTGACAGGAATATTTTGATTGAGGATTCGCCGATTATTCTGACAGGAATATTTTGATTGAGGATTCGCTGGCTATTCTGACAGGAATATTTTGATTGAGGATTCGCTGGTTATTTTGACAGGAACATTTTGATTGAGATCAATTAGTCATCCTGGCAAGCCGAATGTGAGGAACAAATGGCTGCCTAACAAGTTATATTTGTTTAAAGAGAAAATTATTTGCCAGACAAGTTTGAGAAACACAAGATTTGCCTGGCAAGTTATATGGATTGAAGTAGGCAAGGTTTGCCGGGCAAGTTATATGGATTGAAGTAGGCAAGGTTAGCCGGGCAAGTTATATGGATTGAAGTACGCAAGGTTTGCCTAGAAAATTAAGTTTAATTGAGGAATAGGAGGTTTGTCTTGCTAGTTATATTGACTGAGGAACAATAGGTTTGCTGCTGACAAGTTGTATTCATTAAGAGGAATAAAAAGCTGAGCATGGAAAGTTACATCGAATGAGCGTAAGCGAAACACACACAAGTTACATCGATAGAAGAGAAACTGGTTTGTCTGGCAAATTATTTATACGGGGGGGAAAATGCCTGGATAATTTTTTAGATAGCCCAGCTTTTATTGGCAATTAAAGTTTGAGGAAATGAAAAGGTAATAATTATATCTTATAAGCAAAAAAGAAAATTTTGACTGAGAAGTGAGTGTCCTTAAGGTTACCCTGTCCAGAAATAACGTACAAGCTTTTAAAACTATCAGGCATTTCTATTAATAAATGTATAATTATCAAAGTTGAGCTCTTTTGCGGTAGTAATTCTATCCTAACACACATACACATACAAATGTTTTATGTGCCACACCACATAACATTGTTTCACTTTCATACGCTTGGTTTTCATAACTAGACCATCCTTCCACAGCTGGTTCACATTCAACAGAATTCGGTGTTGCAGGCACAGGAGATTGGGTAAACAAAAATGGGCTTGCTCCACGACAGTTATGCCATAAACGTAACTTTCACACGTGTTATAATCGTACAGGCTGTCTTTAGAACCGTTCTGCATCCTTTTGCTGACCGGATTTCATAATGTATTGACGTTTGAAATCCCTATTTAAAAAAAGCTAACACTGTCTTGCGAGTAGTTTTGTAATTGTTACTATTCTTAGTGCATGTAACACTGTCTGGCGAGTAGTTTTGTAATTGTTACTATTCTTAGTGCATGTAACACTGTCTTGCGAGTAGTTTTGTAATTGTTACTATTCTTAGTGCATGTAACACTGTCTTGCGAGTAGTTTTGTAATTGTTACTATTCTTAGTGCATGTAACACTGTCTTGCGAGTAGTTTTGTAATTGTTACTATTCTTAGTGCATGTAACACTGTCTTGCGAGTAGTTTTGTAATTGTTACTATTCTTAGTGCATGTAACACTGTCTTGCGAGTAGTTTTGTAATTGTTACTATTCTTAGTGCATGTAACACTGTCTTGCGAGTAGTTTTGTAATTGTTACTATTCTTAGTGCATGTAACACTGTCTTGCGAGTAGTTTTGTAATTGTTACGATTCTTAGTGCATGTAACACTGTCTTGCGAGTAGTTTTGTAATTGTTACTATTCTTAGTGCATGTAACACTGTCTTGCGAGTAGTTTTGTAATTGTTACTATTCTTAGTGCATGTAACACTGTCTGGCGAGTAGTTTTCTAATTGTTACTATTCTTAGTGCATGTAACACTGTCTTGCGAGTAGTTTTCTAATTGTTACTATTCTTAGTGCATGTAACACTGTCTTGCGAGTAGTTTTCTAATTGTTACTATTCTTAGTGCATGTAACACTGTCTTGCGAGTAGTTTTCTAATTGTTACTATTCTTAGTGCATGTAACACTGTCATGCGAGTAGTTTTCTAAGTGTTACTATTCTTAGTGCATGTAACACTGTCTTGCGAGTAGTTTTCTAATTGTTACTATTCTTAGTGCATGTAACACTGTCTTGCGAGTAGTTTTCTAATTGTTACTATTCTTAGTGCATGTAACACTGTCTTGCGAGTAGTTTTCTAATTGTTACTATTCTTAGTGCATGTAACACTGTCTTGCGAGTAGTTTTCTAATTGTTACTATTCTTAGTGCATGTAACACTGTCTGGGGAGTAGTTTTCTAATTGTTACTATTCTTAGTGCATAATTCGTTTCTAATCATGAGTGCAAGAAATGTATTTTTTAAAATTTATTATAATAAATACGTTAATGCGACTTAAAACTCATTATTTTATTTCTACTTTTCTTTCTCGTAATTTGAAGTTATTTGTTGCCCGATCACGTTTGCTGTTTCGGTTCTCTAGCTTTTTTAAATTTAGTAATAAGTGTTCAGTTGTCTTTAAAAAAATAAACATACAAACAATGAAAAATCATTCATAAGTGTAAACAATACGAGTGAAAACTCCCTCCAAAATTATTGGCTGTGGTGAATACAGCAAACTGCTAGTTTGTCAAAATGTGTCCGGCTTAGACTGAGGTCATTTCTGGTGTAGAGGGTGGGGCTGAACCTCGTTAAATTAATGAAACAAGAAAGTTAATGAAGCGATGAAAAGACGTAACTTTCTCAGATACCAAGTTCGTTGAGTTTGGTACACTACTTAAAACTGCATTTTAAAAAAAAATCTATATCACGACCAGCGTATTGATATATATATAAATATATTAATGTCTATTATAATTTTTTCAACTGGAAAGCGTTTTTAAATGCACATATTTATCAATGCAAGAGATTGTCATAACGTTACTACATCCCAAGAGGTTTCAAAGCCACCGTAATGTGTTTCCTAGCCAAAATACCAGTCGGTCATCTTTTACTATGACTGTATATATGTTGCTCTTTGAGGGTCCGCTTGTGTCGGTCATTTGGGCAAGAAACTGCGAGCATTATTTCGGGAGTTTAATATAGAACAATTCTTAAATTTCTAAGTGCGCATGACTAATTCCTAGTATAGAATGTGTCATACACGAATATCAGGTTAATTTATGGCACTGTTGTGTCCGTAATGTTACCCTGTCCAGAAATAACGTACAAGCTCTTGAAGCTTCGAGTCATTTCTATCTAATGAATATAATATAATTATCACAGTTATGCAATTTTGCGACCGTAATGCTATCCTAACCGAAACAGTTGTACTTTGGCAGGAAATGGGTCACAGGTTGAAGGTACCGATAAAGAAATGGAATTGTGACTGCATTATGTTTGTGACGGGGGTGTGTGTGGTGGTGGTGGGGGAGAGGGGAACAACAATTTATTCCAAGAATTAACGAGGATAGATTGGCTTGGACTCGTAAAAAAGTGGAAATTTTTTTTTAATTGAAATCCACAGAATCGGAAATAACTATTATCTTAAAATTTAATATTCCTGAATCTGAACAGCTTTCATAACCAGACGATAGGACACCAAGAAATTGTCCATTATTTATACATTTCAAGCACTGTGTCATACTTAACCAAACGATAGAACACCATTGTACATTTCAGCAATGTGTTATACATAACCAGACGATAGAACACCATTGTACATTTCAGCACTGAGTAATACATAACCAGACGATAGAACACCATTGTACATTTCAGCACTGTGTCATACATAACCAGACGATAGAACACCATTGTACATTTCAGCAATGTGTTACTGTCGGCGCTACGTGCTTACACTCAATAGTAAAGAAAAATATATAATCACGATGTGTTTATCTAAAATAATTTGATAGTAAACAGAATGGTTATTTTGGAGAATAGATGGACAGTTAAGAATTTTATAATCACGTTCCCAAATTATTAATATAACTGTTGTATCAGCTACATTGCTTCATCGCAGCAGGAGATCTCTGGACGGAAAAAAGAAACCAGGAATGGCATTTCACATTTGTCTTCTCTTAAAGGGATTGGTAAAGAATGGAGAGAAATGCTCAGAAGAAGACATAACAACATATTACTTAAAGGCGCTGTGACCATAGTAACTAGGTCCATATTTAAAATATGCGTCAACAAGCAGAAACTGATTGTAATAATATTACGTTTTCTTTCCAAAACTCTTTGAAAAAGTTATCGTTTGTCCTTGTAGGCATAATTAAACCGTTTAATTTTCTTTAAGACTCTAGAATCTAGATGCTACAATTTTTATGCAATTAAAATAATATTTAATGCTATGTATGTTATAACAGTCCGCTTACTACCATATTACCCTATGGTAGTATTATGTTTGAATAGAATATTCTCAAACATCCCTTAAAAATAAATTATTAAATAATCTAAAAATCTTGTAAAAGAACAAAAAAAAATATTAAGAGTTTTTAATTAAAACTTTGACAGTTTTAAGCAGGGAAAATAAATGGTATCATATTTCTATGCATAATCTAAAATATAACTATTTCATTTAACTGCAAAGTTGTATCAAAATAATCATTAAATATCAACAGCAAATATCTTAATAATATAACTTTTGTTTTAGATGCTTGCCATATTAATTGTTACCAATATCAAGTTAATTGCTGTGGTAACGTAAATATCTCAATACATGGGAAAGATATTGATTGCTATTAATGGATACTATTTTAATAAGTTCAAACCTAAGTGTCACTGTTATCCATTTGCACTTTATAATAAAATAATGCGAATCACGACCAATGAGAAACTATTCTAACAGCCAGTTTCGACGTCTTACTTGCTCTCGCTCAACAGTGCCAGGTCAAACAGACCTGATACTGACACGCTCTGAGTGTATTTACACCATTAAAATGTATCCCGTGCCTGCTAAATGGGTTAGGTGACGTATGGTGCCAAGCTGATTATTTAAAGATGGAAATCTCTCTCTAGACTTTCCATCTGACGCACAGAACACTGTCGTCAGGACAAGAGTAAGGTCCAGGAACTCGGTCAGTCAGTTCTGCGTTGTGACGCATTAAACATTTTACTACAATTCGGAGTTTTTCACTCTTTTAGTGATAGCTGGAGTAAAAATATCAGGATTGAAACGCCAGGATGAAGGTTCATGGTGTTCTGATCGCTCTAATATCAACAATGGCAACCGTTGGTTTAGCGATAAATGTTGGCAGACGAGTTGGTGGTTATAGAGTTAGAAATCCTGCCGAACCGTCAGCAAGACCTTGCCGGAGTTTTGTAAGTTTCTGTGGCACTCTTCTTTCCTGTCTGTCTCTCTTCTCTCTGTGTATCTCTTCTTCCTCTCTCTTCGGTCTCTCGCTTCTGTCTTTCTCTTCTCACTCTTCTCGCTGTCTCTGCTCTGTCTTTCTCTTCTGTCTCTCTCTGTACCTAAGTCTCTCTTTATCCCTCACGCACACACACATACAGATTTCCTTGGACCACTGAGAAAGTATTGCGTGTACTCTATCCGAAAAAGATATTTTTTCTTCTCAGAAACAAAAAATAAAATAAGGAAAACTAATAAAGTACGTACAATATACACCACCACCCTCATTTAAAGAAGAGCAAAAGAATTATAGAGTCAAATGCAAGTGTGCTATTTATAAACGAAGACGGGTCTCATTCTATCAATCCAAATTTTACGCACATTAAAAGCAATGATACGAAGTTCTAAACTGAAGTCAGTTCAGCTTCTCTCCTTGAAATTTGAACTGAAAATTAATAGGGTATCGAAATTTGGATTGAAATTTTACTGAAAATTAATAGTACTGAAATTTGGATTGAAATTTGTGACTTTTGAATTTACGGTGATCCAAGTGGAGGAACTTTGCAATACAATTATGTTTGTGAAGAAGGAGGGGGGCGTCTTCGATCATGCACGACTGAAATAAATACATCTCTCTTTTCTTTTTCGTATGTTTACCTAAAGCTCCATCATAATCACATCACCGTCGTCATCATCATTATCAATGATTTTATTTAATTCAAGCTGTTTGTGTGCAATCAATGCCAGCTTGTTGATTTGTTTTTGTCCTCGACGTAAACGTTTCAAGAATGAATCGGGGTTTTGCCCACCTTATCACGGAACAATAAAATTACAGAGTGTACGATGATTTATTTTAAAGCAATTACGTTTTCCTGTTAATAGCATTAATACTTTTCCTAAATTAATAATAAGCCATAATCAGTGTAACGCCAACAAGTAATAATGCTTTAGACCTCTAGCTATTCAGATAAGTTCATGACACTCACATACCAACAATGCCTTAAAGCCATTATCCGGAGGAAGGCTATTAAGCCAAAACGTCCACTCCTACATTCGTTTCTGTATTGTCGAGATGCTTATATTAATAAATCATAATGATAGGATGTCGATATCATAATGATAGGATGTCGAGACCATAATTATAGAATGTATTGAGAACGTGCACTGCTAAGAACTTTTTTATTAATGTGGATGTCGTTTCTAGTGGAATACAGAATTGACTGGCCCTGGTCAACGCTTCTTGTGGTCGATGAGTGGGTTGGATGCTGATAACTTACGCATAGCTTACACGGAGGGAGCCTTTGCACCCAATGACACCCAGACTGTCCTCAAGTACCCCCGAGATTACGGACAGAGCTCTCTAGGGATGGAGGCGGTCAAAGTGTTCTATGACTACTCTACAGAAAACTCGGTAAGTGGTACTATACTTCTGGTAACTATTGCGACTGCTCTTACCAATGTCAAGGACAGGATATTTACGTGTAATGAAAAGAATATTGCGACTGCTCTTGTCAAGGATAGGATATTTACGTGTAATGAAAAGAATATTTGGAGTGATATAGCCTATACATTTTGACTTCCATTAGTAGCGATGTTATAAATAATGTCGTTATTGATGTGTTGAACTTTTGTATGATGTATTTGTAGGATTGCATGCTTGTACCCGTGTGGCTGTAGTTCGGAAACAATAAAACAGTATCGCGTACCGGCCATTATTTACCTGACAGTTGACAGTTCTCTGAGTAAGTGGTGTTGCTAAAACTACCGGTTCCTGTAGGGCATTATTTATTGGGTCGCTTTAGGATCAGCAATCCACGGTCTGACTCTAAGATAGAGAGTATGAAATAATATGACCATTATAGCAGTGCGGTTACACATATTTTTGAAAATAATTGGACAATATCTTGTGTACATTGTACATAGGAAATGGACTATTCAGTAACTAGTAATATCTTTGTACATTATACATAGCAAATGGACTATTCAGTAACTAGTAATATCTTTGTACATTATACATAGCAAATGAACTATTCAGTAACTAGTAATATCTTTGTACATCTGCTGATAATTCCGTCAGCGAGAAAAACTGATTACGTCCAAAAGATATCAAAACACACACATGCGCGCGCGCACACAAATACACACGTTAAAATACGTGTAATCATAGGATAGCTAACAGTACAAGAATGGAAAGGAACAGCAAACATTTAAACGTGGGCGAACAATGCAACACATGACAAACGTCAACACAACATTACATAGCAAAGCATGAAATAGTAGTGGTTATATAACAAACCATTTAATAGTAGTAGTTATAAAACAAAACATTTAATAGTAGTGGTTATATAACAAAACATGAAATAGAAGTGGATATATAGCAAAACATGACATAGTAGTGGTTATATAACAAAACATGTAATAGTAGTGGTTATATAACAAAACATGAAATAGTAGTGGTTATATAACAAAACAGGTAATAGTAGTGGTTATATAACAAAACATGAAATAGTAGCAAATGGACTATTCAGTAACTAGTAATATCTTTGTACATTATACATAGCAAATGGACTATTCAGTAACTAGTAATATCTTTGTACATTATACATAGCAAATGGATTATTCAGTAACTAGTAATATCTTTGTACATTATTCATAGCAAATGGACTATTCAGTAACTAGTGGCCGTTGATATCATTCAAGCATAATCTGAAAACAAAGGTGTTGTTTACATGAACATATGATGAACACGTATTTAAATTTTAAAATAATATATAAATGATGCCGCCTAATGACGTAATGACATATAATATCCTTGCATATTTTCTCTGAACTTTTAATTACGAAATAAGATCAGTGAATTCTAAAAGCATCAATAGAAAGATATTAAAGCAGTGATTTGAAATCTTTGTTGTGTTTCAAATGCCATTTCAGTTTGATGATAAAATAGTAACAAGATTACCAGACCATTGATTTGTTGTTACTTTCGTTGCAGATTGTTTTAATTCGAATGGGAAGATGGGGTCAAGGTCCATGTATCTTTCTGACTCCGGATCTGGATTCGTACAGTGACCTCATCACTGCTCTACGAAATCGTAATGTGAGTTGTGGTTTTATGTATTGCTTTAACACAGTCATTTATACTTGAAAACATGCAGGCAATCAACATACTTATATTTTCGTGAACATTCCTAATTGACAAATGCACAAAACCATACAGACAAAGACTGTATTTGTGTTTATATCAGCCCAGAATGGCTTCAATACACTCAACACGCATCGTGTGTTGCATTAACGCTCTCACACTGACTCACTGGCAGTGGTGTGTCGATTTGAAGGGTAAAACAGTTAATTAGGGAAGATAACTTAATTAGGGTAGATCACTTATTTACTTAGAACCTTCGCCTGTTATGGATATCCAGTTTAATGTAGCAATCAATACATTTACGCTTGCGCATCCATCGACTGTCAGATATTATGTAAGGCCCGGAAAGCTAGAAAAGATAACTCAAGTCCCAACCAGTCTCTATTAGATAAAACTATACCAGCCACTGTCTAAAATATTAAATGAATAAAGTACAAGGATGATGGTTTTGTCAGTAACAGAAAGGAAATCTTATTGTTCTATTTATGAAATGCAAAAATGCACAACCAGCTCAATTCAGGAATTTCTTTAATTAGTTATCAGGTTGTTACTAAAGTTTGTCGTCACTAAGAAAATTCATGAACAAAATGTATTCCTTACGTTCTGGGACTGAACTAAGGTCTTGAGGACTTGAGGACTTGAGGGCTTGAGACTAGAGGGCTTGAGGACTTGAGGGCTTGAGGACTAGAGGGCTTGAGGACTAGAGGAAGTCATCAGGATTTTCTAAGACTTAAGCGAGTTCTGAAAATTATAGATGTCATGTTTCTATTTTACGACTTTTCAAATTTCATCTTTTTGGTGTGTTTTTTTTAATGGTTTATATGTTTGGTCATTGTTCATTAGCTCTGGACAGATATCCCCACATGGATCCTTTTATTTCACAGCCTTTACAATAAGAATGAAGAATAAATAGAAACAAATCAATGTGAATACTACAAAATGTAAGCTTTCTTACTATGACGATAATGGAAGTGCCATTCTATTTTATTTTTGTTTTTGAATGCGTGTTTGATAAATGACCGTTGTAGCAAATATCTTATTGTACAGGCCACAAACCAGGTCATGCCAGATGATGAAAGTGTTGTTCGCCTCGTGGCAAGGGAGGTCAGCAGCATCTCAATGTTCTCGCAGGCTGCGCAGAGTGCTTGCACCCAAGATGGTTGTAGGCAGACTATCGAAACTTCATTCTACTTGACTGAGGAAGCACCGATTGGTAATTACATCTCGCACGTTTCTTTCTTTTTCTTATGTCGTCTTGCGTTCAGGCTGGCGTTTAAAAAATCGTTAAATTACCGCTACACTCGACCATGAAATCATTCTGATTCTTAACTTGTCTTTATTAGTATCCTTTAAAGGTTTGCATGTATTTTTAAAGACAAAAATCTAAATCCCTTGAGTGGAAAATTAAGTGCGTAAAAACTGAGGGTAGTTTATCAGGAAAGAAATATGGAAGATACCACTTACCAGGGTGAAGGGAAAAAATTAAAATTTAAGCATTCAGCCGTCAGGTGCCATTTTCTCTGCTTGGAAAATATTTTTTTGTATAACTGGATTTAATGCGTATTTTGTACACCATACCTTAAAAATTCGCGTGCCTATATTAAAGACTTAATTAATAAATGAGTTATTTAACAAATATTATACGGCAAATTATTCACTTTTGATTAATTTAATGTTTTATGGGAACTTCAGTCTACTTAGATTATTACTTTTTTTATTTTAAAAAAAAAAAATAGCGCTGGCTTTGTTGTTTCCTTGAGTTCAGTGATTCATTATTTCCTTCATAGTTTCTTTTATCATTTCGTTCGTTATTTCCTCTGTTATTATTCCAGTTTTATTTTCAGCAGATTACGTTAAAATGTTTTTTAAACTTTTCATTAGGATATAGGTCGCATCATGGATGTTGTGTAGTTGCCAAATTACACCAAATTCAAAAAGGCCTTTAATGCATACTTGTATTCATCTTTTCTTACATATGCCAACCTGTGTAACTTGTATGAAAATCATTATATGAAATTTTCATCACAGATATCAGTGATGATAATGACGACGACGACGACGATGGAACCACTCCTTTTAATGTCATGCTCACAACTGATCGTTTCACTATTTCTGGCTTGCCGCACCCGCGCGATCTGAGACGTCAGATGAAGAAAAAGAAGCGGTTAGAGAGACGCTTGCAACGAATTCAGAACAGACGTCAAAACAGACGTCAAAACAGACGAAAGAGACGCCGTGACAGGCGTCAAGGCAGAAATTAGCAAGTTCAAGGCAATTTTGCGAAGAATGAGCATAAAATGGGAGACAACTCAGTGCTATTATTTTCATAGAGATCATAGTTACATGTACTGTGTATTCAGTTCACACATCAGTAATCAGTGCTGCGAGCTTTTCCTAAGGCCCCACTGCTGATCTCCATAAATAAATAAGTGGATGAATATTTTTTCCAAAGTATAAATCTAATACAGGAATCAGAAGTACACAGTGAAATGGTACAATAAGGAAGTATATATTACTTATAAATATTAACCAAAATGTATGTACTGTATTCACATTGACTGGTCAGCCTCTCTAGTTATATGATATATTCTGATTAATTTATTTCAAAATTATTTGTCTTTAAAATAAGACAACTTCATCCAGGTAATATAAACAACAATGAGGATAAATAGATAGATAGATAGATACAGACAGACAGACAGATAGATAGATAGATAATTAGTTAGATATACAGACAATAGATATATAGACAACATATATTTAGATAAATGGCTAGATAGCTTGATAAATAGACAGATAGGTAGATATTGAGATAGTCATGAACACTAATTGATCGGTTGACAGACATATAGATAGATGGATAGATAAATATAATCATATGTATATATATATTCGTAAACAGATAGTACAGCTTTGCTAGATAGTTAAGTTTACAGATATTTGTATGTATGGGTGTATATATAAATGGATTGATAACTGAATAAATAGATAAACAAGTAGATAGAGAAATATTAATTAGGATTGATTGATTAGTTTGACAAACGAACAAATAGTTGATAAATAGGTACATAAAGTCATAAAGATAGATAGCTTGGATATATAGGTTTATAGATAAATAAATTAATGGATTGATAGCTGGATAAGCAGATAGGTAGAGATATAGTCATGGATTGATTGATTAATTGTTATGCAGATAAATAGATGGATGAATACATAGAAAGACAGGCAGACATCTATATAAACAGACACATTTTGTCTTGTGATATCTGACCAGTAGTATTCCATGTTACAGTAAAATTTAAGTGTCCCATATATGATCCATGTTTGACGATATAAAATGAATGTTGACCTCAAAATTATCCATGCAAATGTCTTTGTCTTATCAATCTTTCTGAATGGGAATTCAAAAATACTTGAACACCCTAATTAAAGAGCTATTGTTGAATTCACTTCATATTATAAATTAATTTGGCATTTTAGCATGTTGTATAGCTGTTCTTAACCAATGTATAATTAAGAAGGCTGTGAAATCGAGAATAAAGCAACATCTACTGCCACAATGTTTATGAATATGTATGTTTAGTGATAGTACATCTTGTGTAATTTCTTTAATGCTTAATTGTGAATTTCTACATTTAGAATTACACACGGCTTTAATGAAAATGTTACAGCTTGAAATATTAGACAAGGTGTTGGGACTAAATTTGTTGACTATTTCATTTTATTGCAAAATACTGGACTCCTATAGTAAAAAATAATACCAAGAAAAAGTTAGTATGTGCAACATTGTAAATTTGTGTACACCTCTTTCTAAACTTAATTTTTATATAAATTATCAAAGTAATCTTACCTTGGGCATTCCTTGTGATGGTAAATATCTGAGTTGGAGTAAACACTAGAGTTGAGAATATGCTAGAAATTGCTGATGTAATGCAAACCAGTTGCAAATGGATGAGTAGTTTTATTATCCAATGGTTAAGATTTATGAGAACTAGACCAGCTGATGGGCTGAGATAAAAAGAAGTTTATCTGCTTTAGAAAATTAATTGTCTACTCACTTGAATTTGGTGTGGCAAGAAGTCCAGTCTTGCAAGGTGGCCATTAGCTTAATGGTGAGTTAACTGACTGATTGGTAGAGAATAGACTTAGAAATATTTCATGCATTTTTGCTATTGATGTATTATACTTGTGTTTACATAGAGATGTATTATGTGAGCAGACTATTATTTCTACAAATGTTTGAACTATGATGCTTGTATATAGTATGCTAAGCACTTGACATTGTTTCTAGTAATTCGGTTCATAAATTGATATGCTGTATATATTATGCAGTGTGTATGTATTAGGCTAATAAATACTGTTGCAGGAAGCTATAAATTGAGACTTGAGTGCAAGAAATAATGGAGTTATAGATGTAATAATTGGAAACTTAGCGTTTGTTCCCTGATTATATTTTACAAGGAATAAGCAGCCTTTCTTTCTGTGTATGATTTGAACCTACTGGTGTACTGATATAAACTACTATGACAAACCATGGCAGATGCGGGGGAGCAGTATGTAAGTGTAAGAATACACTACACTCTGTTGATGTATGGTAGCATGTATGCTGACTACATCGAGCAATTTCTGATAAAAGGATGTTACTGGAAATTGCTGTTCTGCTTGAGGGAGCCAAATTTGGTGATGCACCCAAGTTAATCTCTAGAGAATAGCAGTGAATCAGTGTCCTACAAACATGCAAGAGAAACACGTGGAACTGACGTAATAATGGCGAACAATAAACTTGTGTCTTTGTTACAAGGGCACCCTAAAGACTATTGAGAGAGCAGCTAAATCAGTTACATAGAAACTCTTATCTCTAATAACTCAATTTTTGTTCTCTGATAAGTACTATCCTGTGATTTGTTGAATTGTATTTTGGGGATATAAGATAATGGGTGTCATGTTTAGTAATTTTGCAGAGATATGGATGTCATGTTTAGCCATTTTGCATAGAAACCTGTGATTTGCTTCCAATGGATGAAACCTGGCCACTGCGAGATTTTACCTGGACAATCTCACTTTGCAAATCATTCAGTTTTGAAACTGTTTCCTCTGACCTTTTTTAGTATAGATTTTTTTTCTTTTTTAATTTACTGCTCCAGCTTCAAGTGCTCTATGCATTCCAGCTAACGGCAGTTCATTAATTAAACTGTGTCTGTTGATAAGATTAATTAATTTTCTTTCACAGAAAATTACGATAACCTAGTGAGCATTGTGTATTAGGCATCGAATGCAGGTTTCTAAAGAGAGTATATTTATAGATGGATAATGTGGAGAAGTATTCCGGTTAAGAAAAGCCAACGAAATGCAACATGAAAAATAAAATGGTTTCATTCAATCGCACCCACGTAATGGAGAAGCTAGGAGAGCATAATACAGTTCCATGACTGTAATGGAGAAGCTAGGAGAGCATAATACAGTTCCATGACTGTAATGGAGAAGCTAGGAGAGCATAATACAGTTCCATGACTGTAATGGAGAAGCTAAGGGAGTATAACACAGTTCCATGAGTGCTTTCAAATTCACTACATTGTTTCAGGTATTTTCCAAAATAAAGGGGGGTGTGGGTGGGTGGGAAAACAACCCACCGAGGGATGTTAACAAATATCTATGTCTAGACACTACTGATGAAATCACGATAGTTAGAGATTGTTAAAAATAAACTGTGAATAGTGCTACATTCACTGCGCTGCAGTTAAAAACGTCTTGTTGCTGCTTACAATCAGAAAAGGGAGAGAAAGAAAGGAGAGGACAGTCCAGTATTACTTGGCAGTGTATGGATTATCTCATTATAACAAACTACGTGGACGTAAATATAATGTTAAAAATGCATTTCACAAGATTATTTTTGTTGCTTCTAGGGTACAGTCTTGTCATTTATTTGACTTGTGACGGATTATATATTCGGACTCACGTCATAGTCCTGAAACTTGAGTGTAAGACATTGTCATTTCTTGTCAACACATACATTTGAAAATCTTTCTTATGTCATTATTTTTTATTTACCAAAAAGAAAGGAAATAGAAGATAAAAGAGTCTTTTGTAAATATTTAAACTTTAAAAGTCTTACAAACACACATACACATCTAAAATGATTAGAGCAACTGATTCTTTCAACCAGGTAACTTTCAGTCCATCCCTATAGGTATGATTTGTTATGACTATGTATTAAATCATTAGTCAGATGAAAGTACTCATCCTCCTAGAACCGGTTCAGATTAACCAACAAGCACACCAGCTTAGACATCGACTAAGTCTATTATTTAGTTCTTGCATTACAAAAATTGTCGTCATATGCAATGCCAAAGGTTGTGTCACGTTAATATTAGCAACATAACATAATAAATGAACAAGGTTGTGTCACGTTAATATTAGCAACATAACATAATAAATAAACAAGGTTGTGTCACGTTAATATTAGCAACGTGACATAATGAACAAGGTTGTGTCACGTTAATATTAGCAACATGACATAATCAATGAACAAGGTTGGGTCACGTTAATATTAGCAACATGACATAATCAATGAACAAGGTTGGGTCACGTTAATATTAGCAACATAACATAATAAATGAACAAGGTTGGGTCACGTTAATATTAGCAACATAACATAGTAAATGAACAAGTTTGGGTCACGTTAATATTAGCAACATAACATAATAAATGAACAAGGTTGGGTCACGTTAATATTAGCAACATGACATAATCAATGAACAAGTTTGGGTCACGTTAATATTAGCAACATAACATAGTAAATGAACCTCTAAAATAGGGACAGGCAACATTACTCTGTCACACTTATAATTTTTGTAAACACTAATCAGCTTACAGATAATAAACACTCAATACAAAACATAAAGCATGATTTTACCATTCTGCCCAAGAAAGCAAAATATTTATCAGCAATTGTAGGTAATATTTTGTGCTGTTACGTTTTAGAATTATTGTTTTATTATTAAAACAAGTTTTACAGGCACTGTTAAAATTGTGCAGTCGCACAAAACGATTTTCAGATAAAAGGTGATACAGACGATAGTCGTACTATACGTGTGTGTATGTGTGTGTGTGTGTGTGTGTGTGTGTGTGTGTGTGTGTGTGTGTGTGTGTGTGTGTGTGTGTGTTTGTGTTTACAGTAGTTTTCGACAATCTGCATAATAGCATTAGTATTATCCGGCAATTCATTTTAGCACCAATGCCTACAGTACTTAATTATTCGGCAGTCTGCAGGAACACGGAAGTAGAAACAGCATACATACCTTTAATATCGCATAAACTCTGGGTCATTGTATTGCGCCAAGTGACAGGTTCTTAGATAACAGTGACAGTGGTGTCCCCTACTAACAGCCTACTTAATGAATATGCATGACGACCCTTAACAGAAGCAGTATGTACATTTCTCAATTATTTACAATCTGAAAAGTCAAAAGAACACGTTTAACTTGATACTGATCAAATTTGACTGTAAGTGTGAAAACAATACTTGCCATTTACAAAAGAGATTAAATTTCGTAATTTTAACTCCAATAGAACAGGAAATCTGGCATGACTCACGGAAGTTATCTTCTTGAAGATAGAAAAAAGACAATCAAATTGACTCTTTTTTATAAAAAATAATTTGATATAGTCAAGTGCATCGGTGCATACTGCGGCCGTTATCAAGAAAGGATATTGTTTTCTATTTTGAAACTTAAGAAGAGGTGCGACATCTGCTTGGCAATGAGAATACCTGTACTGGCTTTCTCCAAACTAATGAGGTCTGTCGGAACAGAAACAGTACGAAAAGTGAACAGTTTGTAAGCATCCTTTATCGTCAAAAAAGAAATACTTTAGCTCTTTTGTGCGCATCTGTATGTGTGTGCGCGTGCGTGCTTGCGAGATTTAAAATCAGATCAATTGTTCGTTTTCGTATATATGTAAATAATTACTTTACAAATGTGAAATTTAACATTAGCACTTTACTTAAGTAAAAATCTAAAATCTAAAATCAAAACGAGTTCAACATGAACATTTTCTTTGAATTACTAGTTCAGAAAGACTTAAGAAATAAGTTCCGGGTACTTGCCTCTTCATTACCTATCCAAAGCTTACAACGTATTACCACATCTTACAATGCTTTATTATCTCTGATTTTATTTTGTAAGCTACAAAACGAAAGCCTTTTTTCTCCAGGTACTATCGACTCTATCAAAAGTATATTTTTTACATATCAGCGTTAATTCGAGTTAATTTCAAGCAATTTTTATATATTTTAGAAAATTACCAGAAGAAAAGTTATCATTTGTTTACTACTCCTAATTTGTTCTTTGTAAGAGCATTAATTAAATACCACTCATTCTGTGGACTACATTACAGTTACATAAAAATAAATGATTTATTTAAAGAAAAAATTAAAACATAATAATTAATTAATTACATAATAAACTAATTTCGTTACAATTTATGAAAGACAGCCATAAATAGTCAAAAATTGTCAAAACAGTTAAATGAACAGGGATGAATAGATTATAATCCATCCATCCACCCACATATCTATCTATCTGTCTATCTATCTATCAGTTTGTCTGTCTGTCCGTCCGTCTGTCCGTCCGTCCGTCCATCTGTCTGTCTGTTTATCTATCTATCAGTTTGTCTGTCTGTCCGTCCGTCTGTCCGTCCGTCCATCTGTCTGTCTGTTTATCTATCTATCAGTTTGTCTGTCTGTCCGTCCGTCTGTCCGTCCGTCCGTCCATCTGTCTGTCTGTTTATCTATCTATCTAATCGTACATGCAGTAAAGGTGTTCGTTAATACTCTTAACACCCCTGATTTCGTGTTCCTTATTGTATCGCAGAAACATTGCTGTAGATCAATAGACGTTCACACTATTTTATGTTCTTTCGGCAGATACCTGACGCAGAAACATTGCTGTAGATCAATAGACGTTCACACTATTTTATGTTCTTTCGGCAGATACCTGACGCAGAAACATTGCTGTAGATCAATAGACGTTCACACTATTTTATGTTCTTTCGGCAGATACCTGACGCAGAAACATTGCTGTAGATCAATAGACGTTCACACTATTTTATGTTCTTTCGGCAGATACCTGACGCATCGAAAGTTTGATTCATGATTTCATTTTGCAGTCCATTGATGAACAAAGTCTGCTGGCTGCAAAAGACCAGTCATGATGACGATCATCAGAGTCCTGTTGCTGATTAATAATTTGAAGAAGAAATTGTGAAACCTTTCACATGTAATGATAACTGTATGGGCAGTCTGTCTACACCTATCAGTGTTGCCGATTTTTGTAATTTTACTTGTTATCTGTTGTGGACATAAGTAATATTAACAAATGAGGTAAGTGACGTCACACCCTCACATTCAAATAAACAAAGTGTTTGTGTGTGTGTGTATGAGTTTTGTGCGTACGGGCGTATGTATTTTCATCATTATTGTGCTGCTATATGAATTTTACGTTCGTGCAAACATACATTTTTTATCATTACAGAATGCGCATTAAAAATTATCGATAAGAGTTTAGAAAATAAATAAGGAAAAGACTAAAATGTCAAAAGATGTTGTTTCTGTTGACAAAATGTAAATTATTGAAATCTTCATAAGGAAGAAAGAATTGATTTTGGTCACACTATGAGTGAGACAGTTGTTCTTATTGTTTTATTTGCACCAAATACTCTTGTATTACTATATATTTTATATTTCCATGTAATGTATATGCTAAATGATTATTATTCCAGAAATTTTCAAGAATATGTTTACTGCTGTTTATGTTTTTGTTTAATAATACCCCTTGGTTACATATTTGCGCTTCTATTTATTATTTATCGTTGTCAAAAACAAAAAGCAGAAGTGGGACCTCATATAAGCAAGCCCACAAACCCGCAATCATACATTCCAACTGCAGGAACACAGAGTGACAGAATCTTCAGTGTCACCAGCATTCACTCTACACGAGATTCCTTTGAATTACCTGAAGAAGCAGATAATGATAATGACTTTAAACCCAGTATAAGGTCTGGTGAGAAAGTTAGATTTCATTTTGCATGAACCAGAAGTTTTTTTTTAACGACTTTCGCGACAGATGTGTGTGTGTGTGTGTGTGTGTGTGTGTGTGTGTGTGTGTGTGTGTGTGTGTGTGTGTGCGTGTGTATGTATGTGTGTGCGTGTGTATGTATGTGTGTGCGTGTGCGTGTGTATGTGTGTGCGTAATGTAGTCAGTAATAATTAATTTTTGCTTATATGTAACTTGAAAAATGTCTGGGACTGAAATTAATACAAAATCAGTATTTCTGACGCCAACGTCACTTAGTTAATGATTATGATTATTAATTAATCTTTCATAACTAATTACAAGTGGTGAGAATCTTAATTTATATTATTAATAATTCTCCAGAAGACACCACTCATCTCTCTCACTTGGCGGATATACAGGCGCTGTAAACATTTTCTCTCTTCCACCACATTAACAACAACATTTACCGTCACACAATATCTCCATTGGTGGAAAGTGTCTTACTAAAGGAGAAGACAAATCCGGTCTTTAATCTATTATTAGTGAACCCCCATCCACCCACTTTATTCTCCAACATAAAGTTATCAATATGTGTAAGAATTTTAACAATAAATGTCAATCAACAAAAATCAACAATCAAATATACATATAACAAATAGAATAAAAAATATTACTTGACATCAATTATTTCCATGAAACCACATTCAAATAATTTTATATCTACACACAGTCTTATATCCTAAAATACGATTCAACAATAGTGTCAAAACAAATTGTAGGATAGTTCTCATCAGATAACAGAAATGGAGTTATTAGAGATCAGCAATAAAGCTTCTATATAACCTTGCAAAGACAAAGCCACAATTGTCATTTTTCCTGTGCTTTTTCATATCAGAGTAACAAGTTCATTGTCCACATCAATTTCCACGTTTTCTCTTCCTCATTAGAAAATGCAAATCTTCTGCTATTCTCAAGCCAACCTGGGTGCTTTTTCTTGCTGTACCAGCACCCTCAAGCAGAATAACAATTATAGCAATTTCTATTAACTTCCTTGTACCAGAAATTGCTCAATGTAGTCAGTATATCTTGCCACTATTATATCAATGGAGTGCAGTGTATACACTTACACACTGCAGTAAATGCTTCCCACGGTTATATTGATTAAAATCAATAAAACTGAAAATTCATATAACACAATGAAAGAAAGGCTGCTTGTCCCTGTAAAAATATAATCAGGGAACAGACACTAAGTTTCCAATTTATCCTTTATTTAACTCCATTCTTTCTTACATTCAAGTCTCAACTGTTTCCTGCAACAGTATTTGTTAGCCTGATACATGTATACAGTTTAATAAATACAGTGTTATAGTTTAATGAGTCAATTCACTAGAAAAGTCGACTTTCTCCTTCGAGTGGACGATTTCGATTTCCTTTCGCACAAATATAATATACAGCAGTACAACGCTATCTCTTGTTGTGAAAGTGATTTGCATTGGCTATATATTCTTGTATAAAACATTTTTTTTCATTATTGAAGTTGCGTGAAACGGTATATCAATGGTAATGTGTTATGAATGAATTCATTTATAGGAGGGTTTTATATATATTATATATATGACAAGAAATATTTACGTAGATTATATGTACTGATTTTAGATATATTTATGTAGACTACATACACTGATTTTAGATATATTTATGTAGACTACATGCTCTTATTTTAGATATATTTACGTAGACTACATGCATTGATTTTAGATCTATTTACGTAGCCCTAAATAAACTGATTTTAGATCTATTTACGTAGTCCTACAAACACTGAACAGACAATAACATGATCGGAATTGCATATGTATTAATTAATAAATGAATAACCATAATAATTTTTCAGTTCTTTAATACATAATAATGGATAATTGAAAAGTTTTCATTACTTAAGTTGTGCACACATTAAAGCAGTAATAGATTTGTTTTAGTGAATGTAATTGATATTTTAATATGTGGACACCCATTGTCATTTGGTATTAGCTAGACTGGCTTGGATATATCTTCTAAGGAAACTTAAAACTTAAGAAGTCAATACAATTGCACTGGCCAATGACTAATCACGTGCCCTGGTGAGTTATCTGAATGTCAGCATAAGTTACCAAGCACTGAATGAGAGTACATTAACCAGACATAAATCAAATGTGTGTGTGTGTGTGGGTGGGTGGGTGGATGGAAGAGGGGAGAGGATGGGACAGTGGTGCCAGAAAGGGATTAATTTCAACCAGGAAAGTATTACCAAGCATATGTCAAGCCATGGCAAGCGTCCATTGGTTAGAAAATAGATCCAATATTTGTTGAGAAGCAAAAGAAAAAAGTACGTATGACCTCTCATCCTAAAATGTTCAGCGAAGACTAATCTATTATTCAGAGTAACAAGGTCAAGTGCACAATCACTTCAGTCTTTAGACGAAGGAAAACAGCTGTCATCACACTTTACACAGATAATGCTCTCAAGATAGACACGTGAAGTTATAATACAAAAAATAGAGAAAGATTGACTACAACTTTATTTCCGTAACCTTTCCTTCACATGTAATGTGTGCTTCACTTGGCTGAAATAGCGTTGAGTACTTAAAAGGCCATAATCAAATTGGTTGATTGAAACTAATGAGAGTAACCAGAGACAATACACATTAATATTTTATTTACAACCACGCTGCTTACATTTATGGACAAGAATCATTACTTCCCTTAACTATCGAACTGAGGGCCATTAATGGTACCAATACTTCTTTTTAAGTGTCGAAATGTGTGCCATTTATGTTACCATTACTTCTTTTAAGTGTCGAACTGTGTGCCATTTATGTTGCCATGACTTCTTTTAAGTGTCGAACTGTGTGCCATTTATGTTGCCATGACTTCTTTTAAGTGTCGAACTGTGTGCCATTTATGTTGCCATGACTTCTTTTAAGTGTCGAACTGTGTGCCATTTATGTTGCCATGACTTCTTTTAAGTGTCGAACTGTGTGCCATTTATGTTATCAGCATTCAAAAAAACACTGTGAAGTCAGACACGAATTTGAAAGTGTATGGCTTTAGCACGCTTGACTGCTCTGTGTACATAAAATAATTAGGCAGCTCGTCGATTTCATTTGAACATGGCATGTTACTGGTATTATTGTCAAATTTGATGTTTTAAGGCAATGATGCATGCAATTGGAGTATGTACGATTTCATTTGAACATGGCATGTTACTGGTATTATTGTCAAATTTGATGTTTTAAGGCAATGATGCATGCAATTGGAGTATGTACGATTTCATTTGAACATGGCATGTTACTGGTATTATTGTCAAATTTGATGTTTTAAGGCAATGATGCATGCAATTGGAGTATGTACGATAGCAAGTACCTTCCTAATTAAAATGTTATGTTTATTTAAAATTTTAATAATTCTTTCATCCTGAAATATGTTGGTTGTGTTTATAGGTAATTGTATTTCGAAATTAATTTAATTAATTTATGCAACCGCACTGTAATAATCATTACAATTACATTCCCTTGATTATAAAAAGTTATTTCGATAAATTAAAAAAATCCGTTATTTGCAAACCTTAGCTAGATTTGATTGTTGAAAACAAATAATAACATTACACAAGACTGTTGATAACAGTGTTGCCAA
Source organism: Sinotaia quadrata (assembly GCA_028829895.1). Classification (NCBI taxonomy): domain Eukaryota; kingdom Metazoa; phylum Mollusca; class Gastropoda; order Architaenioglossa; family Viviparidae; genus Sinotaia; species Sinotaia quadrata. The sequence goes on along the minus strand of CM054183.1, from coordinate 80,614,942 downwards.
AACAAACAGATATATAAGCTATACACGACAAAATCTTTCCAAAATGCTTGACGCCTATGAGATTTATTTAATCGCTGGATATACAACAAATATTGTCTTGCTACCTTTCGTATTCTGTTTAGTAAAACTGGATATACAACAAATATTGTCTTGCGACCTTTCGTGTTCTGTTTAGTAAAACTGGATATACAACAAATATTGTCTTGCTACCTTTCGTGTTCTGTTTAGTAAAACTGGATATACAACAAATATTGTCTTGCGACCTTTCGTGTTCTGTTTAGTAAAACTGGATATACAACAAATATTGTCTTGCTACCTTTCGTGTTTGTTTAGTAAAACTGGATATACAACAAATATTGTCTTGCTACCTTTCGTGTTTGTTTAGTAAAACTGGATATACAACAAATATTGTCTTGCTACCTTTCGTGTTTGTTTAGTAAAACTGGATATACAACAAATATTGTCTTGCTACCTTTCGTGTTTTGTTTAGTAAAACTGATTTATGTGGAGCGTGCACAAAGACGTGCCTGTTATTTCATATTTATATACTTCTGCGTTTTTCTTTATCAGGTGTGTAAATGTACAATGAATTCAACATTTTAGTAAGATCGACGATATATTATATATTTTTATTTATTTTATTTAAAATCAGTGTACTCAAGTCAGGCGTTTGATGACACAATTAGTGCAACAGTATTTAGTCCAAGGTCGAATTATTTCTTTCTTGATTTAATTTCATTTCTTTAAAGAATAATCAGTATTGACTTTTAATCCGTAGGTTTACAATAAATTGTATTTTATTTATTTAAAATAAAACTCATTGAACTCGGCCAAGTCTTAAACGCAGTGTGGTAATATAAACAGTTCGTATATTTGGGTTTGTTGCTCATATTTATTTTCCTAAAACTTTGTCCTAATCTGAGAGGCTATTGTTATTTTAAACTCATTAAAAAAAATATCAGTGTTTGTGCTATAAGTTTTAAATGCTATATAGTCAAGAAACCATTTTTGTTATGTGGATTTAAACACCAGTATAATGTGGAATTTACGAAATTATACAACTGGAAAGGCTTGCTTATCTAACAAATGGATTACATTACAATGACAGAACCAAACATAGCTGTTGATTTGTAAAAAATACATCTAAACCAAAAGGTTTAAAATATTAAAAACGTATACCCCTTATTGTGGATACATTTCTTACAAATGTCGGCAGATATGCTCATAATCTTCGCAAATACATTCAGAATCAAGAGTAAACATATTATGCAAAACTTGAGGCGTGTTAATGCTATTCTGTCGGGTCAAGTAGGGTATTTATCCACAGCTGAAGGAAATATTCTTTGATGTTAGTTTTTAAAATTATTGTTTTACTGTAAAAAAAAATATATATATAGTTTTGGGAAAAAATGCAATCACAAAATGATTCCTAGGAAAAGAAAAGGTGATACAAATTTGCGAGTTTTAAATTAATGTAATTATACTTAACTACTCACGTCCGTTTAAGAATATGCACTTAAATACAATAAATATTAAACAAGAGTGTGCAGAAACTGCTCTGAGCGTTCATGTGATTGATTATGTGAATGTGTGCTGACACCCCGTTCCATTTTCAAGTGGATATGGATTTGGATTTATACAGATAAATATATATCTGAATTAGAGCATTGCATTTGCTCCAAGTAGATAACAACATTTTGTTTTATTTTAAATTATTTGCTTTTACGTATGTAGAATATGAACAGTGTATGTAGTTATTATTGAAATAAGAGTTAATTACCTAGATGATTTTACTGTAGTAAATGAGAATAAGAGTTAATTACCTAGATGATTTTACTGTAGTAAATGAGAATAAGAGTTAATTACCTAGATGATTTTACTGTAGTAAATGAGAATAAATGCAGCCGTAGACTAGTTGGTGTTTGTTTTTATTTTTCTGCGTTCATTGTACATTAGGGGAACCCTGACTATCGACATGTAGCTGTCTATCTTATTGGAGAATTCATGACCTCTTACGGTCGAGGTCACAAGTGGATTCTCACTGTCAGTGATTATGCTACATGATGCCCTGAAGTTGTCACTCTTACTGTCAGTGATTATGTAACATGATGCCCTGAAGTTGTCACTCTTACTGTCAGTGATTATGCTACATGATGCCCTGAAGTTGTCACTCTTACTGTCAGTGATTATGTAACATGATGCCCTGAAGTTGTCACTCTTACTGTCAGTGATTATGTAACATGATGCCCTGAAGTTGTCACTCTCACTGTCAGTGATTATGTTACATGATGCCCTAAAGTTGTCACTCTCAGTTCTATCAGCACTGCATCAGTAGCAAATGCACTGTTTACCATTTGCTTATGTGTAGGATTTCAGGAAGAAATCTTGTCCGATACAGGGATTCAATTCATGACTGGGTTAATGGAAGAGATTAATGAACTTTGGAGGGTAAAGCAGTTTAGAGATAAAATATGCCTGAATTTTAGCACTGCCTTAATTTGACTTTTGCAGAAGAAAGTGTGCTCTTTTCACTTCAGGCTACAATGACTACTTTGTACCCTATGTCACAAGTCTGATAAAAATGTCCGACCTGATGACCCACATTGCCTTGTTTACTTCAAATTCGAATATTTGAAACCCTTGACTCCTTTGTTCAAAGCTTCCTTTTTCGAAGCGCTTCTAGAACAGGTCAAGATGTTATGTAACTTTAGGACCATTGTCCAGTTCTCGAACCAACTACATGCTTCGCGAACAGTCACGTGATACGCAATATACCTTTCTATATATGTACCTACACGCTTCCGCTCCCTCACTTCGAGCACACTTTAGCTAATTCCATCAGCTACTCGGGTCGTGGAGGCAGCCGACAGCCGTAGAGAATCAAGGTACCCTTCGACTTCTCATATAAAGGTATCATTTTATTTAATAGTATTTTGCCTATATATTGTTTAAGTATGTATTTGTGCTATGTATTATATGATTTCCATATATGCTTGAGCATGGTTCAGAGAAATAGCTGAAAACCTATAAGTTACGGAATATAAATTTATTGTAACCCTTTTTCCATTTTGTACTTTAATTTATATTATTTTAATTCACTAAGAGCCAGAATGCTGCGCTCGATATGAATTCTTCATGTAATTCAATTATTGCGTGTAATTTTAATTGTAAATTGTGAAGCGCTCTGTTGGTTTGAATTACTCTTTTGTATGAACATTAATTTAACTTTGTATCTATTTTATTGCTTCATACGTCATGATTGTTAAATGGAACACATGTGAGACGATTATATTTTTTCTAAATCTAATTGTAAGCGACGCGAGGTCGAAAACTCTTTATTCAGCGCATTTAACTGAGCCATGCCTAAGTAGGACGTGTTAGGTTGAGAATTATATCCAAGCACGTTGCATCCACAGGTCGGCTCGTGTTTTCACCCATGCCTCACCTTGCTTAGCTTATTGGTATAAGCTGGTCGAATTCTATGGAAGAATTCTGCTCCGAGAGCCATGCCACTAAAATTCCAAGTCCCTAGCTACTAAAAGAGAAGTACCATTCCTCATGCACCACGTGCGTCGCTAGAGAGAGACTGTGGGAACAGACCGGCAATGACTGAGCATCGAGACCAGGCTGACACAAAGATATAGCTAAGTGTAAATTCGGGATACAGATCTCAAATGAACATTTACAGGCAATTTAAAGTGCTAACAATAATCGGGCTTGTGCGCGTAAAGACAGAGTAAGACTATTCGCGTCGTATTTGATCATTGTTAACTTGTTAAACTTTATTAAATCTTATTTTTTCTTTGTTAATACCTCTTGGTAGTTGATTTATATGCATGATAGACCAATAGAGATGATCTTAGATTAAATGGGGGCGAATGAGCAGGATGTTGAGATGAATGCATATTAATTTAGAGGGACTTAACGGTTTTTAATCTAGCTAAAGTTCGCAGTTTGTTAGTCTGTAAATTTGTCGTCTGAACTACAAGACACACTTTTAATTAGTCAGATAATAAATTGAGCAACCAGTCTGCGTAGAATATGAGAGAAAGAATTAATTATATTTAAAGTCTTTAATTATTCTAAGCAGGGTCTTTAAATAAATACTGGAAACGTAACAAGTGGGGGAAATCTCGTCCGTGGATTGATATGTATTAAATTGTAACATTTTTATACATAGGGCGTATCATAACCTAGAAACGAACGAACGAACAGAATTGCCAATTGTTCTTTTGATTTTTGTATTACTGATTTTCTTTGCTTTTGTTGTGACATGTGCATGTATTCTTTTGCAGAGTAGCGTGCATGTTTAATTAATGTAGCATGTTTAAGCGTAGTTAAGCATAGCATTGATTAAGTTGAATGATTTATTTAGTATTGTGTTACTGAGTACTTCATTGTGAGAGGTCGAAGGTTATACCGCCAGCTAGGAGAGTTATCGGTAGTAACAGACTTCGGACTATTATATTTAGGGTGCTAGATATAATGTGTAATGTTGTATGGTAGGAGCCGTGACATTACGAAAGTCTTGGAACAGCGGACACTGTGACAAGCAGGTGAAACGTGTAAAGAGTTAACGCGTAATTTATTTCGGAAGGTGTTCTGAGTAAATTAAATAATTTTTGTAAGGTTGTAGCCTAAAAGTTATTTTCGGGATAAGCGGAGTTATCGCCGACGGTTAAAACACACAATTCACGGGAGACATTTTTATTGTAGCCAGCGCGCTAAGACAGTAAAATGGATCTAGAGCAGGTTATTGAAAATCTGAAAAGGAATGGTTCCTTATTAGGACACCAAGGTGACGAACTGACGAACTACATTAGAACCGAGCTAGTCAAAAAAGAGCAAGCGGATCTAGAGAGAGAGAAGCGAGCAGACGAACGAGAAATGAAAAAGTTAGAAGCCGAAACGAAAAAGCTAGAGGCTGAAACTGAAGCTAAAAAGCTAGAAACTGAAGCTAAAAAGCTAGAAACCGAGGCTAAACGCATAGAAGCTGATACGGAAGCCAAACGCATTGCAGCCGAAACAAAACGGTTAGAATTAGAGGTGAAGAAGTTAGAACTCACAAATCCAAACCGTGATCGCAGAAGCAGTGGTGATTCGCGTTCTAGCGATGGAAATAACCACAGTAGAATTGAAAACATCATTCCAAAGATAAATATGGTCCCATTTGATGAGAACAAAGATCAAATAGACGCGTATTTAAAAACGTTTGAAAAGTTAGCCAGAGCAACAAGCATTCCAGCGGAACATTGGGCGATAAATTTATCGGGATTATTGCAGGGCAGTGCGAAAAACGAGTTCAATAAGCTTAGCGATTCTGAGTCAGATAATTACGACACAGTCAAGGCCGCATTATTGAAACGTTACAAACTCACAGCAGATACATACCGACGTAAATTTAAACAGGCCACGAAAGCCAGTTCAGAGACGCACGCACAGTACATACGACGTGTAACTGACTTGTTCCAAAGATGGATAGATCTAGCCGAAACTCCACAGACGTACGCAGGTCTTAGGGATGAAATGGTAAAAGACCATATTCTCGGGTCATACAAATCAGATCTACTGATTCACTTAGCAATAAGGGAAAAATCTACGCTAGAGGAGATAGGCAACGCCGCCGATCGCTTTGATGACGCACATTCTCAATTCTCGAACGCACACGCGAACAACAAGTCTCGACCGAATGAACCGCAGACTCGAAAGGATAAGAAAAATGACGGGAAGGCACCTAGTGAGCGTGATGATAAAACATCTAAACCCGACACTAAAAACAAGTCCGACAAACAGAAAGATAAAAAGAATCTTGCATGTTACACTTGTGGTGATAGTGGCCATTTTTCACGAACATGTCCTGAAAAGAAAACAGCTAAAGTTTACGCAGTAGAAAGTCATACACCTAAAACAGAAAAGTCGAATCGAACACCAGTACAGGCAAACGGTCACGACACAATCGCTTTGCTTGATACAGGGTGTGAGCTGGACGCTATAGTAAATGCATCATTAGTTAACTGTACCGACTACACAGGGGAGACAATCTCTGTCACCTTTGCAAACGGCGAACAAGACATTTTACCAGTAGCTGAAGTCTCGATTGTTTCAGACTTTGTAGAAGGAACAGTCAAAGCGGCAGTTATGGAAAACTCACCGCATGACGTGATCCTTGGTTGCAAGTATGTTTTGCCATGCAAAAAACAAACTTCAACTGAACCACCACTGGTTAACGCTGTAACCAGAGCAGCGAGTAGTAAAGACAAATCTGTGACTGCACCGATGTCTGCCGCACCAGCCGTAGATAAAGCAACAGTTAGCGAGATTAAAATATTACAAGCTGAGGACGAAACACTAGACAAGTTACGCAAGCAAGCTGTACCTGTTAGTGACGTCAACACTGACGATTCGAATAAGAAAGCGTGCATTATTCTGAAAAAGGGTTTATTGTACCGCTATTCGAAAGTGGGAGACGAATTTCGGAAACAATTAGTCGTTCCACAAACCAAACGAAATGACGTATTACGATTAGGTCATGAGAGTCTTTTTGGTGCACACATGGGTGTACAAAAAACAACTAGTCGTATTACAAGTGAGTTTTATTGGCCGGACATCATTGCCGATATCCGTAGATTCGTGTTAAGTTGCGACACATGCCAGAGAACACAGTCTAAAAATTCAATCAGACCCGCACCGTTAGGAGAGCCTGAACTGATCAGTGAGCCCTACAAACGCGTAGCAATGGATTTGATTGGGCCTATAATACCCACATCAACGAGAGGTAATCGATACGTGCTGACCACTATTGATTACGCAACAAGATTCGCCGACGCAGTACCATTGAAAAATATTGATACTGAAACTGTCGCCGAAGCCCTTTTCGGTCTTTGGAGTCGTGTTGGAATTCCTACGGAAATTTTGACAGATCAGGGGAGTCAATTCATAAGCAACGTAATGAAGGAAGTAAATCGCTTACTTTCCATCAAACATCTTACTTGCACACCATACCACCCCCAGGCAAATGGTCTGATTGAAAAATACAATGGGACATTAAAAACAGCACTTAAAAAGCTCGCCACTGATAAACCGAAAGACTGGGACAGATACATCCCTGCCCTACTATTTGCATATAGGGAGGTGCCGCAAACTTCCACTGGATTTTCACCATTCGAGCTACTTTACGGACGTACTGTACGCGGACCGATGATGATTTTGAAGGCACTTTGGACTGATGAAAAGACAGATGACGAAGTTAAGACAACTTACACATATGTCACTGACTTAAGAAACCGTCTTGAAACTATAGGCAAGATAGCACGGGAAAACCTGACGATAGCTCAGTCTAGACAGGCAGAATATTACAATAAGCACACCAAACCTAGAGAATTTGAAGTTAACGACAAAGTGTTACTGTTGCTTCCTGAAGCACATAACAAACTTCAGATGAAATGGAAGGGGCCCTTTGTAGTTACCGCCAAGCTAGGGGGACTGAACTATAAGGTGCAGACAGGAAAGAGAGAGAAAATCTTTCATGTTAACCTACTCAAAAAGTACATAAGCCGTGAGGATCAAACCACTCAAGCTGATTTTGTCGTAGCGACGATAGTTACAGAAGACGAGGGGGATACTGATTGCGTCACTGGTACTTTACCAAACTGTCCTCTACAGACGGACGAAACTGTCAAAGACGTTAGGGTAAATGAAGCCTTGACAGAAAGACAGAAAAAAGAAGTGAATGAATTGCTTAATGAGTTCTCATCTACTCTGACAGACAAACCAGGGTTGACAGACTTAATAGAATTTTCACTGAAGCTGACTGACAACAAACCGATACGCTTGAAGCCGTATCCGTTGCCACACGCTAAGATAGATGACGTTAGACGTGAGATTAAGACTATGTTAGATCTAGGGGTCATAGAGAAGACTGACAGTGCCTACGGATCACCCATCGTGTTGATTAAAAAACGTGATAACTCGTTCCGTTTTTGCGTAGACTACCGCAAACTCAATCAAGTGACAGAGTTTTGTGCCGAACCTCTCCCTGATCCAGATCTCATCTTCACTAAGCTAGCTAACGCTCATTACTATACCAAAATAGATTTGTCACGCGGTTTTTGGCAAATCAAGGTCAAGGACACTGATCGACACATACTAGCTTTCACTACACCAGTAGGAAACTATACATGGAAAGTTATGCCTTTCGGAGTTTCAAATGCTCCAAGCATTTTTTCTAAAATGATGCGGTCATTGTTAGAACCACTGTACGGACGTGGAGTTGAGAACTTCATGGATGATTTAATTCTAGGCACCCAGACATGGGAGGAGCACTTAACACTCTTACGAGATGTGCTAGCCAGATTAAAGCAAGCCAACCTCACTGCCCGCCCTACGAAGTGTGAAATAGCACAATTCTCCTTAGACTTCTTGGGACACAAGTTGAGTCATGGAACTATGTCGCCAAGTGAAGCTAAGATAGCACAACTTAAGGACACTTCACAACCGCTAACAAAAACACAAGTTAGAAGTTTTCTTGGTCTTGCTAACTACTACAGAAAATTCGTACCAGATTTTAGTGCCATTGCATGTCCTCTGACTGACTTGACACGTAAGAATATGCCTACAAAAGTAGTGTGGACTGATGCATGCCAAAACGCTTTTGACACACTGAAATCTAGACTGACTTCAGATTTAGTTGTTAAACTGCCAGATTTGACAAAACCATTCTTGTTAAGGACTGATGCTAGCAACACAGGATTAGGAGCAGTGTTATTACAAGAACACAATGACACCAAACACCCAGTTGCATACGCAAGCCGTAAACTCACAACTACTGAACAGAAATATTCCACCAGTGAAAAGGAATGTCTTGCAATAGTTTGGGCCATAAAAAAGTTCGAAAACTATTTGTACGGAAAAACCTTTGTCATTGAGTGCGACCACCAGCCGTTAGCCTTTCTCGGGCAGGCGCAATTTACGAACAGCCGTTTAATGCGTTGGTCTTTGTTTCTGACACAGTATGACGCAAATATTCATTACATCAAAGGTTCTTTGAATGTTGGCGCAGATTACATGAGTCGTGCTTGACGCCATCGAGTGCCGGTACCGATAGAATGTCGTTTAATCAATTAACTGAACCCTACGGATTCCTTCCTGTAAATATGAAATATAGTTGCACACTTTATTTCTAGGAATGTCGAAATTTTTTTTGTGTAAATTTTTCTTCATTGTGGACTTCTACATTTTATCATACATAATTTGTAGGAGGCATTTTATCTTTGGCAAGATAAACGCCTCAAAAGCAAGGGGGTGTCACAAGTCTGATAAAAATGTCCGACCTGATGACCCACATTGCCTTGTTTACTTCAAATTCGAATATTTGAAACCCTTGACTCCTTTGTTCAAAGCTTCCTTTTTCGAAGCGCTTCTAGAACAGGTCAAGATGTTATGTAACTTTAGGACCATTGTCCAGTTCTCGAACCAACTACATGCTTCGCGAACAGTCACGTGATACGCAATATACCTTTCTATATATGTACCTACACGCTTCCGCTCCCTCACTTCGAGCACACTTTAGCTAATTCCATCAGCTACTCGGGTCGTGGAGGCAGCCGACAGCCGTAGAGAATCAAGGTACCCTTCGACTTCTCATATAAAGGTATCATTTTATTTAATAGTATTTTGCCTATATATTGTTTAAGTATGTATTTGTGCTATGTATTATATGATTTCCATATATGCTTGAGCATGGTTCAGAGAAATAGCTGAAAACCTATAAGTTACGGAATATAAATTTATTGTAACCCTTTTTCCATTTTGTACTTTAATTTATATTATTTTAATTCACTAAGAGCCAGAATGCTGCGCTCGATATGAATTCTTCATGTAATTCAATTATTGCGTGTAATTTTAATTGTAAATTGTGAAGCGCTCTGTTGGTTTGAATTACTCTTTTGTATGAACATTAATTTAACTTTGTATCTATTTTATTGCTTCATACGTCATGATTGTTAAATGGAACACATGTGAGACGATTATATTTTTTCTAAATCTAATTGTAAGCGACGCGAGGTCGAAAACTCTTTATTCAGCGCATTTAACTGAGCCATGCCTAAGTAGGACGTGTTAGGTTGAGAATTATATCCAAGCACGTTGCATCCACAGGTCGGCTCGTGTTTTCACCCATGCCTCACCTTGCTTAGCTTATTGGTATAAGCTGGTCGAATTCTATGGAAGAATTCTGCTCCGAGAGCCATGCCACTAAAATTCCAAGTCCCTAGCTACTAAAAGAGAAGTACCATTCCTCATGCACCACGTGCGTCGCTAGAGAGAGACTGTGGGAACAGACCGGCAATGACTGAGCATCGAGACCAGGCTGACACAAAGATATAGCTAAGTGTAAATTCGGGATACAGATCTCAAATGAACATTTACAGGCAATTTAAAGTGCTAACAATAATCGGGCTTGTGCGCGTAAAGACAGAGTAAGACTATTCGCGTCGTATTTGATCATTGTTAACTTGTTAAACTTTATTAAATCTTATTTTTTCTTTGTTAATACCTCTTGGTAGTTGATTTATATGCATGATAGACCAATAGAGATGATCTTAGATTAAATGGGGGCGAATGAGCAGGATGTTGAGATGAATGCATATTAATTTAGAGGGACTTAACGGTTTTTAATCTAGCTAAAGTTCGCAGTTTGTTAGTCTGTAAATTTGTCGTCTGAACTACAAGACACACTTTTAATTAGTCAGATAATAAATTGAGCAACCAGTCTGCGTAGAATATGAGAGAAAGAATTAATTATATTTAAAGTCTTTAATTATTCTAAGCAGGGTCTTTAAATAAATACTGGAAACGTAACACCCTACTTGATTGCATTGGTGTGTTAATCCCACATTGTCGTCAAACTTACAGTAAATATTTTGCCGTTAAGTTGATTCTTGTGTTAATCCCACATTGTCGTCAAACTTACAGTAAATATTTTGCCGTTAAGTTGATTCTTGTGTTAATCCCACATTGTCGTCAAACTTACAGTAAATATTTTGCTGTTAAGTTGATTCTTGTGTTAATCCCACATTGTCGTCAAACTTACAGTAAATATTTTGCCGTTAAGTTGATTCTTGTGTTAATCCCACATTGTCGTCAAACTTACAGTAAATATTTTGCCGTTAAGTTGATTCCTGTGAGTTCTGTTCGAGTGCCAGTACAGCAAAACCTTTAGTTTGGTCGTGAGAATTGACAAAGATTGTTTTGAACATTCCTCATCGTGTGTTAGTAAATGTACGTGAATTTTCTAGAACACTCTGTGTGATGTGTTTTGTTAATGCATCTGAGGTATTTGATGATTCTCCATGATGTGCTTTGTGAGCATATCGAAGATTCTGGAACAGTTGTTTAATGTGCCTAGAACGGGTGCATTGGAGCCTCGTTCAAAAAAGAAAAAACAGTAACTTGTTGCAAACCACACGATTGTGAACATGTGCCTGTGATAGTGGCCGTCATTGAAAAGGTTATGTACAGTTTTCGCTGCTATTTGACATGAAGTGTCAATACGGTTAGCGTGTTCAATCAGATGCTGATTTTGACAGATTCCGTTAGCCTGCTCTCTGTCCAATAGTCTCATAATACAGACATGGGCCCTTTAATGGCTCTACCATACAAGTGTTCAAAAGGCGAGAAAAGAATTTAATCTTGCGGTACTTTGTGCAACACAAACAGAAGTGCTGGCAAGTGTACATCCCAATCACGTGGTCTTTCTCAATCACAATTTCCTCAATGACTTGGCAAGAGTAGCGTTCAGATTTTCAACTAATCCATTACACATATGGTGGTAAGGAGTAGCTTTAAACCATTTTACCCTCAGAAGTTGATTAATCTCTTTCACTAACTCACTTGTAAATTGAGTCCCTTGATTGGACAAGATTTCTTCCAGAAATCATACGCGCAAGCAAAAAATGGTGAACAATCCATTTTTTACAGACACGGTACTAATAGAGCCAAGACGGTGAACAATCCATTTTTTTACAGACACAGTACTAATAGAGCCAAGACGGTGAACAATCCATTTTTTACAGACACGGTACTAATAGAGCCAAGACGGTGAACAATCCATTTTTTACAGACACGGTACTAATAGAGCCAAGACACGGTACTAATAGAGCCAAGACGAACTGCTTTAGGGTATCGCGTAGCAAAATCACTAACAGTGAAAATCCACTTGTGGCTTCAACTGTGCTATTACTTAGTTGTACTGTGTCTTATCTATCTATCTATATATATATATTTGTTTAATCTTGGTGTGACCTATCTGTATGCTATTGTTAGTCTCACTGCAACCTAACTGTATATTATTGTTAGTCGTACTATATCCTATCTATATGTTGTACTTAGTCGTACTGTATCTAGTCCGTATGTTATTGTTTAGTCTTGTTATATATCCTTACTGTATGTTATTTTAGTCTTGTTATATATCCTTACTGTATATCCTTATTGTTTAGTCTTGTTTTATATATATATATATATATCCTTACTCTATGTTATTGTTTAGTCTCACTGTATAAAGCCATGTAGCATTGTTTGATACTATGCCCTTCTACTCATTATGATTTATTTTGTTGTCCTCCCTAGTAATAGATTGTTGTTTATTTACATTCTGCCACAAGCCGTAAAATGCTTTTTCAATCATCTCTTTTAATAGTAACCTTGTCTGTCCTGGACAATTGATTGCTATTTCATTTCTTTCTTCCTCTCCTAAACGGTGATTTTGTTAAGGCCCAGTCCGCCCTAGACAACAAACTACTGTTTAGTGTCTCGCTCTGCTCTAGTCAATGACTGATAAGATACAAATCAGCAGGCGATCGAAGTATCGAGATCAGTTGTTAAATAAAACCTAAAATATATGTGTGGTGTCCCATAACAACCACGTAAGCATATTCATACCGTACTGGCCATATTCTTTAAAAGCAGAGGATCAACAGCTAAAGATACAAGAAATGCCAAAACGTTAATGATTGCTGAATACACCATCTTGGTAAGTCCAGGTGTTTATAACATTTACTACTCTAAATCTTTCTACTGATACTATTACTGTCTTCTATTAATTATTAGTGTTTATAACATTTACTACTCTAAATCTTTCTACTGATACTATTACTGTCTTCTATTAATTATTAGTGTTTATAACATTTACTACTCTAAATCTTTCTACTGATACTATTACTGCCTTCTATTATTAGTGTTTATAACATTTACTACTCTAAATCTTTCTACTGATATTATTACTGCCTTCTATTATTAGTGTTTATAACATTTACTACTCTAAATCTTTCTACTGATACTATTACTGCCTTCTATTATTCGTGTTTATAACATTTACTACTCTAAATCTTTCTACTTATACTATTACTGCCTTCTATTATTAGTGTTTATAACATTTACTACTCTAAATCTTTCTACTGATACTATTACTGCCTTCTATTATTCGTGTTTATAACATTTACTACTCTAAATCTTTCTACTGATACTATTACTGCCTTCTATTATTAGTGTTTATAACATTTACTACTCTAAATCTTTCTACTGATACTATTACTGCCTTCTATTATTAGTGTTTATAATAACACTTCTACTATTATTTAATGTGCATCCTACGAGGATTACTTCAATACTTCTATTACTATTTCTACTACTACTACATTATTCTAGTAGTTTAGCTACTTACTACAAATACTACTACTACATTATTCTAGTAGTTTAGCTACTTACTACAAATACTACTACTACATTATTCTAGTAGTTTATCTACTTACTACAAATACTTCTACTACATTATTCTAGTAGTTTAGCTACTTACTACAAATACTTCTACTACACGCTTCTACTAATTTGGCTACTGCAAGTAGTACTGCTACATGCTTCTACTATTTATCTACTACAAATACTACTACTACATGATTGAACTATTTTAGCTACTACAAGTACTACTAGTTGAGGCTTCTTTTATTTTATCTGCTACAAATACTACTGCTAAATAATCCTACTATTTTAGCTACTACAAATGCTACAGTAATGCATGCATGTTATACTTTTATCCTCTATGGTATGTCTATCTTCTATTACTGTTACAACAACCAAATCAACTGCTGCTACTACTACTACTACTGCTACTGATGCTGATGATTATAAAAATAGTAATGATGAAGCTGGCGACGATGACGACAACAATGTACGTACACATAATGTAAAATTATCCGTGGTACGTTGACGTAAACATTAGACATACTTGTACTATATACTGAAAGTAGAATATATTACAAATTACTAAAACTCTAGTAGTGTGTGGAAAGAGAGGTAATGTGCTACTTAAAAGTTTGCAGTGGTGTTTGGTTTAAAGTTTAAATGACGTTATGTTTAAACTTTACAGTGATATTCGTTTAAAAGTTTACATATTCTTTAAAGTTTACTTTGAGTTTGGTTTAATATTTTAGATTTTAATCGTCAATCCTGACAAAATGTGCATCCAACAGCAATGTATGTAAGGTTTTGGAAAGGAAAAGCCAAGATTATTTCTGAATTAATTAACTTATGAATTAAAATAAATTAAGTCATAAAACCACTAATGAAAATAGAGTTATCCCCTTACCAAACATTTATATAGTAAGAATTACCGTTGCTCTTTTGCAAACATTTCACAGGTATGCCAGATAATTCCTATTGTAATGAAATACCGCAAATTTATCTATAACGTGACATGTGAAAGTTTTCTCATGCACAGGAAGAAATATGTGTATGCAGGTCCAATAATAAAACAACCATTTCACCTTCATCTGCCCGTTTTTGTGTGTGCATGGTTTTAATACTTTTCTCCAGGATTGTACACTTGAATATTTACATATATCATTCTCTCTGTCTGCCTATCTCTCTGTCTGTCTCTCTGTCTGTCTGTCTGTCTGTCTCTCTGTCTCTCTCTCTCTCTGTCTCTCTCTCTGTCTCTCTGTCTCTCTCTCTCTCTCTCTCTCTCTCTCTCTCTCTCTCTCTCTCTACGTTTGTGTTTTTTTTTTTTTATAGTATATCTGTTTTAAAGTACTTTATTTCTTGTTGTCTGTTTTAAAATACTTTATTTCTTGTTGTCTGTTTTAAAGTACTTTATTTCTTGTTGTCTGTTTTAAAGTACTTTATTTCTTGTTGTCTGTGCAGATATGGAACACCTTCATTGACAAACAATGAACATTTATGAGTAGGTCGTATTTCAATTCAAACAATTTCAAAGACAAAATTTGCAATTTTTGTGATAATGTAAACGACGAGCAAATTCGTTTTTCTGATTAAATGTATTTCATACTTTATTAAGTTGAGTTATATTCTAATAATCATAAAAACTATTTTTTTCATATGTATCAAGCAGTTATAATTGTAAACTTCAGACAGGATCTGATTGTTCACAGTTAAGATTAGAATGTAAAATTTATAAATAATAGTGTAAAGAAAAGAAAGAATAGTTATAACGCTAAAAACCTGTTTTGCAATGACAACGGAACAAGCGATATTTTGGGGCTGTGCATATGGACCTAATATTTTCATTCTACTGATCATTATTTGTTATCTCCAGAGGAATTTCACAATTGGAAGGGAACATTTTGCAGACAAGTGTTTTATTGCAAGTAGTTTCTTCTTATTTTTAATCCCTTTTGGTTACGTTTCTGTTTGTTTTATTTTAATTTTATGTAACGAAAGGTCAGGTGTAGCTCCTTTAAACCATACTCCAACCACTGTTCAAACAAACACTCCACCAGGTCAAAATGTCCCTCATGATGTTACCCACAATACTGGTTTGACTTCGCCAAACCAGACTGACTCTGATACTGAAGAAACGAGACTTCAAGCGCAACCAGGTGAAAGAGTTAGGAGTAATTTCGTCCGCCCCAAGAGAATTCCTAGCAACTATCTTGTGGGCATTATGGTAACGTAATTGTTAACGTGAAGACCGATAGAGATTTGAGAGAACTGGAATCCTAATAAACAATCAAAGAAAGTATGTGCTCTCTGGAATATTCAGTAGCAGTATGCCGTTAGAAACTGATATTCGTGGAACTGTCCTGAAGTCTAGTTATTCGGTGACTGTTTAATATGAGAAACGAGAATAAGATTACAGATTTAGAACTTGTAAAACATGAGCTGATGTACGCAAACACCCTTATTATGTTGTAGCTTAGGAAGTCACTGGTACTTGACTATCGCCAGTCTGCTGAAATTCTTACTTGGCTGAGAACGACAACGGAACGGACAGGAGCAGTAATTTTCATCAGCACCAGAACTGCCTTGAACAGAGAGGTACTGAACACCATGTTGGTGTTGCACATGACACACACAAACTACAGGTTTGTGATGCAGAGTATTTGTGAACCAGGAAGGGGTTGTCGGGGAGACAACTTCGGTGAGAGGAATTCATGTGTGACAAGGTGCGTTCTTGTCAAAGTGAAAGGTCTGACGAAAATGAATGTACCAGTAATAAAGTGAGGACTAGCATGTTAAAGTTAATAACTTGACTTTTGGATTAATGTGTGTAGAAACTTCCCTGAAGTAGAACTATAAGCAGGAATGCTTATTATTTAAATTGTGCAACGTGACTGTGATCTGTATAACTGTGTTGCATCAAGAACTGTGAATTTTTTTTTATTGATTCTAGTAATTGTTCTATGAAATTAATTAATGATATATTTTTCTGACTGATCAAATTCCTAGTAATTGTTCTAGGGGATTAATTAATCTAATTTTTTTTCTAATTAATGAGCTTATGAAAAAAAATAATGAGTATTTGAGAGATCTGTGATCTCTATATATCTTTGCCTTAAGTGTAATTGATAAGATTATTTTAACTATAAATTGATTTTATTTATTATCTTTTTTAAAATAAATTGTTGAATTTTACCTATCCACTCTCGTTGTTTCTAAGGGGAGGTACATGTTCAGGTAACAGGGTGGGGAGCTCTGCCAAATGATGTAAGAACTGACGACAAGATGGTCAAGCACATTTTTGGGGAATAGGTCCTTGTTACTGGATCGGGAGTATATGTGTGGGGCGATAACAAAGACTAATTGACTGACAAGGTAGTTCAGCTAAGGGCCTTTGTTCTGGACAAGTAACACCTGGGAAGGGAGGTAATTAGATGACACATTTCCCAGGCTTGAATTAGTCACTCCTGACCGTAATGACGAAGTTCCCGTCGAGGGTGATTGTGATTAATAATTGTGAGAGAGAATTATTAATGTATGTAGAGAAAATATTTATTAATATAAAATATTATCACATAATTAAACAAGGCAATCAAAACTTTCAAACACATAGACTATTTATTCACTGATGAAGAACATATTCTGTGGTGTTAAGTTTTAGATCTATTGCTTTATTGATAAGACAAGCTGTTCGTACGTCTGCAGTCAAACCAAAGGACTTTCTGAAAGAGGTGATAAGAAGATATGAGTTTGATAAAAAGATATGGGTTTAAACTGAATTCACCATAACGAAATCTGGAAGAACACGGTACAAATGTGCGTGCACGCATGTAAGTGTGTATAATTATATAGGAGTGTGCTAAGATTAAATTTTCTTCTCACTTCTATTCGGATTATGAAAATTAAAGATATCTCTGGGTTGGCGTCGTTATATGTTCTAGGTAGATAACAATAATAATTATTTAGTTTTAAAAGATTTTCTCTTCAATAGGCAGAATGTAAGCTGTTTTCTAGTTATTAAAGAGATAAGGGAGTTAACTGCATGTACTTGTATTATTTCAACGTAGTCAAGGAGATTAAACGCCTCCGTAGATTACTTGTTGTTTGTGGTTATTTTTCTGGTTACTGTTATATAGGCCTATTTCTTTCGTTCCTGAAACTCATCAGACAACCTCTGTTAGCATCTATATTATTTAAGCGCTGTAATATCAGACAGTCGACACCAACATTAATATCAGCTTATAATATTATCCGGCAATTTGTACTAGCTACAAGTAATTAAATGTAGTAATAATATGTATATCAATTGCACATACACACATATTATGTATGTGTGCGAGTGCGTGCGTGTGTGTGTGTGTGTGTGTGTGTGTGTGTGTGTGTGTGTGTGTGTGTGTGTGTGTGTGTGTGCAACTACAGTGTCCTAAAATTTGTATAATAGCTCTCTTAACTACGTCCACTATTATCCGGTAATGTATATTAGCACCCTAATTTACATTACATAATTATTTGTCAGTCTGTACAAACGCGAACATAGGAAAAGCGAACACTACTTTATCGTTTAATTGTCAGTGTATTAGGTCGGCGATCAAAGTTCTTAGATAAAAGTAAAAGTGGTGCCACTAGTAGCAGCCTTGTAGTAAACAGGAGTGGTGTCCCCTAACAGCAGCCTTCTGGTATACATAGACATGTATGGAATCCCTTAACAAAAGCACTATGCGCATTCGTCGCAGTTATTTAAAAATCTTTGAAAAGTGTTTGAGAAACGAGTTTAACATCGTTGTGCTGCATTGCATATTCTTCTTATTTGTAAATGTGATTTGATTGCTGCTGATCAAATTAAATGTGTGTGTGAAAGTTACAAATTATCGCTGCGAAACAAAATACTTCCATTTTATAAAGGAAATTGAAGTTATTAATTTGATTGACAAGTAGTCAAACTCCAATGTAACAATAATTCTGACGTGACCTACGATTGTTTTCATCTTTAAGCTATCCATAGTCCCCCCCTCCCCTCCCCAAGAAAGAGAATAAACGATTAAAGAATCGACATTTGTAAGTATATTGTTCTATAATCTATACGGTGGCCGTTTGCAAGAGGATACTGCAGTTTGTTGGTGAAAATGGAGGAGGTTTTGAGTCCTTCTGGGTACTGAGAATTGAAAGGCCTTCTTCAAATTAATGTATCTACTAAAGAAGAAACAGAGAGAAAAGTATGAATTTGGTAAGCATTTTTATTCGAAAACAACAATTCAGCACTGTATGCATGCTTCTGTGTGTGTGTGTGTGTGTGTGTGTGTGTGTGTGTGTGTGTGTGTGTGTGTGTGTTTATGTGCATGCATGCGTGGTAGATTTAAATTTGAAACTTTTTTTAAATTCCGTGTGCTAATATATCTTTAACAAAGGTAATATCGATCAAGAGATCACGGCTTACAATATAATAATCAAGAGTTACAATATAATTATAATGCAAGAATACTTTCATTCTAAAAACCGTACTATCAACGACTAGTCTAGAATGAGTAAAGAGATGATGAGATATTGTCCCCTTAATCTCTTCTAGATACAGTAGTGTGAATTCGAGATACACGTAAGCCCTAAAGTTACACTTTGGATCTCTTCTAGATACAATATTCTGAATTAGAGATACAGTAAACCCTAAAATTTCACTTTGGATTCTTCCACAATTATCCGATAATAGAAGTGTGTGAAGGTTTTTCTATAAAAGGAAAAGAGTAGCTGGATAGATTTTACTATTCATTTGACAAATCTATTTACTTAGGTATTTCTTGTCTTTTGGTTTTCTATAAACAGAATAATAATAGCCTATTTATAGAATAAAGCTATTATTTGTGTGCCGTAATCTATGTGTGCACATATTTGTTAAAATATTGAGTTTATTGCCATGAAACTGTTTTTAGTTGATTTGACGATGATATGTTCTATACGTTAATTTTGTCAAAACATCAGTCGGTTTAGTTCCGGAAAGAAATAATATTATATAAGATAATTTTAGTGTGTATATTTGATAATTAATTGCAGGATTGTTTCCAATGAGTTTTCCCATGACATATCTTAAGTATTGTAGCATCAAGTGTAACTGTTATCGCAACTGTCTTTTGTACCAAGACTGTCAGGATTTGTTTTACTGCTTGCATTCTTTTAATTTTATTATTAGTAAAAGAAATAATGCTGATTGAAATTTGTCGTTCTTTAATCTTACCAACATTCTATAAAGCAATCAACTGACTGCCTATTGTATAATGCTTACCAACATTCTATAAAGCAATCAACTGACTGCCTATTGTATAATGCTTACCAACATTCTATAAAGCAATCAACTGACTGCCTATTGTATAATGCTTACCAACATTCTATAAAGCAATCAACTGAATGCCTATTGTATACTTGAAAATCGGATCTTTAAACAGGTGTTCAATATTCTAGTGAACAAAATATAAATCACAGATTGAACTCGCTTAATGTAGGCTGTATTAAAAATATCATTTTAGTTTCTCAGTCTACACTGAATGAAACTGTTTAGTCTAACCCTGCTCTAAGTAATTAATTATTTCGGTTGGGTTCTCGCCCGGGGAATGTCAATCCCAAATGTATCGCCAAGATTATTTCCAGGTGTTGTTATGCACCTTGACGTCGAGATAACTACTTCCTTGTTACTTTATTCACTTTACCTGTGACATTCATAAGTCTGGTCTTAAGATCGGTGTATAATAAATCTTAAGAGTTTCCTTGCTGTAAGAAAAATATACTTTTCATAATTTCTTAAAAATTATATAAACTATTTTCTTGTGAAATCATGTGTAACCTAATTTTCTTTAAAACTAGTGAATCAACAGCAAAAAGATAAAAACTCTGGCCTGTTACACAAAGTGCTATAACAAGAAAAACAAAATGGCAATGAATGCTGAATATACAATCTTGGTAAGTTCAGTCTTTTACACAAATTTAATAAAATACATCCACTACTACTTTAAATACTTTTACTACTCCTACTGCATATTACTACAGGATAGTAAATACTACTGCTATTATTATTTTATGTGCCACGACAATTTCTTTCTTTATTAGTGCTGCTGCTACGAATACTTCAACATTCATGCTATATTTTTATCCACTACTACAATAATCTACTTACTACTATATCCTACTTAAGACTTACTA
Source organism: Sinotaia quadrata (assembly GCA_028829895.1). Taxonomy (NCBI): domain Eukaryota; kingdom Metazoa; phylum Mollusca; class Gastropoda; order Architaenioglossa; family Viviparidae; genus Sinotaia; species Sinotaia quadrata. The sequence continues at coordinate 80,594,032 of CM054183.1, read as the reverse complement.
CGACTGCTACTACTGGTATTACTACCACTACTCCTATTCTTACTACTGCTACTATTACTACTACGACCACTACTAATCACGATGATGACTATAAAAATAGTAACGGTTGACGATGATGATGGTGTATCAGTGTGTGATATAATGTAAAATTATCTCTACTCCATTGTTGTAAATAATAGTCTCACTAGTATTACAAAGTAAACAAAGAATATATAATAAAATATTAAAACTCTATTATATTAGTGCGTTGAAATACAGGTAAAATACTACTTTAAAGATTACAGTGATATTTGGTTTAAAGTTTATCATGATGTTTCTTTTAGAGTATAAAGTGATATTGCTTTTAAAATTTCACAGTGATGATGTTTATAAAAGTTTACAATTATGTTTGATTTACGGTTGATCGTTATGCTTAATGTAAAATTTACAGTGATGTTTTGTTTAAAGTTTACCATGATGTTTGATATAAATTTTACAGTTGGTTTACATTTGACATAGAATTGGTTTAATGATTTCTGATTTAAAGCGTACATTGATTTGCTTTAACATTTACAATGATGTATAGTTTAGAGTTTACACTTTACAGTGATGTTTGGTTTAATGTTTTCAGTGATTTATTTTAAAGTTTACAGTGATATGGTTTTTCTGTTTCTTCCCTTTCTTTTATTTTTAAGTTTCTATGACTTCAAACAGCGACATCAATGATTGTTGCTGTTCTGTTGGACTTATTGAGAACTGCAATGTCTGGTCTTCATGCAGGAATCACCCGATCTGTTCTTATCTCGAAGTCCCACAGTATTTTGACTTCTTCCGTTTCAGTAACTGCTTCTGGTTGGTGCATCCATTTTCTTTCTGGGGTTTTTACGCCATAGTTCTCACACAGATTTCTATGTATGTGTTTTGCCACTTCATTGTGTCGTTTGGTGTATTCTGTTCCAGCCAGAACCTGACATCCAAATAGTATGTGCTCTGTTGTTTCATCCATGGATTTGCAGAGTCGACATTTGGAATCATTTGAAATTTTCATGATTTTCGTTTTGTGTGATTTGGTGTTGAGTGCTTGATCTTGAGCAGCTGTTATGAGTGCTTCTGTTTCTGCTTTCAATCCTGCCTCTTTCAACCATTTGTACGTTGATTGCTTTGTTGATATTTCGTTGGTTTGTCGTACATACTGGCCATGCAGAGGTTTCTGGCTCCAGGCATGTGCTAGTTCTTGCTTCGTTGTTTTCTTCCATGTTTCTTTGTCTGTTTCTGGGGGTTGGAATAGTCCACTCATCTTTACTGCTTCTATCAGTGGATCATCTTTGTTGTTATTCCAGATGTAGTCCACAAGGCCAATGACTTCTCCTTCAAAGACATGTTTGATTTTCTTGAGACCTCGGCCTCCCATTTTTCGAGATACATAGAGCCTGTCTACGTCTGCTTTGGGGTGTAAGGCTTTATGTATTGTGAGTAGTTTTCTTGTTTTCCTGTCCAGTTAATTTATTTCATTTGCTGCCAATCTATGATACCTCCAGTGTAGCTTACTACAGATATTGCGTATTATTATTATTATTATTATTATTATTATTAATCATCCATAATTAATTACAAGTAATGGAGAAAGCTTAATTTATGTTTATTAATAATTCTCCCAAGGGACACCATTCTCACTTAGCGGATTATACGGTTGTAGTAAAAGACTTTTTCCATCCCCAATAATAAGTCAGACGTTTTACTATCACACAATACTTTCATAGGTGTAAACTTCTTACTAAAGGAGTAATAAAATTCGATTTCATTTATATTTAACGAGTCCCCCACCCACTATTACTCCAACATAAGGTTTTATTTAATATGAGCAAGAAGGTTAATACATTAACAATACATTTATTAAATCAACAATCAAATATACAACACATGAATATAAGCAAAGAGCATTGGCATTATACCACTTCACAATCAACATGTTTGATTAAACATTAGACACTTACTCGGGTTTATCCTGCATAGACATCAGCAGTCAGATTAACATATGTATAAAATCAAGTTCATAGATATAGTTTCATCAGAGAAATAAGAGTGGAGTTTCAGAGAGACAATTATAGTCAATGTACATAACCTTTCAATGATGGCAGTTGTCCTTAACACGCATTCACATTCACAAGGTTTGCAACAAGTCACTTTCTTTCTTATTAGATGATGGTCTAACACCCCTTATAGGTATGTTACACAGCTGTTCTAGAGTCTTTGAGGCACTCACAAACACACTGTGGAGTATCATCCCGAACTTCGTTTGCACTATCAAAGCACACTACGAGGAATGTTTCAGAATCTTCCTGTGTGCTACCCAAGCACACGAAGAGAAATGTTCCAAAATCTTCATGAATTCTCGAGACCATATTTAAACCTCAAGTTCCATCATATTGGCTCTTGAATGGAATTTACAGGAACCAATTACAGCAACATGCTTACTGATAAATTCGATGACAATGCTGGATACATACACACACAAACACGATCCAGTAGAGTACAGTAGTCACTGCAGTTTGAAGTGGTTACAAGGTTACAAAATCATCAAAACACCAAAAGGCATGCTCCCCTCTGCAAAAGTCAAATTAAGGGCAGCGCTAAATTCCAGGCATATTTTTTTTCATTTCTAATATCATTTTTCTCTTACGCACATTCTCAACTTACAAATCCTGCAACATTATACATTATCCCAATACACACGCAGCATAAGAAATATAGCATCAATCAAAATTCACAAGTATAATGTACAAAATAATCACATTAGTGAACAAAGAAATAATGGTTTAGATACATACGCATTCTCCAATTCAAATTATAGATCAATAGCAAACATGTAAAATATTTAAGTCCATTCTTTCTTTATCAGTCAGTTATCTTTCCATAAACTAATGATCTCCTTTATGAGTGGACTCGAGTTATGTTTAACTCAGAGTGATTAGAATATAGAACTTTCATCAACAGATAAATTTCGGTCTATCCCCATTAGATGAAACAGTTATGAGTATGAGACTATTAGTAAAAGAAAACTACTCATCTGCATGGAATTGATTTCGACTGCATCAGCACGTTCTAGCATATTCTTTACCTGAGTTGTTTATTTTAACTCTGGTAGTTACAAAAATAAATCGTCATGCACAGTACCCAAAGATCATGTCACATCGACATTTAACACATTATGTAACAATGAAGTTTACAAATAGGGACAGGCACATTTACTCCGCCACATATTCTGAGTTTAGTTTGGTGTAGGTTTGCCTAAGCATTGGGTTTAATGGGTTAACTCTGAGGTTTTTATGTGCTTTTTCCTCCTTTGATTTAATAGTTCAAGTGTTTGGTTCCACCAAGGAGTGAGTGGGGAACGCCATATTTGTTGCTTTAAGCTTTGTTTTTGTCAGCTGATTTGCCTAGATGCTTTAGTGCTGCATGGCTTCAGTGTCTAATAGTCCGAGTTCTGCTTTGATGATTTCCCAGTTCGCTTTGGATAGGTGCCAAATAGTTACAAATATTACAATCCATCCAGAACCAGCATCTATGCACTACCATACACCAAAAACATGGAGCTGGCCAAACAAACAGGAAAACTCAACATAACTGAAAGAAGAAATAAACAAATCCTAAGAATATGGACAAACAGAATTCAACACGGGGAAAACCTCTCCAAAACAATGTCCAACTCACCAACACAAAATGGGACAAAAGAGGGTTCAGTCTGAAAGCATCCCAAAGGAAAAAAAGAACTAAGTGCACGGACCAAAATCTCTAATCCCTGACCCGTTTACCATAAGATTTCTAAACTAACTAAATCCCAATGTCATACCAACTGAAAAAAGACTCCCAGCCCAAGTCTACCGCACCGGCAAGTCAACATACCCCCAATTGACATATCTCTCTTAGCCATCAGAAAACATATCCACCAATTCATAATAAAACAAATAGAATTAGAACACATCAACAATCGTTTCCAAGGCCACACCAAAATTGACACAGATGGCTCAAATAAAAAAGATACAGGCACAGAGGCAGCAACCCTTACACCTATAAACTCAAGCCACTTCACTCAATCGTGACCGCAGAACTGGTGGCCATAAAAATGGCGCTCTCCAATACATTATCATCCATCCCCACCCCGCCCGCTGTACTGATACTCATAGATTCCTAATCATCTCTGCAGGCAATTGCAAACTCCCATACACCAAACCGAAACCAAAAAATCAATGAAATCAGAATCCTCATAAATAAACTCAAAGAAAAGAATGCAAACGTCTCTTAAGTAAGGATCCCCAGCCACATAGGAAATGAAACAGCTGACAAAGGGGCAATAAAGGAACAACACTGGGTTTCCCCTTACCCACTCCAATCTACATCACAGAAAGTATGTCAGCTATAAATAATCACTTTAAAAAGTATTCCCTTACTAGCCACCCATAAACAAGCCAGTCATCAAAGCCATATTTAGACTGAGACTAAATTTATCTCTCAGACTTCATCACGTAAATGTACAATCTAGAATCTGCCTCCATTGCAGCACTGAAAACACGGTCAACCATTTCCTCACCGCTTGCTGACAATTCCTTAAAGAAAGAGAAAACCTCAGGAAAACAATCATACTGTTAAAACTAACATTTACAATAATCTGCACTACCCCTTAAAAAAAAAAAATTCACAAAGCTCTCACACTCTCCCTACATGACACCCACATTCTCCATCACTATCTAAGGGCAGTAGTCATAAAAATATATAACTATATAAGAATAAAGAAACATTTCTTCACCCCACCCCCCCCCAACCAACAACCCACCCTCAGACTCCATCACACAAGGGCAATCTAAACCTGCTGCCACTACAACGAGGAAAACATAGCTTAAAGGAAAATTTTAAAAATAGAACAAAAAATCCACCATCACCATGACAGCGAGACAGCACGAGCAAGCACCACCACCTGATGAAACCCAAAGAGCAACACCACCTAATCTCACATATACAGTGTTATTATATTTACCTGTCCCACATATTATGTTTATATATATATATAAGTACCCTCACTTTTACTGAACAGTAAACTAGTGGTTGAAATAATACATGTATTAGCTAGAAAATAATTTCATCACTCTTGTTTTAATGACAATTTGAAAAGTGTATCATTTCTTTTGTAGTGCACAGTTTACAATAGCTTTTGATAGTCGTGATAAAAATCAAACACGTGCAATTAGCTCGACTGGCGTTGCCAGTATACTGAAAAGTAGTACAAATCAAAGAATTAAGTTCTGGCACAAACGTATATTAATCACGCGCTGAGCGGAAGTTTTATCTAATGACGACATAACTTACCAAGCACTGAATAAGAGTACGTAAATCAAACATAACTTTGACGGTGGTGGAGGTCGTGGTGCTGGTGGTGGTGGTGGATACCAGAGTAGGAATTAATTCCTACTCTCCAGTAAACACAAGGAAAATATGATAAAACACGGTAAGCGCCCAGCGAATAGAAATTCACTTTAAGACAGACTGACACAAGAAAATTAAATTATAATATTCAATATAATCCGTTTGGGCACTCGACCAGAAATTTTCCTGATGAAATTAGTTTAATGCTCAGCAGTGAGATATCAGCTCTTGCAATCACTACAGATATTTTATTAATAACTGGTCAACCATCTGTCGTCACACTGGGCTCAGAGAGTGCCCGTGATATTCCCATTTTCGAAAATACGTTCTAATGACTCGAAGTGTAATACAATGCCTCTCATTAAATAAGTTAAGATGTTAAGTATAATTTTTATAAGTGTCCATTCTTAGCAAATGTTAATGTCTTTGTGTTACGTTTAGTATTTTAAAATAAAATGTGAAATTAATTTCAGCTGACCAGATTGTTTAGTGCAAGAATGTAGACCTCCGCAGATTTATTGCACAATAAGGAAACAGTGTTTTAATTTTTAGTATGAAAACAATTAATAGATAACCATATTCACAAGTCGTACTCATGAGTGATTTGAAAATCTTCAATACACGGACGCCCCCCCCCCCTCCATTTTAGAAAATAAACAGTGTCTATAAGGACAATTATAACCAAACAGTCGACCATATTGAAAAGTGATGCTATTCTCTATATAAACAATTGTATACTTTGATTAAATATAAATTCTAAATATTCTCTTACAGCTTCACTAGCGTGTGCATATGCATATATATATATATATATCAAAATGAATCATACACATACATATTTTTTGTGTGCAGATTCCAATTCACTGGAGAAGTTCGAATCCCGTATCGTGACAAAGAGACTGATTACCAGTTGATTGTGAAAAAATATCTACCTCTTTACAGACTTCAAATTGCATCATTTATGGAGAAAATATAATTGAATATCATTAATGAATTGAACACGATTAACAAGCGTTGAATATGTATGACCAATTCATATTTTCAGTGTTGAACGTGTGACTGTTTACGAAGACAATTCCGTATAACGTCTTTCTACTTTGAAAACAAAAGCGCGAGTTTGTTTTGGTTATGGGTAATTGTATTTCGGATTTATTTTATGTAACAGCATTAAAATAATCATTAAAATTATAGTCTATAGGTATGAAATCATTGTTAAAGTAAGCATCAACTGGATCTGACTGTTGAAAATAATAATGTTGTACGAGACTGTAGATAAAGTGTCAAAGAAAGCATATAATTAAACTATACATGACAAAATATTGATAACATGGATCCTAATATCTCTTTTGCGATTTATTGTGTAGCTGGATATGCAACAAATCTTCTCCTTTTACCGATTGTTTACTATTTAGTCAAAGTGATTGACGGGGACGCGGTGCGAAAACGTCCTTGTTCTTATATCATTTTATTTGTCATGATTTTCATTCTCCCTTTTTCTTACGTCTTTTCCTTTATTCTTTTGTTGCTAATTTATTGTTGTAAAACTAAACACCCAACAGTATCTCCTGTAACCCCAATGCCAACTTCTGGTTAATCAGGCATTTCCCTACCAGGTGAAAGTGTCGCTCATGCTTTTACTTACACTTCTGGAACGTCTTCGCCATTCCAGACAGACGCAGACACAGAAGGAAACAGACACCTTGAAAACAGTCGTGTGATCCTGATATAAAATTATTTCCAGTGTATACCTTATGTTCTATATTTCAATTATTGTTTTGAGACATTTTATTTGTCATGTTATTTATTTATCTGCCCATGACATTATATAACCTATCAAAATTAGATTTGCTGTTTGCTTTTCTACTGTAGCATTGTTATATACGTGTGCATACGTGCTAAATCTTAAAATGCCTGGTTGTTAAATATGTAATTACCACCATAGACAATGTACATTTGAATGAAACATTCAGTTTAAGATATATTTAATCTAGATTTGAATAGTATACGTGTATACAAATATATTGCTTTCCAGGAAATCGGTAAAAGTAGACCTCCATTCGTACCACTGATACTACTAATATCAGAGTCTACAAAAGTTTGAGTTTTAATATTTAACATATATAAGTTTATTATTGGCGAGCGAGCTAGATATAGTGCAGCTGTACTAATCAGGTCCTTCATTTCTTCCAATTTATTTATTACATTGAATTATCAGTTTTTTCCTATATTATATATATCATCTATAATTTAATTTATATTTTGAAATTTGTATAATATTCGGGCGCTTGAATCAATGCAGCTGGATTTTTTGTGAGCGTGGAAACGCAGTTGAAGCGTGACGTGAGCACAGCTGTCAATAGTGATCCCATACAAGCATGTTTATATATATATCATAAACAGCTTTACTTAGTGATCCCATACAAGCATGTTTATATATATATCATAAACAGCTTTACTTAGTGATCCCATACAAGCATGTTTATATATATATATCATAAACAGCTTTACTTAGCGATCCCATACAGACATGTTTATATATATCATAAACAGCTTTACTTAGTGATGCCATACAGACATATTTATATATATCATAAACAGCTTTACTTAGTGATGCCATACAGACATATTTATATATATCATAAACAGCTTTACTTAGTGATGCCATACAAACATGTTTATATATATCATAAACAGCTTTACTTAGCGATCCCATACAAACATGTTTATATATATCATAAACAGCTTTACTTAGTGATCCCATACAGAAATATTTATGTGTAGCATTTACAGCTTTGAATAGTAATTGCTTATTAGTTCTATATTGCAAACTAATTGCCTTTCGACTCGAATTACGATATAATTTATAGTGTTAGTTTTTGCCTGGATATAAATATGTATTATTTTTCAATATTACGGCTGTAGATTTCAAATTATTGTTTATTCTAACCTTACTTCAGCAACATCATCGTTTTTGTCTTATTATGTCTTAAGCAGTATATTATCATATAATAAAAATATTGCATTAAGCCATATTATTATTTGTCTTTTTCTCTTTTTTTAAGCATACAATGTTTAATCTCAACTTGCCATAAACACAGATATCGGTTTGCCCATTTTATTTTAAGTCATATACTATTGCTCAGTCGTTTTGTGCTCCTCAATGCATTATATCTGTAAGCCGTTGTGTAGATTAATTGTGCTGTCTGTATGCTGTTTACTATTGTTTAGCATTTGTGTTCTGTCGGTATGAAGTTATGTACCCTCATTGCGTTATGTCTGTAAGCCGTTGTGTAGATTAATTGTGCTGTCTGTATGCTGTTTACTATTGTTTAGCATATGTGTTCTGTCGGTATGAAGTTATGTAGTTATGAAGTCATTGCGTTATGTCTGTAAGCCGTTGTGTAGATTAATTGTGCTGTCTGTATGCTGTTTACTATTGTTTAGCATTTGTGTTCTGTCGGTATGAAGTTATGTACCCTCATTGCGTTATGTCTGTAAGCCGTTGTGTAGATTAATTGTGCTGTCTGTATGCTGTTTACTATTGTTTAGCATATGTGTTCTGTCGGTATGAAGTTATGTAGTTATGAAGTCATTGCGTTATGTCTGTAAGCCGTTGTGTAGATTAATTGTGCTGTCTGTATGCTGTTTACTATTGTTTAGCATTTGTGTTCTGTCGGTATGAAGTTATGTACCCTCATTGCGTTATGTCTATATGCTGAAGTGTAGTCTCATTGTACTCTGTATGATGTTGTGTAGTACCATTGTGCTCCATGTGTATGCTGTTGTGTAGATTCATTGTGCTCTATGCTGTTTTGGCTCCTCAATTTGCTCTATCGGTAAGCTGTTGTGTAACCTCATCGTGCTCAGTCGGAATGCTGTTGTATAGCCTGCATTTGCTCTGTATGCATTTGTGTATCCTCATTATGCTCTGTATTTATTCTGTATTGTAACCTTATTGAGTTCTGTTTGTGTGCTGTTGTGTAGCCTCATTTTGCTAAGTCTGTATGCTGTTGTGTAGCCTCATTTTGCTCTGTATTTCTTCTGTTGTATAACCTCATTGCGTTTTCTATGTACTCTTTTGTGTAGCCTTGTGTTCTGTCCATATGCTGTTGTGGAGCCTATTTATGCTTTATATATATACACACACACACACACACAATTGAGAAAACTTGCTATTAAAAAAAATTGTAGGGTTCAGAATATTCCTAAAACGTTTTGAATAATTTGATCAAAACAGCTGACTCGACTGAATGTAAAACCTAATTCCTCTAAACGACAGCTTATAATTATAATCTACTATTTATGTAATGAAATGTTTTATTAACTTTCGATATAATAATGTTTTATAAGCTATATAATTTTTATAATATTAAATTTGACAGTGCTGTTGATGCATATCACAAATGAAAATAGTTGGCCTAAATAGAAATGGATTTATCATCAATAAACACTGAAAATATAGATAGAAACTATTGCACTAGTAGGTAATTAGAAGAGCAAGATGTTAGTTATCTAAACTTTTTTATCAGTTGGACAATTTTGTCAGAAATATATTTGCTTAAAGCATATTCCTTTACCGCCATCACAAGAACTGATTTAAAAAAAAAAAAGATTTTCTCTATAAATACTATGCACTGATTCTCATGTTTTTTACTTTTTAACTTTTTCTTACGTGAGATATTTTGCATTTCGAATGTAATTTCTTCTACAATTTAAGGAAATATATTATTACTTTATAAAATGTATGATGAGTTCCTTCCCTTTACATGTGATTTTTGTTGTACTCACTGTTTTACACTTATATTCGGGTGGGCAAGTTTTTCGAACACTTACTCTCCTAGAATTAAAAAGTTAAATAAAATTATCTCTAGATGTTTTAGTAGATTTCGTGACAAAAACACAACTAAAACAGTTATGCTCGTTTCAAACAACGGGGAAAATGTGATAGCGCATATGACAGAACAATTCATGATGTCACCATTATGTATTTTTTCAACAGGATCTGCAACACGTTCTTAAAGCTCTTCTCAGTGGACAACTGTAGATTTCATCATTGAGACTCTGATGACCATTGTAAACGTGACCACATAACGCGAGGTGTGAAAGTTTCCTCACGCACAGGAAGAAATGTGTGTATGCAGGTCCAATAATAAAACAATCATTTCAATTTCACCTGATCGTTTTTTTTGTGTTCATGGTTTTAATACTTTTCTCCAGGATTGTACACTTGAATATCTACATATTTCATTCTAAATGTCTGTCTGTCTGTCTATCTATCTATCTATCTATCTATCTATCTATCTATCTATCTATCTATCTATCTATCTATCTATCTATCTATCTATCTATCTATCTATCTGTCTGTGTGTCTATCTATCTATCTATCTATCTATCTATCTATCTATCTATCTATCTATCTATCTATTATTCTATCTATCTACGAGTGTGTTGTTTTTATAGTATGTTCTAAAGTACTTTATTTCTTGTTGTGTGTGCAGATATGGAACATCTTCATTAACAGCAATGAACATTTATGAGAAGGTCGTATTTCAATTCAAGCAATTGCAAAGACAACGTTTGCAAAAACGATTTATAATTTAAACGACGAGCAAATTCGTTTTTCTGATTAACTGTATTTCAAACTTTATTAAGTTCAGTTATATTATAATATCATACAACGACTTTTCATACGTTTCAAGCAGTTATAATTGTAAACTTAAAGCAGGATCTGATTGTTCAAAGTACAGAATTAGAATGCAAACTTTATAAATAATAGTGTGGAAAAAAAGAATAAGCATAACGCTAAAAGCCTGTTTTGCAATGACAACGGAACAAGCGATATTTTGGGGGTTTGCTTATGGACCAAATGTTATTTTCATACTACCGCTCTTCATCAGTTTTCTCCATGAGACTTTGACAGAAGGAAGGGAATATTTTAAAATTAATTGTATAATTACCTGTTATTTCTTCACTTTTTTATTAATCCCTTTTGGTTGCGTTTTGAGTTTTATTATTTTACCATTATTTTATTATTTTATTAGTTTACTTTACTGTTTCAAAGGGTCATCTGTATCTCCTATTAGCCCTACTCCAGCCACTGTTCAAACAGACATTCCTTCACCAGATAAAAACATCACTCATGCTGCTACTCACAAAACCGGGATGTCTTCGTCAGACCAGACTGACGCTGATATTGAAGAAATCATAATTCAAGTAAAGCCAGGCGACAAAGTTAAATTTAATTTCACCCCCAGCAATATAATTCCTTAGCAGTCATCTTGTGGACATTACGGTAACATATTTGTTAACGTGAAGATCGGTAGACATTTTAGATAACTGGAATCCTAATAAACAATCAATTGCGAATTTTTATTTCTCGTCGTGGTACATTGATAAAATACTTCTATTTATTTGCTTTTTATCCTAATTTGTCATAACATTTAAACATTATAGCACACACACACACACACACACACACACACACACACACACACACACACGGTTTCCAATTTACAATCCGTCGACTTGCGGCGACGACGGTCAAAAAAGATTAAATTAAATATTAACAAGTAGGGGAGGTGTACAAAAATAATAAATTTCAAAGATATCCGTTAGACAAAATGATTGTCTTATAACAATTTCAAATAACATAATATTGACGATTCCTGTGACACTGCGGTACAGTAATGACGCACCATATGACGTCAGTGCAACTCTATGGCCATCTACCAGTTTACTGCATCTCCATTAGTTGCTTTCTTAGTCTCAAACCGACAGCATTTCTTACTCTCCATCACCTTACACCTGTCTCCATTATTCAGTTGTGTCATGAGTAACGGTACATGTACTGTTTCTCCATCATGTCTAGCAAGTGGAAGATTTCATCCACTGTGTGACACACCAACCTAGTTATTGGTTATGATTATCATTATTATTTAACCACTCATACCTAATTACAAGTGATGAAAATCTTAATTTATATTATTAATAATTCTCCAGAAGTCACAAATCGTCGCGCTCACCTGGCGGATATGCGGGCTCTGTAAACGTTTTCTTTCTTCCACAACATTAAAGACAAACATTTACCATCGTATAATATTTCTGTATGGGGAAAACGTCATACTAAAGGAGAAGATAAATCCGTCTTTTAATCTATATTTAGCGAGCCCACATCCACCCACTATCTCTCCAACTTATGGTGTTCAATATGTGTAAGGTGGTCAATAAATTTATTAAGTCAACAATCAAAAATACATATCACAAATACAATGAAAAGAGCGTTGACGTTTACATCACAACATTGTTAGATTAACGCTAGACAATCGTTCACTTTATCCTAGCATGGACATCATCAGCCAACATTAACAGCATTATGTATAATACATGACAGAAATTAGATTGGAGCTTTAGAGAAATAATTATAGTCAATTTACATAACTTTTCAATGATTGTCACTGTCAATTACGTGTTCACATTCATGCAGTTTGCAACAAGTCACTATCTTATTTGGCGCAGCCCTCAAAGTGCTCACAAAGCAGACAGTGGAGAATTGTCCACAGTTTCCCTTGAGTTATCAAGTACATCGGGGTGGGTGGGGGGGGTGTTCTGAAATCTTCTTGTGCTCTACTCAGCACACCAAGATGAATGTTTGAGATGCCATCTGAAATCTGGAGACCAAACTTAACCTTACATTTTCTGCCATATTGACCTTTGAATGGAATTCACATGAAGCAAATTACAACATGTTTACTAATGAGTTCGATGATAACGTTGGATACACACACCAACACGATCTGTTAGAGTACATTAGTCTCTGAGATCTGGAGCATATCAAGCATCAAAAAAGAAAAGTGTGCTTCTCTCTGCAAAACTCAAATTAAGGCAACGCTAAATTGCAGGTACATTTCATCTCTAAATTCATTTCTCTCTTTCACACATTCTCATCTTACAAAGCCTACAACAATATTCATTAGCCCGATACATCCGCAGCATAAGAAATATAGCATCGATCAAAGACAGAAGTTTAATATACAGTATAATCAAATTAGTGAACATAGAAATAATGGTTCAATTCGAATTCAAATCATAGATCAATAGCAAACGTGTACAAAGAAATAAGTCCAAAAATAAGTCCATTTTTCTTTATCAGTCAGTTAACTTGCCATAAGCTAACAATTATGTTTATGACCATACTCGAGTTATGTTAAAATCAAAGTGATGAGAATATAGACTTTTTTCAACAATGTAACTTTTGGTCCACAGACATTGGATGACAAATTTCATCCAGATCATTTTTGTCGGGAGGCTGACAAATATGTCCACCTAGTGAAAGACCCGTCCCTGTACATTGAGCAGCTCGAAGCGAAGCGTTGGTATGACGGTTTGAACACATGTTCACCAGAGCACTCGAGTGCCTCTAGTCACGCAATCCCCACTCCAGTCGAAGGTGTACATAACTGTCGAGATTTTCGAATGATTTTCCATTAGTCTCAGAATGTAGATCACGTCCCTGTAAGTCAGTATAAAGAAAGTATGTGTCCCTCTGAAATATTCAGTACCAGTGTGTTGTTAGAAACTGATGTTCGTAGATCTGTCCGGATTTCTAGTTATTCGGTGACTGTTCACATTTGTAAGTCAGAGCGTGCGTCATCGTGTGTGCTCATTGTGAGCAAATGTCAGTTGTACTGTCTGTATGTCAGTAGCCGTTACTATTTACTTTATTAGCTGTATGAGTCTCAAGTGAGAGTCCGCCAATACTTAATAATAAATTCATTCAAGATAGTGTTACAGAGTTCGTGGTTTTCCCGATCGTTGGCGGGAGAAGTAGTTTACATGTTAATAGTAGTTTGAATGAGTTTAATTGAACGTTACAGTGTATTTGTATTATATATAACTTTACCTTGTATTTGTAATATACATAACGTTATAGTGTATTTGAAGTATACAAAACGTTACATAACTTTATAGTGTATTTGTATTAAGCATAACGTTACACTGTATTTGTAATGTACATAAAGTTAGAGTGTAATTGTAATATACATAACGTTAAACAGTACTTGTAATAT